>CM072514.1:92249681-92679681 GCA_036898135.1 Oncomelania hupensis | reverse complement strand
CAGTCACCCGTAGAGGACACGAGCGTCAGGATCTTTTAAATCCTTGTCATGGAATGTGTGCGTGCACAGACTAGCCATCTGTGTTTCTCTTTTATATGTAGAAGTAGGGGCGCAGTTTCTCGTGGTCATGTTATTAATGTTTCGGCAATCCGGGCCGTCTACCTATGTGGAACCACAGACTGGGGCCGGGCCGTCTACCTATGTGGAACCACAGAGTAGGGCCGGACCGTCTACCTATGTGGAACCACAGACTGGGGCCGGGCCGTCTACCTATGTGGAACCACAGATTGGGGCCGGGCCGTCTACCTATGTGGAACCACAGATTGGGGGCTGGACTATTTTCTCATCACATCCTCTTAAATTTAATATAAAATAAATGAATAAATAACATTAGACATTAGATTACAAGTAAGATTTCCCACAAAGATCAATGATTACATCTACGTTTCAATGTAGAGAAGGATACGCACATACACACACCTACACACACACAGGCACACACATTCCATCGCACAGATCTTAAAGATCCTGACACTCATTCCCTAGATGGGTGAGTTGTCAGGGCTTGAGAGAATGCACCCAAGGGTGCAAACGAGCAGTTCGGGCGCCTTGAGTTAGATCCTGTATAGATCAGTGCCTTGTTAGATCCTGTATAGATCAGTGCCTTGAGTTAGATCCTGTATAGATCAGTGCCTTGAGTTAGATCCTGTATAGATCAGCCCATTGAGTTAGATCCTGTATAGATCAGCGCTTTGAGATAGATCCTGTATAGATCAGTGCCTTGAGTTAGATCCTGTATAGATCAGCGCTTTGAGTTAGATCCTGTATAGATCAGTGTCTTAAGTTAGATCCTGTATAGATCAGTGCCTTGTTAGATCCTGTATAGATCAGTGTCTTGAGTAAGATCCTGTATGGATCAGTGTCTTGAGTTAGATCCTGTATAGATCATTGCCTTGAGTTAGATCATGTATAGGTCAGCCCATTGAGTTAGATCGTGTATAGATCTACGCTTTGAGCAGCTGTTGAGCTGGAGGAGCGCTGATTGAGAATGATTAAATAATACATAAATAAAATACGTACCCACCTTTGTAACATTGTTGTTGACAGAGATGAAGATGATGGTAGATGATGACGGAGATAAAGATGATGGTAGATGATGACGGAGATAAAGACGATGTTAGATGATGACGAGGAGGAGGAAGAGGACAAGGAGAAAAAAAGAAAAGGACGAAAAATGATGATGATGGTCGTGTGCATGGTATAATAGTGTGATGGAATCTTAGGTCAACAACGATGATGATGACGACGTGTGCATGGTACAATGGTGTGATGGAATCTTAGGTCAACAACGATGATGATGACGACGTGTGCATGGTATAATGGTGTGATGGAATCTTAAGTCAACAACGATGATGATGACGACGTGTGCATGGTATAATGGTGTTATGGAATCTTAAGTCAACAACGATGATGATGACGACCTGTCCATTGTATAATGGTGTGATGGGATCTTAGGTCAACAACGATGATGATGACGACGTGTGCACGGTATAATGGTGTGATGGAATCTTAGGTCATCAACGATATGATGACGACGTGTGCATGGAATAATGTTGTGATGGAATCTTAGGTCATCAACGACGATGATTGTTACGTTTCTTTCAACATAGAAAGATTACTCAAAGACGATAGGGTCAATCAGAGAACTTTATTTCTACAGCTTAGGCCATGCCAGTTACAGGAAGAGAGAGAGTTATTTCCCTTAAGCGTCTACTTAATACAATCTAACATAATAACACAGTGTAGCAAATAATGTAACATCCCCCATTCTTTGGAGGAGAATAACGTACATAAAACAAAATGACAGAATACAAACGAGCACAGGCCGATCGAATTCATAACCGAGTTAGCGAGATGATCGAACCGAACCGGAACAACGAAACCGAAAGTGGAGACATCGAAATCGGACCGACTTAAGTCACTTCAGAACACTGGAAACATAGACAAAGTCTTTCATCTTCGTGCTCTTCACTTCGCGACCAGACCGGGTGCGAATGGGGATCTTGGATGGGCTCGCGCAGATTGCAGGGTTCAATGAACTGGACAGCAAAACTGGAGTTCCAACGTTGGTAGTAGAGCAGCGGGTTTTCAGGGGAGTCTGCGTAGATATCAGTGGGGTTGCAGTAGACTTTGATGGGGTTTCAGGAATCCCAGATAGTAGAGATGCATCAGGAGACTGACTCATAGACCGAGTCTTTGGAATAGCATTTTGAGAAGACTTTTCTGGTGGATCAGGCTGCCTCATGTGTTCATTTTCAGGTAAGTCAGTAGGTGCGGAAGTCAGATTAGCTGTCTTCCTCAAATGGACTCTGTTCCGACGGTAGATCGCACCGTCTGTAGCCTCAATGTCGTAAGACCGACCACTGCGAGCAACAACTGTTCCTTTGCACCATTTCCTTTTGCCCAAAGCGAATGGCTGCATTACGACGTCGTCACCTTCCTTCAGAGGTGGAAGATCCTTGGCACGCTTGTTAAAGTGCTTGCGCTGCTTTTTCTGATGAGCTTTCAGTTTCTCAAAGTCAGCTTCTAGGTTGAGTTTTGGTATATACCTAACTCTTCTACAGTTCACACACTCTCTATTTTCTGACTACAACATTTGTTTCTACTTCCCTACAGTCTATGTTACTGGTCTAACTAACTCTAACTACACTCCATGTCTTCTCTCGGGACCGTCCTAGTCTTTCTATCTTTCATTTCTGACTATCTCTCTATCTAATCCTTTTCTGACTATCTCTCTATCTAATCCTTTTCTGACCATCTCTCTATCTAATCCTTTTCTGACTATCTCTCTATCTAATCCTTTTCTGACCATCTCTCTATCTGATCCTTTTCTGACTATCTCTCTATCTAATCCTTTTCTGACCATCTCTCTATCTGATCCTTTTCTGACTATCTCTCTATCTGATCCTTTTCTGACTATCTCTCTATCTAATCAATTTCTGACTATCTCTCTATCTGATCCTTTTCTGACTATCTCTCTATCTAATCCTTTTCTGACTATCTCTCTATCTGATCCTTTTCTGACTATCTCTCTATCTAATCCATTTCTGACTATCTATCTAATCCTTTTCTGACTATCTCTCTATCTAATCCTTTTCTGACTATTTCTCTATCTAATCCTTTTCTGACTATTTCTCTTCCTAATCCTTTTCTGACTACCTCTCTTCCTAATCCTTTTCTGACTACCTCTCTTCCTAATCCTTTTCTGACTACCTCTCTTCCTAATCCTTTTCTGACTACCTCTCTTCCTAATCCTTTTCTGACTACTTCTCTTCCTAATCCTTTTCTGACTACTTCTCTTCCTAATCCTTTTTTGACTACTTCCCTTCCTAATCCTTTTCTGACTACCTCTCTTCCTAATCCTTTTCTGACTACTTCTCTTCCTAATCCTTTTCTGACTACCTCTCTTCCTAATCTTTTCTGACTACTTCTCTTCCTAATTCTTTTCTGACTACTTCTCTTCCTAATCCTTCTCTGACTACTTCTCTTCCTAATCCTTTTCTGACTACTTCTCTTCCTAATCCTTTTCTGACTACCTCTCTTCCTAATCCTTTTCTGACTACTTCTCTTCCTAATCCTTTTCTGACTACCTCTCTTCCTAATCCTTTTCTGACTACTTCTCTACCTAATCCTTTTCTGACTATCTCTCTTCCTAATCCTTTTCTGACTACTTCTCTACCTAATCCTTTTCTGACTATCTCTCTACCTAAACCTTTTCTGCCCATCTCTATCTAATTCTTTTCTGACTACCCCGAATCCCTCTTGTACTTGTTTTTTATCCTCCTCATCCCAGAGCAGTTCAGCTCTACAAACTCGACTATTGGTTCTAACCCTAATTCTCCCCTCCCCCTTTCTGTCGTTCAAGCTTTGTGTCTTCTAAATAATGTATCCCGTTAGACCCATCTGTGATGGTAATTCCCTCTCCTAGCTTCCCTTCAAGCTCCTCCTCTAACATTCTAAAACCCGGATTCCCACACCCCAAGGAACCCCTTCTCTAAAACACACAAACGGATGAAACATAAACATAACCATAAACATCCGCATGGCACATACTCGTTGACCTCGTGAACCTCTGAAATGCAAATTTACCTTGAGTCTGGCACTTGCAGACACAAACTCCCCCACTGACTTTCCCACTGGCTATTGTATCATTTCTATCCTTTGTTCTAACAGATCAGATATGACACCATAATATGCTTCACATACCCTGCTATAAACTCTCTACTGACTGCACTTTATGACCTGTATGTTACACTGATGATGACAATATGGACAAATACAGCAATCCAAAATCACACACATAGTCTATATGGAGAATGGACAGAAACCCATATACTCTTAATGAGATACGTGATAGAGTCACAGAGAGAATACAGAATATGCATCACATCAACTACATTCATTATAATACAATATAGCTTGCATACATGTTCATAGCTTGCACATCCCCTTGGGGTCATGAGCAATCTTGCCACTGTAGATTGTTCAAACCTATAAAGGGAACAGTGAAAGCCACAGTTGAAAACCTGTCTTTCCTTTATAGGCAAGACAGATTCACTGCGGCAACAGTACCCCCGTTGGAGTGCCGGGGGTTTTCAGTATAAATAGTATCCCCACTTTATGGAAATTTAGTGCTTTAAATTCCCACTGTCGCTGTCTTCCTCATTTACTCTTTCCTATTCCTGCTCTGTCCTTCACTCTGCTATACTATCTTCTTCTTCGCTAGATCAATGACATACCTTTTTTCTTGAAAACTCTTCATGGACAAGACTCCTTGTTTGTGTATGAGGTCTGTTGGATCAGCTTGGGAGTGTTGGACGCTTTCTGCCGGGTGGTCACTCGGGCTTCCTATGATTGTACTATTTAGCACTATAGGCATTTTATATGTATGTGTTTGGTTAATGATTTATAATGATGTTTGTATTCTATTTTGTTTTTGTAACCGGGGTGTTCGCGTAGTTGAGGTCAACCCTCAGCCGTCCCCCGCGTGGGATGTCTTTATTGTAAAGTGACTGGCCGGTGGAGGGCATTCAATTTTCCCACTGGGGTTGTTTCAGCAGATCTTTTATGCGGATCGAGGGTTGTCCGGTCCTGATTTGGCTCGGAAGAGTCCGCTGGACCTAAAGCAACAATAAATCAATCAATCAATAGCTTGCACAATGATTACATTCCTAACAAAAGAATATCAATTACTGGTTAAAAGAACTCTATAAACTTATTAACTAAACATGTCTCTTCATTCATTATTATGATTCTATATTTAAGTCTATGCACCGAATGCCCAGAGTGAGTCTAATGCGAACATCATTGTTGGTATGGACCGTCTGTCAACTTATATTTGCAGTACCATGAGCCTGCCATATCACGCATTGCTATCCGAGATTCTACAAATTCTCTGGACTTCCAGTTTCCGCGGCAGCTATTAATCTGCTGTCTAAATCTATTTACTGAAAGGTGAAAGATATGGTTGAACCAGTGCTGCTCTCATTATCCTCTCTGTCTGATAGCCCTTAGCACTCCTGGTCAATTATCATCTACGGGACACTCGGATCCGCACTGCAAATAGTCTATCCTAATAAATATCTAACACGGTAGCGTTTATTTAGATGTACGTAGCGTGTCTCAAGGAATAGCATCAGTGATAGATCAAACATGCTTATTAATCAAGGCTAGGCCACTTGATTACATATTATTGTTGAATTATGTTTGTGAAATGTGCTGTGCTTAGAATGGAATTGTGAATCCAACGTTGTGTGACCACGTGTCGAACACGACCGGGTTTGACGCCATGTTGAATTCCATATGGACCGACTGTTGTTTAACCTATATGTATGCTTGCAGACCAGTGGCTGTACCAGAGAATGTGTATAAGATTAATTCTTTCTCTATGTGTATAGTTAGCCGTGATTTATATAACAGCAACGACATTATTTATACACACATTTAACCAAGAAAATCATAAGAAAATCATATAAAATCGATAAACTACAATTTATCAAAATACATCCCTTTTCCCCTCATTCACCATCATTCATTCACGTACGCAGACTCGGAATGCACAGCCACTAAGGAAAGTTTTGGTCTTATTGCTAGATCATCCAATAAAAGTGGATGTTACACTATGGCAGAAGTTATGTCCACCCAGTTGTAATAGTGGCTCCCTCCAACCGCCCGCTTTAAATTTTGAAGACACACGTCGTTTCAAATCCGTGATGCTTATTCTCGGTTCTAATACCGTATCCTCAACCGACACACACACCTATCCCGGACGCAAACTTATTTTTTCCAACCTAGTTCCAGTCATTCGCCGAAAAAGGCAATTACCGAAGTCGAACGAAGCTCTCCGAGTCGAGCTATCCGATGTTTTACGAACGAATGCTGGCAGGACTACGTGAATCCACAGGCTGGGAATTCTCGTCTTTCGTAGGCCTCAATTACATACTATACTACGTACGTATGTAGGAGGCCCACGAGTTTACAAAGACAAAAAAAAGACTTCAGAGCCTGTGGTGAAACATCCGTGCATAAAAATAGCCGCTGTTGCTTCTAGATCTAATTCTGTTTCGATCTGCACAGCTTCAAGCTTAAGTCAAGTCGAGATTCGCATTTTGAAGCAGTTAGTATTATTATTATTTTATGATGATTAATATACTGACACCATTAGTAATAAAGAGTAAAAGTAATACATAATACTTAATGCACACATACAACGATTTCACATCTATATCAACAATAAAACCATGACAAAACTTCAAAGCGCTATGGATACGTTGATGTCCCTTCAGCACAACTAGGCAAGAAAGTTTATAATGGTCTCAAAAAACAGTGACATTTTTATGGCAAGCACCAAACCATTTATTTATTTAACTAATATTATTCTTTTTAACTGATACAGTAAATTTGTTATATGTATTTCAATGATATGTATTTTAATGAGAAACACGTATTAAAAAAAATGTTGCGTGGCAGGCGGAAATTTCCATAAATCATCTGAAAACTTTGGTAAATCTATCAGAAAAATAACCAGTAACACCATCTGAATATTTCGGGTTACACCCAACTTCAGCAACAACAAACAAAACGTCACTGACCATATTTTCACCATTGAGCACGCACAGCAACACACTATTCTTTTATTTTTTTTTAAAGTTGGAATAATAATAATAATAATAATAATAATAATAATAATAATAATAATAATAATAATAATAATAATAATAATAATAATAATAACAAACCAAACAAATAAATAAATTAAAGATTTAACTAAATAACTATACTACTACTACTACTACTACTACTACTACTACTACTACTACTACTACTACTACTACTACTACTACTACTACTACTAGTACTACTACTACTACTACTGCTAGTACTACTACTACTAGCGAAGTTGTGGTCTTGATTTTGTGGTCCTGATTCGGCTCTTTGCAGTCCGCTGGACCCTGTAAGCAATGAATAACTAACTATTAATTTAACTCTGATCTCGAGTTATAAAAAAAAATTCCCTTAGCCTACTCGTCCTTCTCCAGAAATTTAAAGATTCGAATATTATAAAGTATAGGCCTAAGTAGTATTAATTAGAATAGATATAGTTTATACATTTATTTACGTATAAAACAAACAATACAGGTCTAATAATTATATTCAGCTATTGAGCTTCTTCGCTGCGTGGAGACTGACTTATAATATATAATGTAGATTAAGCCTATGTATACTGTATAACAGTGTCTACTTGGTTCTAGGCAGGAAATGGGGAATGCTATTATTAGCCTACTGCTGAGAACTAACAAAATGCAAATCAAGGAACGCAACTATTAAATATGGTCGATAATAACCATGCTCATATTAACAAAGTATACCGTTGCGAAATGCTAAATCTGTGTAAATCGAACAGAATTAGAAGCAACAGCGATCATTTTAATGTCAACTAGTCGTAGTCATGCAAGCATCATTTCGTAACACATCGGAGAGCTTCGTTCGACTTCGGTGATTGCCTTTTTGGGCGAATGACTGGAACTAGGTTGGAAAAAAGAAGTTTGCGTCCGGGATAGGTGTGTGTGTCGGTTGAGGATACGGTATTAGAACCGAGAATAAGCATCACGGATTTGACACGACGTGTGTCTTCAAAATTTAAAGCGGGCGGTTGGAGGGAGCCACTATTACAACTGGGTGGATATAACTTCTGCCATAGTGTAACATCCACTTTTATTGGATGATCTAGCAATAAGACCAAAACTTTAGTCATAATTTTAGTTTTATTTCGAGCCTGTATGATTTTTGTTACGTTGGAAAGTATACACAGTAGTAGGTGAGTAACTAGCAGATCTAGACTTTTCGCAAGGGTTACAGCGGTAGGTCACGTGAGAAGAGGTACGAGGTTACCATCACGATATATGATCTAACACTAGTTACGAGGATTAGACTATACCTGTATACACATACTGTACGTTTTCACCTCTAAAGATAGTGCCGTTAGCAGTTCAATTAAAAGCAACTTGCGTTTGAGATCGTTATAGGTAGATAGCATGCTCATCGATGTGTCGATTGCAGTTTATGTGATTGTTGAATCACAACCAGGTATACAAGTAATAATTGTATTACAACAGGAACCCAATTATCATCACTATGTCGCAAGAACGCGTTAGAACGCGTCAGGGAATGTCAGAACGAACGACCGTGAGGAGATGCCAGACTGGAAGGTTCGCATGGAACAGTGGAAAAGCAAGGGGGGAATGTTGGGCCTGACGGGTAAAGACCTTTTGGATTATGTCTCACGGAGTAAGAAAGAAGAAAAAGAAGACGCCGAGCGCCAGAGAAAAGAAGAAGAGGAGAAAGAAGAGCGCCGTAGGAAAGAAGAAAAGGAAGACGCTGAGCGCCAGAGGAAAGAAGAAGAGGAGGAAGAAGAGCGCCGGAGGAAAGAAGAAGAGGAGAAAGAAGAGCGCCGGAGGAAAGAAGAAGAGGAGAAAGAAGAGCGCCGGAGGAAAGAAGAAGAGGAGAAAGAAGAGCGCCGGAGGAAAGAAGAAGAGGAGAAAGAAGAGCGCCGGAGGAAAGAAGAAGAAGAGAGAGAGGAGCGTGGAAGAGAATTTCGCTTACGGGAGGAAAACCAGAGAGCAGAACGGGAGCTTACGATCAGGTTGAAAGAGCTTGAGCTGGAAATGCATCGAGAACTTCAATCGACGGCTTCCGCGTCCAGAATGAGTAATAACTCTATAAACGGAAGCAGGATTAAAATCAAATTGCCGTTTTACGAAGACAACGACGACTTCGAAACATACCTAAAACAATTTGAGCGAGTAATGAAGGCGGAGAATTGTCAGCAAGAAGACTGGGGGGGGGGTCAGGCTAATAGCTCTATTAAAAGGGAAAGCCAGAGAAATCATGACTCAGCTCACTGATGCCGACGTTTTCGACTACGACACTCTTAAAGAAGAGTTGCTCAAGAGGTTTCAATTAAGAAAGAGAAAGAAAGAGATTTATCTTATAAAGCGCACTTACAAGCTCAAAGAGCTTCTCAAGGCGCTGGCCCGTAATATCCAGCAATCACACAATAGTTTGCTGAAGTCAGGATTCGAACCCACGTCGCCCAAGACGCACTCACACAAGTCGTGCGCTCTGACCACTGAGCTATCCCTGCCGCTAAATTAACCACAGAAGAATACCGCAAGAGACTGAGAGACGCGAGACAGACGTCGACTGAAATGGCCAAGGAATTCATGTTCAGAGTCAGGTTGTATAGAAAGCGTTGGTTCGAACTGTCGAAGAGATCATCGACAGTCAAGGACTGGGAAGATTTGATAGACATGGCACACTTCATCGAAGGCTTACCAGCCGACAAAGCCCGATTTGTTAAGCAGTCCACCTTACTTCAGGCATTCCCGTTCAATCCAAAACCTTCCCAATCCCTTTCAAGGCCCGCGAATCATATAAATAGCTGTGAATAAGTTTTTGCTATTCTATTTTTGTCTTTTTTGTCATTTTGTACACAGTTGTAAATAGTTCTTTTACTGTTCCATCTTTTGGTGTATCGTAACAAAAGCGATGTTTGATCAAATGCATGTATTTTATGTACTGACTATGTAAAGCGCGGTGAGTCTGGTCGTAGGCTGGAGTACCCGCTATATAAAAACCCGTTATTATTATATTATTATTATTATAATCCTTGAAGAAAGATATCGATGAGATGCTGAAGACGAATATCATCGGGGAGTTCAGTTACTAGTTCCACCTACGCGTCCCATGTCGTGGTCGTGAAGAAGGACGGGAGTAACAGAGTATGCATCGACTACCAAAAGTTAACAAGATCATAGTCTTCGACCCTCAGCCGATGCCTACTGCAGCAGACCTGCTCCTGCAATTATCGGGGATCAAATTTTTCTCAAAGATTGACCTCAGCAAAGGGTTATTGGCAAGTCCCCGTACGTCAACAGGACATCCCAAAGACTGCTTTTATAACTCCTGATGGGACGTACGAGTGCCTGAGGATGCCTTTTGGCATGGTCAACAGCGGTGCTACTGGAACCTTTGGCTGTTGGACATGAGAGAGCATAGGTGTTGGCAGAGAAATCAATGTTTACGTACTTGTAAACGCGGTGTGGTCAACAAACTCCATGCCAGACATGTTTATTCCGGGCTAAGGAAAGAATGTTTGCGTAGATTGCATATGCTATAAACTAGGTAAGGATCAAGGGGTGCATGCGGATCTGTTTACTGTAAGCTATAACGAAATGCTTATGTGGTCGGGACCAGGCTGCCAGATCTGTTTATTGCAGGCTGGAGCGGATTATATCGGTCAGTAAGGAATGCGGTGGGCGGTACATAGGGCCCAGCAAGGCTTGCCCTTGAGCCTGTCATGTGGGGGATAGGTGCAAACTGCTAGACAAAGAGGCTGGTCGGTGACGTAGACTCAGTGGATTGCCTTTGTGGAGAGGGCAGTGACCACTGGTATTACGTGATTTGACAATGTAGCAGGGTAGGTTAAGATATAATGGAGCCATGAAAACTGTCTGAGAAGAATCGAGAGCGGGAATCGAAAACGAGAATCGAAAACGAGAATTGAAAAAGAGAGTCGAAAATGAGAGTCTAGGAACTAATCCTACGCCAGAGGACTGGCAGTGTTCAAATGCTAGTTCCTAAGTTTTATTTTGAGACTTAGTGTAAAGGTAGATCCTTCGGGAAGTGAAGTGAACAAAGGATTCGAAGATGAGGTAAGAACAAAAACTTATTGAAACTTCTTCTTTTGTTGGTTATATGTGCAGGCGGATTTTATGTTTGATGATTTTAGTGTATTGATTATAGGTTATTAAAAGACAGTCAAAATGAATGCATTATGGAAGTGAATTTTTGTTCTTTGGTTAAATAGTAGTGTCTTTGGATGGCAGTGAGACTTGTTCTGTCCCCGTACAGATAGAAAAGTAGTTTAGTTAGTCTAGCTCTCACAAGTTAATGCAGCAGCGACGCGTTACATTGGCGGACCTGCGAACGTTACACTACCCTGAAGAGAGGAATGAAGAAGCTCAAAGAGATGGACAACGTCGTATGCCACTGGGACGATTTGCTAGTCCACGCCCAGACCTGGAAGGAGCATCTGATGACCTTGGGGGAGCTGTTTCACCGTCTAACAGAAGCCAACCTGGCCAGAGACCCAGCAAGTGCATTCTTGGAACTGACAACTTCGACTTTATCGGTCATTCACTGAAAGAATGGCAAAAAGGGTTTTTGTTGGAAAACGTCGCCAAGATTCTGAACTCTCCACGTCCCCAAAACAAGATGCAGGTGCGGTCTTTCCTGGGATTGGCTGAATATTATAACAGCACAGCACCCTTGTCGGACTTGTTGCGGAAAGGCTATCCTAACCAAGTGCAGTGGGGACCAGCTCAAAAGAAGTGTAACAAACAGGATTTTTTTTAGTTAGACTATTAATTATTATTTATTACTATTAAGTAGCCAGGTAATTACAATGAATAAAGCTCACGCCGGTTGTGTGCTGAATATTAGCAACGTTATAGTGTTTTATAGTATAAATTGCATATTGACTTCCGTTTCCGGTCGGTCGATGGTGGACATGTTTGTCTTGGACGTGTGATATTTGTAGTGAAATCTGTGTCATCTGCGCTAGTGGTGATGCTTGTTGTGATTTAGAGACTTGTTGAGCACTGTGGGTGAGACTTTTGGGTAGTGCTCTGTGTTAGTTTTAGAGACTTGTTGAGCACTGTGGGTGAGACTTTTGGATAGTGCTTTGTGTTAGTTTTAGAGACTTGTTGAGCACTGTGGGTGAGACTTTTGGATAGTGTTTTGTGTTAGTTTTGGAGGGAGGTGGTGGTTCTTCGTTTTGTGCTACTGCGTTGTGACACCACGTGCGTCCGCCATTGTGAATTTGGATATTCCATTACCATCGATATTTTGCTGTTGGATATGACTGTGAGGAATCTTTGTGTGTGACATCTTTGTATCCACCTTGGTTCTTATTGAACTTTTATCTGTGTTACGGTGTGTGTAACATCTTTGTATCTGTCACGACAGACTAGTTTTACCCTGTCTATTCACTATTTAGCCTTGTTTAGTCATTGTAACTTTAGAAAGTTAGAGTATTACACAGCAGCTGATTACAGTATAGGAGGTACACACACTGCAAGCTTGACGCAGGCAGTTAGTGACGTCAGCACTGTGTGCCTTGAATCTGAAAGTAACCAATGGGACGCAGGCAGAGCGGTTAGAGCCGGTTCTGACTGGGTCAATACCTAGCATAGCTTAAGTCAGTGCTACGAAAGACACCGAAGTCTACACAGCTAGACCGGAGCAGAGAACTATCTTCACTCATAGACCAGGAAACAGGACTTGTGAATTTTAGAAATTCACTCAAGTAGCCACGAGGCCTGACTTTGTCAAACAGGTTGTTACACTCAGTTCGATGATGGTGTTTTCTATCAGTATCTGATTCAGCCCCGATGCTTGAATTCCTGATAGTTGTGTAACTCAGATTCGTTTATTCACACAGCCCGTCCAAACAGCGTACAAGTCACAAAGTCGACGTATGAAGTTTTCCACTTTTATTCAGCACACATCAACAACTGCATACAATTCTCACCTCAACTCAACAACTTTCACAGCAACTCTCCAAATCACTATCAACAACTTTACTCTCTCAACAGCGACTCGGCTCACGATTAAATAACCTCTCTCTTTTCCGGAAAGATTTCGTACATGGTAGAAAATGACGTACTGCCACCAATCGAATAAAAGATCGTCATCACTGACTTACGTCAATACATATTTTTATATCTTCCAGAATGACCTCTTGCTTCTACATATATCAGGAAATTTCTATCAAGAGTAAACACGCATATCCAGAAGATTCTCAAATAATATCGACTAACGCAAATTATCAACGTTATACAAAGCCTCTCCTAACAACAATGCAAACTCAAATCAAAGGTAAATAAACTCTATTATTGAATACTTTGCAAATCGAAACGATTAGATCTATCGTACACGCTTCCGGCATACTTTCGTTCGCGTTTCAACGTAACATAACCCCCCACTCAAGAAGAAATTTACCTAATTTCTTTCAACAACGTTGAAACGTAATGCACAAACAATGTACAGAATTAAAACTTACTTCAGACTGTCTCATTTACTGTCAATGTTCTCAGTTTATATACACAGAGTCCATGTTTTTCATCCGCAAGTCTTTCTGGATATTGTCAATGTTCACAGATCATTTACCCAGTCAACGTTTTTCATTTTCAAGTCTGTCATTGCCAATATTCTTAGTTCGTCTACACAGTCAATGTTCTTTCGTTCGCAAGGAATCGACGCCCTCGTCAGTTGCGGTCGTCATCGGCCCAGGGTCAAAGACGATGATCACGTGGGCTTCCCTGGAATCATTGCGTCCTCCGTTGTCTTTTTCTTCCGTCGGATGTCCGACGCAGTCGACGTTGTCAGCTCCCAGAATGCATTCGCTGGGTCTCACGGTCAGGTTGGCTTCTGCGGGACGGTGGAACAGCTCCCTCAAGGTCTGGGTGTAGACTTCATGTTCGACCAAAGTCGTAGAGCCTGGGACATCGCTGAAGCTATGGGGAAATTCGCCCATAAGGTCCTTGAGCTCCAACTTTTGACCTTCCGTCAAGCCTGGTCCTAGCTTAACGTCATCGATGCCTTCCTTGCTGTGGAAGTCTCCAAGTTCCAACAGTTCCTCGCTATCAAAGCTGTTGTCGATCTCAGCCGCTGTTGCCACATGCACAGTCTCTGATGGCCTTTCCACGTACAGCTTAAGGAGGTTGGCGTGGTATATCTTGGAATGCTGACCGACCTTCACCTTGTAGTCGTTGATTCCCACCACGGTCTCCACTTCGTACGGGCCTTTCCACTGCATCAGCAACTTATTATGATCAGTAGGTAGCAGCACTAGCACTTTGTTGCCAGGTTTAAACTTCCTGCTCACAGCCCTACGATCGTAGTAGTGCTTTCCACAGTCCTGGGACTTCTTCAGGTTTTCTCTGGCTATCTCGAGAGTCTGCTCCAGCTTTTCCCGTAGCTCAAACACGTACTGGTAGCTGTTCTTCACCTCTGGGGTATCTACTTCTTTCGTCCACAGTTCTTTCAGGATGTGCATCGGCCCTCTGATGGTTCTTCCGTACAGCAGCTCGAACGGAGAAAAGCCGGTGGACTCCTGCGGTACTTCTCTGTAGGCGAAAAGTAAGGCGTTGATATAGCGATGCCATTGTCTGGGCTGCTCGCTGCACAGTTTCTTCAGGGTGGACTTCAGCGTAGCATTGAACTTCTCGACAAGCCCGTTGCACATTGGATGGTAGGGTGTCGTAGTCAAATGCCGGATGCTCAGCAGTCTGTTGACCTCCTTCATGCAGTCAGAGACGAACTGCGTCCCGAGGTCTGTCAGAATTTCTTCAGGCACTCCAAGCCTACTGAACATGTCCACCAGTGCCTCTGCTACAGTTTCAGTGTCAATCTTCTTCAGTGGCACTGCTTCTGGGTACCGAGTCGCATAGTCCACTAAAGTCAGTACCCACCGATGACCTTCTTCACTCGGAGGTCTTATTTCGCCGATTAAGTCTAAGGCCACCCTCTTGAAAGGTCGGTCGATCAGAGGCATCCTCTGCATAGGCACTTTCGGGACCCTTCCTCGAGGTATGGTTTTCTGGCAAATGTCACATGATCGGCAGAAACGGCTAACGTCCGCATGAAGTCCTGGCCAGTAGAACACCGCCTGGATTCTATCCGACGTCTTCTTGATACCTAGGTGACCTCCCATGATTGAGTCATGTGCTACTTCCATCACTTGGCGCCTTAGGGGTAACGGTACCAAAACTTGACGTAGTGGTTTACCTCCGTTGACCCTCGGGTGCTGGAAGATTCGATACAGGATCTTGGCCTTCACCTCAAAATAGACCGTGCCACTGCCCTTGGTCACGTGGTCTTGGCGGTTCCTGTACTTGTTTAAAGTACTGTCAGCTTCCTGGAGCTGGATCAGCTTATCTCTGTCCACGATGGCAGCTTTAGAGTTGTCGGCGACCTTCAGTGGCGTAGACGTCTCGTCTCTCTTAGCCTGGGCCCTGGTAGTAACAGCACCGACAATCTCTGGTCGGCAGGGCTGAGCCGGAGTAGCCACATTGTCCCGTAGCAGCTCTGTAAGGTCTCCATCGGGAAACGGCAATGGATCCTCCTCCACAACTTCGACGCGTTGGATTGAGGCAGGACTCCACTCTGGATCGGGGTCGTCGGGTCGTCTCGCGCCGTCGATATTCCCGATCATCAAATCATACAGCGGCTTCTTCAGGCAAACCGCTTCGACTTCGCCTATGTAGAAAGGGGTGTTGACATGAATTTTCGCAACTGGCGCTTTCAAACATTTGCTGTCGGCCATAAGTGTCCATTTTGAATCGCCAGTGAACTGTTCTTTAGCGATTAGGTCTTCTCTGACGATGACCCCACTGCAGCCAGAGTCTCTTAAAACAGTCACTTCATGATTTCCGACGCGTCCCTTGGAAACAGGCATGTTCTGTACGGTCACAGCTGCGCTGGCGACGACGGGGATGGATTTCCCGTTGGCAAGGAGAAGTTGGCCATCGGTCATGCACTCTTGCACCTCCGCAGGAGTAGCTGTGCGCTTGGTCTCACTCGGAAGAATGACGCTCCCGCCGCACACTTGATGGTCAGATCTACTGTTTTGCCGTTGATTGGAGAAACGCCTCTGCCGGTTGCCCGCCGCTGCGTTGTCCGTACTGCTCCGCTGTCCGCTACTTTTGTTTTGAGGACAATTAGCCGCCCTGTGGTCTGTAGCGTTGCAAGTGAAACAGCCTCTTGAATGCCCTTCCCTGGGAGGAGGCGTGGAGTCAGTGTGTCTCTGGCTCGTCTGGCTCCCCTGGATCTGGTTCACATGGTTTCCAGTTTTCTGAAAATGTTTCGTCGCGCTGGGTGGCCCCAACGTTTTCCCATGAGCGATGAGATATCTTTCAGCAGCCTCAGTCACATCTTTAAGCGTCTGCAGCTTTTGTTCTTCTAAGTGGGTCGCTAGGTCCTTGTGACAGGCATTGAGAAATTGTTCTTTCACAATCAGGTCATGGAGACTGTCGTAAGACTTCATTTCGCCTGATAACTCCACCCACTTGTGTAGATATGACGACAGGCGCTCCACAAACTGCTTTGGCGTCTCGTCTGACTTAGGCCGGCATTCACGGAAGCGTTTACGGTAGCCCTTCTCTGTAAAGTTATAGCACTGCAACAGGGCCTCTTTCAAGACGTCGTAGTTTTTGGCGTCATCGTTCGACAGTCTGGTGTAAACTTCGAGAGCTTGCCCCGTCAGAAGTGCACTCAGTCGAATTGCCCAGTCTTGAGGTTGCCAGTTAGAGCTTTCAGCGAACCTTTCGAATCTCGCCAGATAACAGTCAATCTGGTCCTTCCCGTCGACGAAAGCTGGCAATTTTGGAGCCGTGTTGTCACTGATAACTTGTGGCGCATGCTGCTGTTGCTGGATGCGCGCCAACTCTAGTTGGAACTGCCGATCAGCTTCTCTTTCCTCACGCCTGCGCTCATCTTCTCTTTCTTTACGCTGCTCTTCTCTTTCTTGCCGCTGCTGTTCAATTTCCAGACGCTTCAATTCTAATTCTCTTTCTTCACGGCGACGCTGCTCTTCTAATTCTCTTTCTTGTATTCTCTCCTGGGACTTGACGTACTCCGTCAGCTGTTTCCCTTTTAGATTCAGTTGAATCCCTTTCTGCCAGAAGTCAGCCATCTTGATGCTTCTGGAAAGTTCTTTTAAAGAAAGTTCTTTTTCTAGAAAGTTCTTGACTGTAGAGTTCTTTTTTTTCTGGAAAGTTCTTGACTGTGCTGTACCTTTCTAGACTGTTCTAGAACAGCACGCTTTCTGCAGTAGCACTGATGCTTGTCACTAGTCGCCTTCGCTGACGCAGGCCCCGCTGTCCTCGTCGTATGCGACGCTGCACCACGCTGGTGTTGATGTATACGCTCCTGTGCTGAAGTAGACGCGACGTCCGCTCGACGCTCGCTGTAACACTGGCGATGTAGCTCCGAGACTGTCCCTTGACGTAGTCTTGCGGCAGCCACGTAGTCCCGACTTGTTGTTCGCTCACGAAGCAACTCTTCAGCGACTACACGCCCTTGCAGTCAACCCGAACCTATCGGATGTAGTCCCAGTATGTTGGCCCCTCTCGACGCAACTCGTTGGCGGCTACCCTCGATGACTGCCTCTCGTAACGTTGACTCGCTTGTTGTAGCAGTTGAACCCTTGGCTATGGCGTGAATCGCGGCTTGACCCCCAAAATGTTACACTCAGTTCGATGATGGTGTTTTCTATCAGTATCTGATTCAGCCCCGATGCTTGAATTCCTGATAGTTGTGTAACTCAGATTCGTTTATTCACACAGCCCGTCCAAACAGCGTACAAGTCACAAAGTCGACGTATGAAGTTTTCCACTTTTATTCAGCACACATCAACAACTGCATACAATTCTCACCTCAACTCAACAACTTTCACAGCAACTCTCCAAATCACTATCAACAACTTTACTCTCTCAACAGCGACTCGGCTCACGATTAAATAACCTCTCTCTTTTCCGGAAAGATTTCGTACATGGTAGAAAATGACGTACTGCCACCAATCGAATAAAAGATCGTCATCACTGACTTACGTCAATACATATTTTTATATCTTCCAGAATGACCTCTTGCTTCTACATATATCAGGAAATTTCTATCAAGAGTAAACACGCATATCCAGAAGATTCTCAAATAATATCGACTAACGCAAATTATCAACGTTATACAAAGCCTCTCCTAACAACAATGCAAACTCAAATCAAAGGTAAATAAACTCTATTATTGAATACTTTGCAAATCGAAACGATTAGATCTATCGTACACGCTTCCGGCATACTTTCGTTCGCGTTTCAACGTAACACAGGTAAATGAACATACTTCTGTTTCATCGTGATATATTTATATTATTGTTGAAATTATGTTTGTAGAATTTGCCATGCATAGATGTGAATTATTAATCCTAATTTGCGTGACCACGTGGCGAAACACGACCGGTTGCGCCGCCATGTTGTATACCTGACGGAACCACTGTTGTTGAACCTATATGTATGTTTGCAGACCAGTGGCTGTACCAGTGAATGTTTATATTATTATTAATTCTGTATGTGTGTAGTTAGCCACGATTTATATTTATGTATGTATAGGAAATTAGAGTTGAGATTCCAGTGGACCACGGACGTAGCAGAATGTTCGTCGCTTATGTATAGAGATGTGGAGCTATCACTGAGGGCTACTTTGGCTTTCATTGAGACGCTCTGCACAAACCGATTATTCAGGGTTGTGCAGAATTTCGTCTCTTATATTACAGACGAGCAGGCGAGCTATCCCGTGCGCCCAACTCCACAGAAACGGCGAGTTGGCTGTTTAGCCTCTACAGCACAAGTCTGAGAGAGCAACCCTGGAAAACCCCCTGCAAGACCCCACAGCGTGGCAAGGGACCAAACTACACGACGACACAGCGTGTACCAGAAGCTACCTCATCAAAGGGCTTCAAACCACAAGCTAAGTGCCCAGGAATCAGTGCACTTAAACTGATAGAAAAAGGACCACAGTAGTCCACTCTTCAGAACTGTAGTAAAACGGACCACAGTAGTCCAATCTTCATGAAATTTAGAAGCCAGTGCCCGATGAAGACATAACAGCTGCATAGACTATCAGCGATCGAATTATTTGCATTGACTTAAGACATTTTAAGGTATATTAGCACATCGAAGATCTTGTATAGAGTAGAAGAAATAAATGTGTGATTTTAACTGTTATCAAGTGGCTGGATAACATATGATTCATAGCCGTGTGAAAGCTAGTGTGACAGTGATCTTTTACCATTTTTCTATCTATCTCTGCACCCCAGCCTTAACACAGACCGAGCTAAACAAATAAATTTATTAAAGTAATTCACAGGGTGACTAACTAGCAGTTCCCATCGAATAAAGCGTGAGGGTTACGCATCCATTGTGCAGAGCCCAGTAACCCATAAACCCCACGTGACAGTATCCACCTTGGTTCTTATTGAACTTTTATCTGTTTTACGGTGTGTGTTTCGCCGTTGTGACTTCGGACTTTTAACTGTGTGCACAAGGTGCTCTGTGGACTGGTTTTATGAACTTTGAGTGCCGTTGCTTCTGGATTCTCAGGCCATTGGACACTGTGTTTTAATGTGAAAGGGTGATATCGGACATACCGTAGCAGATACCATTTTACAGTCGGAGAGTACTGACTTCTAAAGTTCTTATTGTGACTTTTACGCACGTGAAATGGTATGGGGTCTTGTGCCTCAAGAAACCGGTGGCAAGATCCGTGTGACCTTGAGGAAGATGTCGGCTATTAATCTCTAAGTATTTCTTCTTCCCTATTTTGTCTCAGTATCTCTGTCCAGTTAGTTTTGTGTTGGTTTAGTTTGTTACGCGTTTATAAGCTCCAAATATTTTCGTGTGGTGGTAATGGAGTTTGTATAGAGGGATGTTGATGTGAGTCTAAATTTGTTAAAACTATTTTGTAACATATAGCCATAAGGGGATAGATTAGAGGGGTTGGTTGTGGAAGGCAACATTTTGCAAGTCTATTTACTAAGCTCATGAACAAATGTTTGAGAGGAATAAATGACATAGTAGTTATTTCCCCGTTTTGTTGATTTACTGACGTGTTTAACTATGTGGTGGTTTATTGTTCTTCCTTCTTGCCTTCTGCTGTGTCTTATGAAAAGTCGGTTGCGTGTTTGAAAGATTGAATTTATTCGTTCTTGTTGAGCATTAGGCCTACGCATCATTTCATATAGTGCTATATACAATTCCTATAACCTTGAATCTTGACAAGAAGGCATACCAGACTGTGCGCGAGCTCATTTCGAAGGATCGGTGCTACGACTGCTCGACACTTCTAAGGAATTCGTCTTAAGAACAGACTTAGCGGACGAGGGCATCGGCGCCATTCTGATGCAAAAACACGAAGAAAAACTATTTTCGATCAGTTACGCCAGCAGAGAGCTGTCAAGGGCTGAGAAGAATTACCCAGCCATGGAGTTGTTGTTGCATCAAGTTTTATTCATCAGATTAACATAAGTTGTACTGATACAGCCATGGAGAGTGTCTTGCAATCATACGGGGAATCCAGAAATTAGAACTATATCTTCAAGGAAAATACTGGTCCTGATTTGGGTCGGAAGAGTCCGCTGGACCTAAAGCAATAATCATGTAACCTTCAAGGAATGAAGTTCGTGTTACAGACTGATCACAAGCCGCTAACCTACTTGAACTCTGCAAGGTTTGTGAAGAGTAGCATCATGAGATGGGCTATGTCCTTGCAGAACTTTGACATGCAAGTAGAATCTATTAAAGAATCAGACAATGTTGGTGCGGATTTTCTCAGCAGAGTGTGTGAGTAAAGAATACCGACGGCACCCAGACAGAACGAAATAAGTTTCTGGACTTGTTGCATTGCGTCTCAATGTTCTTTGATAGAAAGTAAGTAAATGTTTTTCTTGTGTACGGGGTAATGTTACGATTGAGAAGCGCACGATAGTTCCCATCGTTTTATTTTGCATGGCATGCAATGGTGGCGTGCATTCACTTTTGGTTTCATATTGCGCTGTTGCTAGAAGAATCTTTGTGCAGTGTTGGTGGTTTTCGTTGATCGAAATGGTTGTAGTACAGTGGAGAATTTTCTGGATTTGCTTGTTTGTTATCGATCGAAGTTTTCATATCCTGTCTTGTAATAGCTAAGCAATTCTTCTAACCTAACAGGCTGCGTGTTTAAACAAATTCGAGTTACACAATCAAAATTGAAGCATCGGGGGTCGATCAACTACCTGTATTGATAAATACGTGTAACAGCTTCAAATAAATTGATGTTGTTGCTCTTTTTGCAGCTTTTGCAGCTGTTAATGTTAATGAAGCATGGAGATGAGGTGCTACAGAAGACTTCTGGGCATTTCCTATACCCAGCACATCACCGAAGACGAAGTCCGACCACGACATGCTCACAGTGGTGAAGAGACGGAAACTCCGGTGTTATGGCCACGTCACCAGAGCATCAGGCCTTGCAAAGACCTTCCTGGAAGGCACGATGCAAGGAGCCAGAAGAAGAGCGAGACAGAGAAAAGGTGCAAAGACAACATTCGAGAATGGACTGGCTTGACACTGGGAAAAGCCATAAGGGTTGTTGAGGACAGAGAAAGATGGAGTACTCTGGTTAATTGCCCCAACGACTTTCGGGTTACGGGATCGGATAGGAATAGGATAGGATGTTAATGAAGATGTTGTTGTTGCTGCTGCTGATGTTTTTATTATCTTGTGGTTATTATTATTTCCCCACTTACCATTCTTTTTCTTTCCTTTTATTTCTTTAATTTATTTATTAATTAATTAATTTATTTATTTATTTATTTATTTATTTATTGAATGATTTATTGTTTGTGGTTTGTTGTCGTTGCCATGAGTGGAAATAACTGTAAGCCTCTCTATCCCTCTCTTTACTCTCCCCCCTCCCCCCTCTCCTGTTGTGTTGTCGCCCTTCCCTCTCTTCTCTTCAGCTCTAGAACTTGCATCTGTCCTAGCGGAAGAATTACTCCCCTTGTCCCCAAAAGTGTTGTTATCCTGGCGGAACAGTTACTCCTCTTGTCCTAACTATGCTGTTGTTCTGGCGAAACAGTTTCTCTCCTTGACTTAATTGTGCTCTTGTCGAAGGGAATAGTTACTCATCTTGTCGTAATTGTGCTGGTGAGTTAACGGTCACTCATTGGTAACGTTGATCCCAGTCATTGAGAGAGAGAGAGAGAGAGAGAGAGAGAGAGAGAGAGAGAGACATAGGGTTAGGGTTACAGAGAGAGAGGGAGAGCGACAAAGAGCTGCAGACCGGGTTGTTGAAAAGGAAGAGCAGCGCAAAAATGTTTGTGTCGTTAATTTATTTATTTATTATTATTTAATATTTATTTATTATTTCTCTGTTATTTATTTATTATGACTCTATTATTTATTTATTATTTCTCTATTTTTAATTCATGTATTTAACTATTTATTCATTCACATAATTAAAATCAGATGGTGAGAAAAGCGTTCTGATGCTTTTTATATAGGAATGCTAGTCAATGCTTTTTATATAGGAATGCTAGCCAATGCTTTTTATATAGGAATGCTAGTCAAAGACCAGACCACCTCTCTCTCCTTCTCTTTGAAAGGGACGTATTTCACGTACCTAGAACATCACTTTATGTGCCCCCCTCTCTCTCTCCCGTGTGTGCGGCCTGTGCTAGTGTCTGAGAATCACTTGGCTTCACTCAGTCGCTGTGTGACGGACAGGCTTGCTGCTCTCACGTCGCTCTGTGCACATCTTGTCACACGGATTTACTTTGGCAGATCATGACACAATGTGCTACAGTCGTTTTCAGTGAGTTACAATGACATACAAAATTATGTTACATTAAGTTCGGGTGACACATTAAGTTCGGGTGACATGACGTCACAGCAGTAGTTAGTGAGTTATGATGACATTCCATTACCCTTGCACGGTGGAGACATGTTACGCCGAGTAAACGTACCCAGAAGGTTGTTATATCCGATTTTGTACCAAGGACATCGACGTGGCGTGTGGATAGGCTCACTTAAATTAGATTATCTCAGGGGCATTTTGTCAAAGTTGACATCAGAAAGCTATATACGAATAAACTACTAAATGTCTCTGCCACTCGGTAGTATAATTTTAATTGAGACAGATCTAGTTTTGTAGGCCAAAAAATCGAAAATACCGCATCTTTTGCTCTTGTATTTAGAGCATTGACCGGTTCATCTAAAAAACATTAAATGTAGGCTTTTTTACAGACCAAAATTATGTACAGAAACAAAAGAGAAATCACCACAATTTGTAAGAGTAAATGTCATGTTTGTAATCAGAAGGAAAGGGAGGTTTAATGAGGAATGTTTGTGTGTCGGGTTACTTTCCTCAGTCATCATGTTACGGACCCCGCACAAATATTTGACAAATCTTGGGCACGTATCTTTGAATATATGGGTATTGTTATGGTACTTCTTTACGACAGATCTAGTCATTATGCCCTTTCCCCTTGAAGTTAAAGAGAGTGTACAAATTCAGTTTTAATGGCTTTGGACCCAATGGACTGCGTTTCCGTTGAGTGTTTAGCATTTTTCTTCCGATGTAGTCTTGAGTGAGTGTTCATTAACAACAGGCCTACATTACAAACTTTCATATCCTATCCTGTCCCGTAACCCGGAGGTCGTAGGGGCACCACAGATGATCGTTTAACCAGCATACTCCATCTTTCTCTGTCCTCAGCTGCCCTGATGGCTTCGCTCAGTGTCAAACCAGTCCATTCTCGAATGTTGTCCTCCCACCTCTTTTTCGGTCTCCCTCTTCTTCTACCTCCTTGCACTGTGCCTTTCAGAATAGTCTTTGCAAGGCCTGATGATCTGGTGACGTGGCCATACCATCGGAGTTTCCGTTTCTTCACCACTTTTGAGTAGGTCATCGTGTTGTCCAATGGCTTGTGTGATGGTCTGTCGGACTTCGACGTTGGTGATGTGTTGGGTATAGGAAATGCCCAGAAGTCTTCTGTAGCACCTCATCTCCATGCTTTGTATTCTTCGTTGGAGATCTGCTGTGAGCGTCCATGCTTCGCAAGCATATAGGAAGATGGAGATGACAAGGGAGCGCAACAGTCTTACTTTGGAATATAGACTGATGGTCCTGTCTTTACAAATTGGCTTCAACCTTGTCAGGGCAGCAGTTGTTTGTGCGATCCTGGAGAGGACTTCCTGTCGGGACCCAATGTCTGATACAATGGCTCCTCCAAGCAGTATCAGATTGTTGTATCTGGCAAACTTCAAGAGTCTCAGACCCCTGTCATTTGTCTCGTTGTTGCAGTGGGGTCCACATGTGTCTCCCCAGTTGTGGTGCGCATCTTGGTCAACCTTGGCATTCCAGTCGCCTTCCACTATGACTATGTCTTTCTTCGGCACTTGGTCAAGGAAAGCCTGTAGATTTTCATAGAAATACTTCACTTCGCTGTCATCATAGACTGATGTTGGGGCATAGGCCTGGATGATATATATTGCACTGTATAATTGAAGCCAGTCTCCTCTCTGAAAATCCTTATCGGGAAGAGAGGGGACTATAAACTGATACACACACTGATACACACACACACACACATGATACACATGATACACAAGCCAGTGGAGAGTCTAAGAGCACAATGTATATTGCACTGTAATATAGAAGCCAGTGGACAGTCTAATAGCACGATATATATTGCACTGTAATAGAGAAACCAGTGGACAGTCTAATAGCACGCACCCTAAACCCTAACACTACACACAAAATACAAAAAAGAAAAAAAAACGTTTATAACTCTATCAGTTATTATAAAAGCTGTCCAACTGGAGAACTAGTAAACGTTTTTTGCTAACTTAATACAAACATCAAAATTAATATGGTCCATAAATGTCACATTGCTAGATAGACTATTACGCAAGTGATTGCAATCACATATGCGTTTCAATTTTTTTAAATCATTATATATACATTTTATTCTTTCACAATAATTATTATTTAGTTCTTATAGTTTTAATAATTTCTATAAGCCATCATCACTACATACCTTGGAATCCCATTATATTCAATTTAAAAAAAAACACAAACTTAAATCACATTGAGTTGTACTAAATTGAACGCTTCTCACATCGTCCTTTGTGATGTAAGAAATGTTGAAAGTTTCTTGTTTTGTGCACTGACTTACAAACTGCGGGGATATCATGTCGGACTTTCAAAGTTTTGGAAGCGGATAGATATCCATGAAAAGCCAATGCATTACAAGTAAGAATGATTTTCTTTGGCTATTTTGTTGCTCGTCTTGTTCCGTTTTGTGTGGTGTATTTTGGTGCTTAATGTCTTATTATATCTTCTGTGGTGTGATTGGGTGTTTATTGTCTTATTCTGTCTTCTGTGGTGTCTTTGGGTTTTTAAAGTCTTATTTTGTCTTTTGTGATGTTTGGGCGCTTGTCCTATTTTGTCTTCTGTGGTGTGTTTGTGTGTTTAATGTCTCATTCTATCTTTTCTGTGGTGTTTGCGTGTTTAATGTCTAATTCTATCTTCTGTGGTGTGGTTGCATATTTCATGTCTTACTGTCTTCTGTGGTGTGTTTGCATATTTCATGTCTTACTCTGTCTTATGTGGTGTGTTTCGGTGGTTAATGCCTCATTGTGTCTTATGTGGTGTGTTTCGGTGTTTAATGTCTCGTCTCATTGTGTCTTCTGTGGTGCGTTTCTGTTCCGGCTTCTGTGGTGTGTTTGGATGCTTTAAGACCTGTACCGGCTTCTGTGGTGCGTTTCTGTGCTTTAAGACCTGTTCCGGCTTCTGTGTTGTGTTTGGATGCTTTATGACCTGTTCCGGCTTCTGTGGTGTGTTTGGATTCTATTTGACCTGTTCCGGCTTCTGTGGTGTGTTTGGATTCTTTATGACTGGTTCTGTCTTCTGTGGTGTGTTTGGATGCTTTTTGACTTGCTATGTCTTCTGTGGTGTGTTTGGATGCTTTATGACTTGTTCTGTCTTCTGTGGTTTGTTTGGACATTGCATGTCTTACTCTGTCTTCTGTGGTGTGTTTTGGTGTTTAATGTCTCATTTTGGCTTCTGTGGTGCGTTTCTGTGCTTTAAGACCTGTTCCGGCTTCTGTGTTGTGTTTGGATGCTTTATGACCTGTTCCGGCTTCTGTGGTGTGTTTGGATTCTATTTGACCTGTTCCGGCTTCTGTGGTGTGTTTGGATTCTTTATGACTGGTTCTGTCTTCTGTGGTGTGTTTGGATGCTTTTTGACTTGCTATGTCTTCTGTGGTGTGTTTGGATGCTTTATGACTTGTTCTGTCTTCTGTGGTTTGTTTGGACATTGCATGTCTTACTCTGTCTTCTGTGGTGTGTTTTGGTGTTTAATGTCTCATTTTGGCTTCTGTGGTGCGTTTCTGTGCTTTAAGACCTGTTCCGGCTTCTGTGGTGTGTTTGGATGCTTTATGACCTGTTCGGCTTCTGTGGTGTGTTTGGATGCTTTATGACTTGTTCTGTCTTCTGTGGTGTGTTTGGGTGCTTTATGACCTGTTCTGTCTTCTGTGGTGTGTTTGGATGCTTTATGACCTGCTCTGTCTTCTGTGGTGTGTTTGGATGCTTTATGACCTGTTCTGTCTTCTGTGGTGTGTTTGGATGCTTTATGACCTGTTCTGTCTTCTGTGGTGTGTTTGGGTGCTTTATGACCTCTTCCGGCTCCTCAATGCTCTAAAATAGAAATAACTCCACCCATTCTCATGCACAATATGCTTTCTTACAGGTGTCGCTGAATTGCCGCCCTTGATTTGATATTGCCTTCTTTGCGTTACGCACCGCAAACAAAATGCGAGAGTATGAATGCATGAACGCGAAGCTGCATACATACTAATATGTGTGAATGAGTGATAGTGTGTATGTGCGTGTGTTTATGTGTATGTTGGTGTGAGTTTGTGTATGTTTGTGCGCGTGAGTGTGTGAGTGAATGTTTAGGAGTTGAGCTGGGATGGTTAGCCTACCATAGCAGCTAGTGCGTATTTATGATGATGTTTTTGTTTGATAAAGATATGTGGACAGGGGGTGGTGAGGGCGGGGGGGGGTGAGCTTGTAGTAAGAAGCCGGTATCTTTGCAAATATCTGTGCATGCTTTTTTTTTTTTAACATTTTGTCTTTGGCGGTTTTTGTAACATTTTAGACAGTCTTTTCAGTAGCGTTAATGCTGCATTTAATATTGGCATGGCTTAGATTTCGTTTTGGCTTCATTTCAGCTAACTCTAACCCAAACTCTAACTCTAACCCTAACCCTTAACCTAACACTAAGGCTAACACAACCCTTACCCTAAGTGAACACTGTTTTGGCATAAAAATAACGGGGCCGTCAAAAAACCACAAGTAGAGTATAAAAAGTGGGTAACGATAACGGCGTTTCTACATCGCCACACAAACACCAACACACCTACAACCACACACACAGTATCACACACATATATCCAGCAATGCAAAAACACACACACACGCACACACAACTCACACACACACGAGCACATACACACAAACACGAACATAAGCGCACGCACACACACAATGTGAGATAGAGTGTGTGGTCTAAAATCACATGTACTTGAACAGACGTTAATATAAATTCTTGAATTGAACTGAATGGTCACACGCACACACACACACACACACACACACGCACACACACACACACACACACACACAATCGCACACCTAAATTAATACACTCAATATCGCACACACATTGACACACACACAAAAACCATGCATACACATCTTCTTTCTATCCCGCCACAGCATATGATTAACACTGATAAGCACGTTTAGCAAACATAACATTGTGTCGGTTGTTCTAGCCATAGCGTAGTGTTTCATACCGGTGTTATGTTAAACAATGCTAATTGTGTAGATAACAGAAACATAACGATTGGCAAATATACAATCGCATTGAGTTCCACGATGATGTGTGAAGTTCCTAGATATATTTACCATTTCAGTATTCAGAGTCGTCGTTCTTTTCGCACATAATGCAGACATTTTAAATCAAAATATCGCCATTACATCTTTTGTAGGAGCCTGATGCTTTCACATGTATTAAGTTGCATTCCCTAGAACTCAGAATATATATAACAAAAATCTTTTTCTGTAACTTATAAAGAAACCACGTTTCATGTTCTTGAAGCCATAAAGACAAAACTTCGTGTTCTGGGACATGGAAAGACAAAGTCTCGTGTTCCACAAAATATAATAGGAATCAAAATTTATGTTTTAAAATATTAAACACTGAAAACACACGTTTTAAAATGATATTCATGATTTTTTTTATCACCTTACAGCATAAAATAATAAATACAATTTTTATTCAACCACCTAACAGCATAAAATAATAAATACAATTTTATTCAACCACCTTACAGCATAAATTATTAAATACAATTTTAACAAAAACCATTACAGCATAAATTAATGCATTTTTTAAAAACCACCTTACAGCATAAAATAATAAATACAATTTTTTAAAAATCTCCTTACAGCATAAAATGATAAATACATTTTTTTTAAAACCATTACAGCATAAAATATTAAATACAATTATTTTAAACCACATTACAGGATAAAATAGGGGTCTTTCGGAACGGGTGAAAGTGAAAGTGATTTTGTGTTCGTTTCGTCCAACGAGAGGCACGCCGCTGATTCTTACGCCGCGTTACGAAACGAAACGAACGTGTTTCTGTGCGCTTTCGATTCCAGAACCTAGTTTCGTTGTGATTTTGCGCGAGTGACTTCTAATATTAGGGGTCTTTTCAAACCATGTTACTTTTAGATTCAATAAATTACTATTACACTAATTAGTACAAGATGATAAAAATAGTCTAACGTTTACATCTTATTGAGCACACACAGGGCAGGCCCAGAGGCAGAGCACTATGCCTACGTAAGGTTTCTTCTAACAAATCATGATTTGACACGAAAGTAACGATTAGGTTGAACTTTAAAGATGGATTAGTGCTCTAACATTGAAGATATTTTACATTCTAGCTTCGAGTTTCATTTTTGTCACATAAAACAGTTTTTGGACTGCTGATTGGTGATACAGAATAGATAGATTCTAGACAGCCATGACGGCATGAGGGTTTGGGCACTCTTTTCAGTAGCTCGTTTGAAAATACGTTTTAAGTCGGAGACCGAGTTTAGATCCCCATTATTACTTCTAAAATGGTTGAGTAATGTACCATATACAAATTCAAATCATTTTTGGACATTTTACAAACGATTTAATAACCAAAATGTACTCACGAACATTAGTTCGTGGAAAACCTGATTTCCACGAAGTTTTATTCGTTGTGGTAGGCAGACTTCGTGACCTTTCACCACGGGAAGTAAAAGCGTCACATAAATTGCTGACGTCACAACAATAAGTAGTCCCGATTCACATTCACTTTCACTTTCACCCGCTTCCGAAAGATCCCTAATAACAAATACATGTTGTTTTAAAATCACCTTACAGCATAAAATAATAAATACAATGTTTAGATCATATGGTTGGCAGCTTATTTGAATTTGGCACTTGGAAAATGACGTCAAATATTGACACGTAGCGAGTTAATACTATTTTAAAGTGTACATGACTATTGTCTGTGGAGTGCCAACAACGTTTGGTCATGCCCTCTTGAAGCTGGCCTCTCAAAAAAGGGAGGTCAATCATCTCTCTATCTTTCTATCTCCTCTCTCTCTCTCTCTCTCTCTCTCTCTCTCTCCTAAATGTGAGACACATACATTATATTTCACGTCTATAAAAGGTTTGCTGGATAAGTAATGCGTAGGCTGAACCATTCTGGGCTCTTTCTGTTACAACTCGTGCCCGTTTGGTCAAGCATGAGTATACTACTATTTCCTACATTGTCACAATGATATCGCGTGATCGTTTTTTGTAACCGCGATCTGTTCTTTGCTTAGTGTGTCTCTAGAAGCAAAAGTGGTGGCGATTGTCTAGAAGCAAAAGTGGTGACGATTGTCTAGCAGCAAAAGTGGTGGTGATTGTCTAGAAGCAAAAGCGGTGGTGATTGTCTAGAAGCCAAAGTGGTGGTGATTGTCTAGAAGCAAAAGTAGTGGTGATTGTCTAGAAGCAAAAGTAGTGGTGATTGTCTAGGAGCAAAAGTATTGGTGATTGTCTAGAAGCCAAAGTGGTGGTGATTGTCTACAAGCCAAAGTGGTGATTGTCTTGAAGCAAAAGTGGTGGTGATTGTCTAGAAGCAAAAGTATTGGTGATTGTCTAGAAGCGAAAGTGGTGGTGATTGTCTAGAAGCAATAGTAGTGGTGATTGTCTAGAAGCAAAAGTAGTGGTGATTGTCTAGAAGCCAAAGTGGTGGTGATTGTCTAGAAGCAAAAGTAGTGGTGATTGTCTAGAAGCCAAAGTGGTGGTGATTGTCTAGAAGCAATAGTAGTGGTGATTGTCTAGAAGCAAAAGTAGTGGTGATTGTGTAGAAGCCAAAGTGGTGGTGATTGTCTAGAAGCAATAGTAGTGGTGATTGTCTAGAAGCAAAAGTAGTGGTGATTGTCTAGAAGCAAAAGTGGTGGTGATTGTCTAGAAGCAAAAGTAGTGGTGATTGTCTTGAAGCAAAAGTGGTGGTGATTGTCTAGAAGCAAAAGTATTGGTGATTGTCTAGAAGCAAAAGTGGTGGTGATTGTCTAGAAGCAATAGTAGTGGTGATTGTCTAGAAGCAAAAGTAGTGGTGATTGTCTAGGAGCAAAAGTAGTGGTGATTGTCTAGAATTAGAAACAAAAGTAGTGGTGATTGTCTGATTGTCTAGAAGCAAAAGTAGTGGTGATTGTCTAGAAGCAAAAGTAGTGGTGATTGTCTAGAAGCCAAAGTGGTGATTGTCTAGAAGCCAAAGTGGTGGTGATTGTCTAGAAGCAAAAGTAGTGGTGATTGTCTAGAAGCCAAAGTGGCGGTGATTGTCTAGAAGCAAAAGTATTGGTGATTGTCTAGAAGCAAAAGTATTGGTGATTGTCTAGAAGCAAAAGTGGTGGTGATTGTCTTGAAGCAAAAGTATTGGTGATTGTCTAGAAGCAAAAGTAGTGGTGATTGTCTAGAAGCAAAAGTAGTGGTGATTGTCTAGAAGCCAAAGTGGTGATTGTCTAGAAGCAAAAGTATTGGTGATTGTCTAGAAGCAAAAGTATTGGTGATTGTCTAGAAGCAAAAGTATTGGTGATTGTCTAGAAGCAAAAGTAGGGGTGATTGTCTAGAAGCAAAAGTAGTGGTGATTGTCTAGAAGCAAACGTAGTGGTGATTGTCTAGAAGCAAAAGTAGTGGTGATTGTATAAACTAAGACCGTGATTGTGGTTGTTCATCCTCTTGTGTAAAAATACATACAAGGTGTACAGGCCTTAAGTAAATGCAACCTCTAAACTACCCATAGTTTCCACTCATTATGTCTGGGCTTTCACCAATCTCACAGTCAATGGGTGGATGCGTGTATGTGCCTACAAGTGCGTGTGTTGGTTAGTGCGTGTGTGTGTGTGTGGGTGTGTATGTGGGGGTGTCTATGTGTGTGTGTATGTGCCTACAAGTGCATATGTGGGTTGGTGCGCGAGTATGTGCGTACTTCTTTGTGTGTGTGTGTGTGTGTGTGAGTGTAGATATAGGTACAGATTTTGGTAATATTATATTCTTACGTCAAAAAAGGACTATTACCTCGTTGTTCTTTTTTTGTTGTTGTTTATTTGGAATGTATATGTGTGTGTGTGCGTGTGTGTGTGAGTGTGTGTGTGAGTGTGTTGTATTTTTAGACTTATCTGGAAATACTTTCAAATAGTTTTAATTCAGAGCTAGCAAAATTGTCAGTCTGTTAGCCCGTCAGTTCGTTGGAAGACCTATATCAAAGAACTACTTAACGGATTGGGACCAATCCTCACAGGACTATTACCTATGTTAGAGGCCTGCCTCCACTGCCATCATTGGGACCAATCCTCACAGGACTATTACCTATGTTAGAGGCCTGCCTCCACTGCCATCATTGGGACCAATCCTCACAGGACTATTACCTATGTTAGAGGCCTGCCTCCACTGCCATCATTTACCTATGTTAGAGGCCTGCCTCCACTGCCATCAGGACCAATCCTCACAGGAATATTACCTATGTTAGAGGCCTGCCATCATAGTTGCTCAACTGCAAAGGTCAAAGTCACTGGATCCACTTTGTTGCTATACACAAAGGTCAAAGTCACTGGATCCACTTTGTTGCTATACACAAAGGTCAATGTCACTGGATCCACTTTGCTGCTACACACCTTTTGCTCCATATCTCAAAAACGTCGAAAGCGACTTTGTTAAGTTTTGGTATACAGGTACTTCCATTCATGGGCCCACCTTCATTGGCAGTTCGGTTGTCGCTATAGTTATGTCAAATCATGGGCCATCCTTCAGTAGCAGTTCGATTGTCGCTACAGTTACGTCCAATCATGGGCCATCCTTCAGTAGCAGTTCGATTGTCGCTACAGTTACGTCCAATCATGGGCCAACCTTCGGTGGTCAGTCTTCGGTCGGTCCGTCGGTCCGAATCTCACTTTTAAAGTTCAAATCACACTTTTGTTTAATCTCAAGAACAGCTAAACAGAAGTGAATCATACTTTAACTACTGCTAGGCATTTTATATAATTTCCATTTGTACTTTAACTACTGCTAGGCATGTTATATCATTCGTATGTGTACTTTAACTACTGCTAGGCATGTTAAATCATTTCCATTTGTACTTTAACTACTGCTAGGCATGTTATATCATTCGCATTTGTACTTTAACTACTGCTAGGCATGTTATATCATTCGCATTTGTACTTTAACTACTGCTTGGCATTTTATGTCATTTGCATTTGTACTTTAACTACTGCTAGGCTTGTTATATCATTCGTATTTGTACTTTAACTACTGCTAGGCATGTTATATCATTGGTATTTGTACTTTCTCAAAGATCAGGGTCATCGTGCTTCACAATTTTCTATACATGTTTGCGGTGTATAAAAAAAATTTGGCTTCGCCGATTGATATTTAATTACAGATATTTGGGATTGTGGCTTATCATTGCAGGTTTCCTTTGCTGTTTAGCCTATTTTAGGATAAAGCCTATTTTAGGATAAAGCCTAGTTTAGGATAAAGCCTATTTTAGGATAAAGCCTATTTCCAACACTATCATATCCTATCCTATCCTGTCCCGTAACCCGAAGGTCGTAGGGGCACCACAGATGATCGTTTAACCAGCATACTCCATCTTTCTCTGTCCTCAGCAGCCCTGATGGCTTCGCTCAGTGTCAAACCAGTCCATTCTCGAATGTTGTCCTCCCACCTCTTTTTCGGTCTCCCTCTTCTTCTACACACTACATGATTACACAATTCCCAACACAGCCAAACAAATTAACACTTTTAAAATGGGTATTTTTTGGGCTTAGTTTGTAAGTGTCTGGAAATACATTTGAATGGCTTGCCATCTTGTTTCTGTATAGTATTGCCAGACCAAAACCAGATTCACACACACATACATACATACACATACATACTCAAACATAAACACACATGTGTACACACATGCACACACAAGTGTACATGTATATTAAGAAAACAACTAAAGCTACTTTGGCTTGTATCTAGCAACTATTGTCGGGAGATCGAACAGATAGGATTGCAGTGCTGTAACAGCAGTTTTTTTCGTTCTTCGTGGAACCAATGAATGTCTGGTTAGAATGCACGCTTGGGTTCTTTGGGTTTCGTCTTTTCTTTCTGTGTTGTGTCTGTTGATTTAAAGAATCGATGGGTGAGTTTAGCAAGCATACGGCTCAAACACGATCAATCGCAATTCTTCCTCATACTCAGCTCACGTTGCGCGTCTGACTAGTTGCAGTGCATAGAACTTCACAGGAAGTGACGTGAAATAAGCTTATTTTGATGCGAATATAGAGTGCACATATTTGTGTCAAACTTATGGTTAGTGTGTACGGCATCTCTAAGGCGTGAGAATAATATCTTGTGAAACAGCAAAAATCTGCAGTATAGTCATTTCATAGGTTTCAAAGACAAATCACCAGTTATTCTCCTTTGACGTCTTTTCTAAATAACTATTTTGTTAGTTATTTTATTTTATTTTATTTTATTTTATTTACTCATTCTTATATACAATATAGGTCTACGACATCAGTGTCATAATCTTTGCAGTCTGTGCCATGGAATGTGTGCGTGCCAGAGTAGTTCTCAGTGTATTTAGTCATCCCAATAAGTAGGAGCCAGACTAGTTCTCAGTGTATTTAGTCATCCCAAGTTCTCAGTGTATTTAGTCATCCCAAGTTCTCAGTGTATTTAGTCATCCCAAGTTATCAGCGTATTTTGTCATCCCAAGTTCTCAGTGTATTTTGTCATCCCAATAAGTAGGAGTCTGTTTTCGGCACTCAATTTCAGAATGAGTTTTATCTGAATAAATTGTAGCTCTGTCTTTTGGAAAATCAGTTTGAACAGTCTTTCGGCAGTCAAAACTGCGTGGCTAGCCGCACGCTTTGTCTATCTTAGACATCAGGAATGACATCTGCCGGTGCAAAATGCACGTATCGAGCCGTGGTAAAATCATGTTATTGCTTGCTGCCAGCGGTCACCGCTAATCCTTTAACTAATGGAGGAGATAGCTGCAGTGCAATGAAGGAGCGGGCCCGCAGGCGTTGAACTCTTTCCCAGTATGAATGATTTATTGTCTTCAGTTACAACAGCAAATTGGACATGTATCTGTGCAAAGTCCATATTATTGCTATGTAGTGTTGTGCATCATGGTGTCATTGCTATGTGAAAAATGTGGGTGGTAGACGTGGTGTGTGGCGAACGAAGAGAGAGGGGCAATGGGTGAGAGGAGACAGAAGAGGGTGAGAGGGAAGGTGGGGCGGTAGCGTTAGATGTTCAGGTGAGTGGTCATTGGCCACATTAGATGTTCAGGTGAGTGGTCATTGGCCACATTAGATGTTCAGGTGAGTGGTCATTGGTCACATTAGATGTTCAGGTGAGTGGTCTGTAAAGTCCGAAACTGTTCGCTTTTCTCCCTGTGCTTTCATATATAGTTTTTTTTCCGGTTTCTGTTATTATCATTACAAGAACTTCTAGTTCTTTCTATTACATTTAAATTATTTCTGTTTCTATTATTATTATTACAAGAATGTTACGTAATGCTGGAGTCTGCGATATAAAAAAAAGTATACAAATCAATTCGACTTCAAATGATGCAAGAAATTTAGCAACTACAATTATACAACAAGTAATAAACATGTTTTAAGTATAATTTTTCCATTGAAATTAAATACTTTTAAAACCAAATTTTCAACCGACGTAAAGCGTGTGGAATAAAATAATCAGTATCATCTATTATTTGTCTGTAAAATAATAGTACCTATGCATCCTCAAATGTAAAAGAGAAAAATATGTAGACCTATTTTGAAAATCATTGGATTGTTGTTGCTGTGGCAAAATGTTAATATCACCAATAACGACTGTATTAGGAAAACTAGAAAATGGGTCCAATACTGTTGCGAATGCAAATAAGGCGTGAGATTTATATGCATTCTATGTTTTCTTTAATGTATTATTTTTTTTATTAGTAATAGTTTATTTCAGTTAGTCGTTGTTCGGTATTGTGTCCTTGGGGTAGAAAGAGATTTTTGTGGGATGGGGTGGGTCGGTTAGGGTGGAGGGTTGGGCGGGGGTGGGAGGGAATGTCCAATATCACTATGGTGAAGACAATACATTTTGAAGAATCATCACCGGTTTCTGTCATCTGTGCTCCCCTCTCCCAAACACCGACCTTCCGCACAGTGCTAAATTTTGCTCTTTCTTGCTTTTCTGTCTGTCTGTCAATGTGTCTATCTCTCTTTCTCTGTCTCTCTCTCTGTCTGCCGCGTTCTCTCCGTTTGTCTTTCTGTCTGTTTCTCTCGCTGCCTCTCTTTCACCATCTGTCTGTTTCTCTCTCTGTCTCTGTTTCTCTCTGTCTGTCTGTCTCTCTTCTAGTTCTCTCGCCAACCTTGCGTTTCCCCCAGTCCACACGTCTTGGGAGTGACATGTTCATTCTGTTCTTGCCCTCAACATGCCCCCAGTCCACACGTTTTGGGAGTGACATGTTCATTCTGTTCTTGCCCTCAACATGTCCCCAGTCCTTACGTCTTGGGAGTGACATGTTCATTCTGTTCTTGCCCTCAACATGCCCCCAGTCCACACGTCTTGGGAATGACATGTTCATTCTGTTCTTGCCCTCAACATGTCCCCAGTCCACACGTCTTGGGAATGCCATGTTCATTCTGTTCTTGCCCTCAACATGCCCCCAGTCCACAGGTCTTGGGAGTGACATGTTCATTCTGTTCTTGCCCTCAACATGTCCCCAGTCCTTACGTCTTGGGAGTGACATGTTCATTCTGTTCTTGCCCTCAACATGCGCCCAGTCCACAGGTCTTGGGAGTGACATGTTCATTCTGTTCTTGCCCTCAACATGCGCCCAGTCCACAGGTGTTGGGAGTGACATGTTCATTCTGTTCTTGCCCTCAACATGTCCCCAGTCCTTACGTCTTGGGAGTGACATGTTCATTCTGTTCTTGCCCTCAACATGCGCCCAGTCCACAGGTGTTGGGAGTGACATGTTCATTCTGTTCTTGCCCTCAACATGCCCCCAGTCCACAGGTGTTGGGAGTGACATGTTCATTCTGTTCTTGCCCTCAACATGTCCCCAGTCCTTACGTCTTGGGAGTGACATGTTCATTCTGTTCTTGCCCTCAACATGCGCCCAGTCCACACGTCTTGGGAGTGACATGTTCATTCTGTTCTTGCCCTCAACATGCGCCCAGTCCACAGGTGTTGGGAGTGACATGTTCATTCTGTTCTTGCCCTCAACATGCCCCCAGTCCACAGGTGTTGGGAGTGACATGTTCATTCTGTTCTTGCCCTCAACATGTCCCCAGTCCTTACGTCTTGGGAATGACATGTTCATTCTGTTCTTGCCCTCAACATGCGCCCAGTCCACACGTCTTGGGAGTGACATGTTCATTCTGTTCTTGCCCTCAACATGCGCCCAGTCCACACGTCTTGGGAGTGACATGTTCATTCTGTTCTTGCCCTCAACATGCGCCCAGTCCACAGGTGTTGGGAGTGACATGTTCATTCTGTTCTTGCCCTCAACATGCCCCCAGTCCACAGGTGTTGGGAGTGACATGTTCATTCTGTTCCTGCCCTCAACATGCGCCCAGTCCACACGTCTTGGGAGTGACATGTTCATTCTGTTCTTGCCCTCAACATGCGCCAAGTCCACAGGTCTTGGGAGTGACATGTTCATTCTGTTCTTGCCCTCAACATGCGCCCAGTTTACAGGTCTTAGGAGTGACATGTTCATTCTGTTCTTGCCCTCAACATGTCCCCGGTCCACCATCTTGGGAGTGACATGTTCATTCTGTTCTTGCCCTCAACATGCGCCCAGTCCACAGGTGTTGGGAGTGACATGTTCATTCTGTTCTTGCCCTCAACATGCCCCCAGTCCACAGGTGTTGGGAGTGACATGTTCATTCTGTTCTTGCCCTCAACATGCGCCCAGTCCACACGTCTTGGGAGTGACATGTTCATTCTGTTCTTGCCTTCAACATGCGCCCAGTCCACAGGTGTTGGGAGTGACATGTTCATTCTGTTCTTGCCCTCAACATGCCCCCAGTCCACAGGTGTTGGGAGTGACATGTTCATTCTGTTCTTGCCCTCAACATGCGCCCAGTCCACACGTCTTGGGAGTGACATGTTCATTCTGTTCTTGCCCTCAGCATGCGCCCAGTCCACACGTCTTGGGAGTGACATGTTCATTCTGTTCTTGCCCTCAACATGCCCCTCTGAAGTGAACGCTCGCTTTGCCTTGCACCGTGATCTGACAGCTTTCGATTTCATCCCTCTTATTAACGTTCTCTCTCTCTTTCTCTCTCTCTCTCTTTGAACACGTCTCTCTCCCATCAACCCAATCTCTCTGTCTCTGTCTCTCTTACCGTCTGCCTCTGTCTCTCTATCTCACTCTTTCTGTTTCTCTCATCGTCTATCTCTCTCACTCTCTCTGTCTCTTTGTCTGTAGTCTCTTCCTTTCTCTTTCTCTCCACTTCTCTCTCTTTCTCTCAAACCCATCTCTCCCTTCTCTTTTTTTTATATTTTCAGACTTATCTGGAAATGTTTTGAAGTAGAAGGGAATCAGAACGAGCCAAAATATATGTCGATCGGTCAGTTCATTGGAAGCCATATTTCATGACCCACTGAATGGATTTTGACCAAACATTACAGGAACATTACCTAGGTTAGTGGCCTGTCTCCCGTGCCATCGTATTTGCTGTACCGCAAATTTCAAGGTCACTGGATCCAGTTTGTTGCTATAAAACACGTTTATCTCAAAAACAGCTAAATACGATTGTGTTGAGGTTTGGTACAGACCTACAGTTACGTCTAATCATGGGCCATTCTTCAGTAACAGTTTGGTTGTCGCTACAGTTACGTCAAATCATGGGCCATCCTTCAGTAACAGTTTGGTTGTCGCTACAGTTACGTCTAATCATGGGCCATACTTCAGTAACAGTTTGGTTGTCGCTACAGTTACGTCTAATCATAGGTCATCCTTCAGTAACAGTTTGGTTGTCGCTACAGTTACGTCTAATCATGGGCCATTCTTCAGTAACAGTTTGGTTGTCGCTACAGTTACGTCTAATCATGGGCCATTCTTCAGAAACAGTTTGGTTGTCGCTACAGTTACGTCCAATCATTAGCCATCCTTCAGTAGCAGTTCAGTTGTCGGACATTCGGTCGATCCGTCGCTCCCATTGTCACTATTTTTAGAACACAGATATATCTTTTCTCAAGAATAACTCAACTGAAATTCATCATTTTTATTTTGCAGATACTGTATCTACTGCTAAGCAGGTTACATCATTCATATTTGTACCTTGTGGACACCTTTTCTACTGCTAAGCACGTTACATCATTCATATATGTACCTTGTGGATAATGTATCTACTGCTAAGCAGGTTACATCATTCATATTTGTACCTTGTGGATACTGTATCCACTGCTAAGCAGGTTGCATCGTTCACATTTGTACCTTGTGGATACTGTATCTACTGCTAAGCAGGTTACATCATTCATATTTGTACCTTGTGGATACCTTATCTACTGCTAAGCTGGTTACATCATTCCTATTTGTACCTTGTGGATATTGTATCTACTGCTAAGCAGGTTACATCATTCATATTTGTACCTTGTGGATACTGTTTCTACTGCTAATTACGTTAAATCATTGATATGTGTACCTTGTGGATACTGTTTCTACTGCTAATCACGTTACATCATTGATATTTGTACCTTGTGGATACTTTATTTACTGCTAAACACGTTACATCATTGATATTTGTACCTTGTGGATACCTTATCTACAGCTAAGCACGTTACATCATTGATATTTGTACCTTGTGGATAGCTTATCTACTGCTAAGCACGTTACATCATTCCTATCTGTACCTTGTGGATACCTTATCTACTGCTAAGCACGTTACATCATTGATATTTGTACTTTGTAGATACTGTATCTACTGCTAAGCACGTTACATCGCTAAGCACGTTACATCATTGATATTTGTACCTTATGGATACCTTATCTACTGCTAAGCACGTTACATCATTGATATTTGTACCTTATGGATACCTTATCCACTGCTAAGCACGTTACATCATTGATATTTGTACCTTATGGATACCTTATCTACTGCTAAGCACGTTACATCGCTAAGCACGTTACATCATTGATATTTGTACCTTATGGATACCTTATCTACTGCTAAGCACGTTACATCATTGATATTTGTACCTTATGGATACCTTATCCACTGCTAAGCACGTTACATCATTGATATTTGTACCTTGTGGATAGCTTATCTACTGCTAAGCACGTTACATCATTCCTATCTGTACCTTGTGGATACCTCATCTACTGCTAAGCACGTTACATCATTGATATTTGTACTTTGTAGATACTGTATCTACTGCTAAGCACGTTACATCGCTAAGCACGTTACATCATTGATATTTGTACCTTATGGATACCTTATCTACTGCTAAGCACGTTACATCATTGATATTTGTACCTTATGGATACCTTATCCACTGCTAAGCACGTTACATCATTGATATTTGTACCTTGTGGATAGCTTATCTACTGCTAAGCACGTTACATCATTCCTATCTGTACCTTGTGGATACCTTATCTACTGCTAAGCACGTTACATCATTGATATTTGTACTTTGTAGATACTGTATCTACTGCTAAGCACGTTACATCGCTAAGCACGTTACATCATTGATATTTGTACCTTATGGATACCTTATCTACTGCTAAGCACGTTACATCATTGATATTTGTACCTTATGGATACCTTATCCACTGCTAAGCACGTTACATCATTGATATTTGTACCTTATGGATACCTTATCTACTGCTAAGCACGTTACATCGCTAAGCACGTTACATCATTGATATTTGTACCTTATGGATACCTTATCTACTGCTAAGCACGTTACATCGCTAAGCACATTACATCATTGATATTTGTACCTTATGGATACCTTATCTACTGCTAAGCACGTTACATCATTGATATTTGTACCCTATGGATACCTTATCTACTGCTAAGCACGTTACATCGCTAAGCACGTTACATCATTGATATTTGTACCTTATGGATACCTCATCTACTGCTAAGCACGTTACATCATTGATATTTGTACCTTATGGATACCTTATCTACTGCTAAGCACGTTACATCATTGATATTTGTACCTTATGGATACCTTATCTACTGCAAAGCACGTTACATCATTGATATTTGTACCTTACGGATACCTTATCTACTGCTAAGCACGTTACATCATTGATATTTGTACCTTATGGATACTTTATCTACTGCTTAGCACGTTACATCGCTAAGCACGTTACATCATTGATATTTGTACCTTATGGATACCTTATCTACTGCTAAGCACGTTACATCGCTAAGCACGTTACATCATTGATATTTGTACCTTATGGATACCTTTTCTACTGCTAAGACCGTTACATCATTGATATTTGTACCTTATGGATACCTTTTCTACTGCTAAGACCGTTACATCGCTAAGCACGTTACATCATTGATATTTGTACCTTATGGATACCTTATCTACTGCTAAGCACGTTACATCATTGATATTTGTACCTTATGGATACCTTATCTACTGCTAAGCACGTTACATCAGTGATATTTGTACCTTATGGATACCTTATCTACTGCTAAGCACGTTACATCATTGATATTTGTACCTTATGGATACCTTATCTACTGCTAAGCACGTTACATCATTTATATTTGTACCTTATGGATACCTTATCTACTGCTAAGCACGTTACATCATTGATATTTGTACCTTATGGATACCTTATCTACTGCAAAGCACGTTACATCATTGATATTTGTACCTTACGGATACCTTATCTACTGCTAAGCACGTTACATCATTGATATTTGTACCTTATGGATACCTTATCTACTGCTAAGCACGTTACATCGCTAAGCACGTTACATCATTGATATTTGTACCTTATGGATACCTTTTCTACTGCTAAGACCGTTACATCATTGATATTTGTACCTTATGGATACCTTTTCTACTGCTAAGACCGTTACATCGCTAAGCACGTTACATCATTGATATTTGTACCTTATGGATACCTTATCTACTGCTAAGCACGTTACATCATTGATATTTGTACCTTATGGATACCTTATCTACTGCTAAGCACGTTACATCAGTGATATTTGTACCTTATGGATACCTTATCTACTGCTAAGCACGTTACATCATTGATATTTGTACCTTATGGATACCTTACAGCCCTGAAAATGAAAAAAATGTCGCACTAGCCTTTGGCTAGTAACTTACAAATTTTACTAGCCAAACTAAAAATTTTACTAGCCAAACTAAAAAAAAGTTCATTTTAGCGCACTCGCATTTGGCGACTAAAGTAGTTTTTTTAGTCGCCAATTTTTTTTTTCACTAGCCATGGCGACTAAATTAGTCGCCATTTTCAGGCCTGCCTTATCTACTGCTAAGCACGTTACATCATTTATATTTGTACCTTATGGATACCTTATCTACTGCTAAGCACGTTACATCATTGATATTTGTACCTTATGGATACCTTATCTACTGCAAAGCACGTTACATTATTGATATTTGTACCTTACGGATACCTTATCTACTGCTAAGCACGTTACATCATTGATATTTGTACCTTATGGATACCTTATCTACTGCTAAGCACGTTACATCATTGATATTTCTACCTTATGGATACTTTATCTACTGCTTAGCACGTTACATCGCTAAGCACGTTACATCATTGATATTTGTACCTTATGGATACCTTATCTACTGCTAAGCACGTTACATCGCTAAGCACGTTACATAATTGATATTTGTACCTTATGGATACCTTTTCTACTGCTAAGACCGTTACATCATTGATATTTGTACCTTATGGATACCTTATCTACTGCTAAGCACGTTACATCGCTAAGCACGTTACATCATTGATATTTGTACCTTATGGATACCTTATCTACTGCTAAGCACGTTTATATCGCTAAGCACGTTACATCATTGATATTTGTACCTTATGGATACCTTATCTACTGCTAAGCACTTACATCATTGATATTTTTACCTTATGGATACCTTATCTACTGCTAAGCACGTTACATCATTGATATTTGTACCTTATGGATACCTTATCTACTGCTAAGCACGTTACATCATTGATATTTGTACCTTATGGATACCTTATCTACTGCTAAACACGTTACATCATTGATATTTGTACCTTATGGATACCTTATCTACTGCTAAGCACGTTACATTGTTAAAATTTGTACCCTATGGATACCTTATCTACTGCTATGCACGTTACATCGCTAAGCACGTTACATCATTGATATTTGTACCTTATGGATACCTTATCTACTGCTAAGCACGTTACATCGCTAAGCACGTTACATCATTGATATTTGTACCTTATGGATACCTTATCTACTGCTAAGAACGTTACATCGCTAAGCACGTTACATCATTGATATTTGTACCTTATGGATACCTTATCTACTGCTAAGCACGTTACATCATTGATATTTGTACCTTATGGATACCTTATCTACTGCTAAGCACGTTACATCGCTAAGCACGTTACATCATTGGGATTTGTACCTTCTCAAAGGCCATGGTGCTTCACCATTTTCTGAACACGTTTTGCGCTGTATCTAAAACATGGCTAGACGGATGTGGATTATTATTTGTTTGCAGACCGATGTGGATTATTATTTGTTTGCAGACCGATGTGGATAATTATTTGTTTGCAGACCGATGTGGATAATTTTTTGTTTGCAGACCGATAAGGATAATTATTTGCTTGCAGACCGATGAGGATTATTATTTGTTTGCAGACCGATGTGGATTATTATTTGTTTGCAGACCGATGTGCATAATTATTTGCTTGAAGACCGATGTGGATAATTATTTGCTTGCAGACCAATGAGGATAATTATTTGCTTGCAGACCGATGAGGATAATTATTTGCTTGCAGACCGATGTGGATAATTATTTGCTTGCAGACCGATGTGGATAATTATTTGCTTGCAGACCGATGTGGATTATTATTTGCTTGCAGACCGATGTGGATTATTATTTGCTTGCAGACCGATGTGGATAATTATTTGCTTGCAGACCGATGTGGATAATTATTTGTTTGCAGACCGATGTGGATTATTATTTGCTTGCAGACCGATGTGGATTATTATTTGCTTGCAGACCGATGTGGATAATTATTTGCTTGCAGACCGATGTGGATAATTATTTGCTTGCAGATAGTGATCCATTTATTCCTTGTTTTCCTTTTGATTCATTTGAATAACATTTGAGTCACACAACTGCCAAGAAAATTACAAAATTATCAAAATGTGAATTTTTCTGATATGTTTGCGCGCGCCTTTGTTTGTGTGTATGAATGTCTGGAATAACATTTGAATGGCTTGCCATCTTGCCTCTATTTCTCCTCGTCCCACTGCATGTCTGCTGTCTATGAATTATTTCTACTATCGCTGTCTTTGAAGGTATTTGTTGAACTGTGGCTTTGATGTGTGGCCTGGAGGTCTACAGCGATAAGAACCTGCAATGACTTCTCAGCAACTTCAAACTCGCCAAACAGTGGCCCCCCACACGGCGCAATACATCACGTATTGATTACAGAAAAATCTGTTGTACTTAACCTGGAAAAGGATTGACCATTATATTCAGTTGAGGTTTCGATTGTAAGATTTTGCATGATGTGGCTTTGGTGGAGCGAGGAGTTAATGTGCTCACGTGCTTATTTGCCTGCTGCGTGTTTGTGCGTGTGTGGGTGTGTGTTTGTGTGTGTCTGTGTGTGTAAGAGAGAGAGAGAGAGAGAGAGAGAGAGAGAGAGAGAGAGAGAGAGAGAGAGAGAGAAAGAGAGAGGGGGAGAGTTGTCACTTTTCGATCTTACTATATATTGTGATTGAATACTATATTTTAAAGCGTGCGGTGGTGATGGTAGTGGTGATAGCAGTCGTGGAGGTGCGGATGATTTATTTCATTTGACCTCTGTACACATTTTGTAATTTTGGACGATTAGTCCTTCACTTTGTCGTATCCACGGAAATGTAGCTATGTAACCAGTCCACTATTTGTTTTTATTTTTAATCTTCAATTCTTGCTGTTGCCGTTATTCTTGTCTGGTGATCCTATTGGAGTTTCCAAGTGGCCTGGTGGTGTTACAAACATGTAGATTGCTGTATACAATCATATAGATATGCAGCCATGTATACATACAATCATGTAGACATTCAATCATGTCAACATATAATCTTGAGACATACAATCACGTAAACATACAGTTATGTAGACAGACTATCATGTACAGAAACTATCATGTAGACGAACTATCATGTATGCAGACATTACATTACATTACATGATTATTGCTTTAGTTCCAGCGGACTCTTCCGAGCCAAATCAGGACCAATGTATGTAGACGAACTATCATGTAGATATACAATCATGTAGACATACAGTTATGTAGACATACAATCATGCAGACATACAGTTATGTAGACATGCAATCATGCAGACATACAGTTATGTAGACATACAATCATGCAGACATACAATCATGCAGACATACAGTTATGTAGACATACAATCATGCAGACATACAAAGAGCAGAATAAGACCCGCGGCCAGCGTGCCTCCCTCCTCCCTATCCATAGCCGTTACCACCATCGACAGAGGTTTCCTCATCGCTACTAAAACTGTTAAAGATGGCAAACAATTCTTCTCTCTTGCTCACTGAACTGCTCGAACTTTTGGCCATAGCTTTTGCAACACGTAGCCTATTATACGTAACAATAAGGGAGGTTACCTTAACAAGGAAAGAAACCTCTTTATAAATGAGCTAGCTCGCAGCAAATACGAACTTCCGCCTGTGTTGTGTGGAATTAATTTTAGCATGTGAGCGGTTGTGTCGTGCTGTCCGCAGATTGCATCGCATGGGACAAATTGTGCGATTTAATCGGTAGGTCTGACGTTGCCTTGTCAAAGCCCGCCTCGACTTCAAAACTGCAAAACTTTCCCATCAGTGGACAGTCTTAGGCATCTTTTACCTGTGACACCATCTTTTGTTGTGTTATTATTACTAATATGGACGTATTTGTAAAGAGAATTCAGCATACGGAAGGCAGTTGTTGAGAATCATTTTTATTCTCTTTTCTCTTACGTCATCTAAACGTCATCTAAAGGAGTCATGCATTTCATAGGCGCATGCTATTATACAACATGATGGTCTTCCGTCTTACCACTCTGTTCGAAACCTCCATGCTGGTGGATTGTGATGTAATTATTTAAATCATATATGACCACTAATAATGCATCTTCCTTTATACACTAATTTACTTTAATAATTGTTTGAGTTGCTTGAAAATCTAGCATGTTTCTAAAAGCGTTGCAATCTGTTTTGGAAAATGCATACGCCCCCACCATCCAACGCTAAAGGAAGGCTCATCAACTTCCGTGTGAATAGAGTTTTAATACAATAGAGTTTTGTTTTGTCATGGCAACAGTATGAGTTGTCCAGCAAAAATAAACTTTGTACGAGTCTAAATTCCGTAACAATTCAAAGTCTGCCAAGACAGATCTCGAAAAGGGACAGAACTCTTTTGTTTTAAACCCAGTTTCCTGGAGCAAGTCGATAGGCTGTTAGAAACAGAAAAACAAACATCACAGATTTTCTTGAACGATCAAATTACCTGATCATGATAGGAGATTCCATGTATTGATTAAAGAAAGAGGGAAAAAATATATGTACCGGGTCGATAACGTGTTTGCCTAGAACTGTATCGACAAACTTCAAGGTGACAGTTGAAGCGTGGTATTGAGTGTTTCGGCAATTTCGTCAGTACTTTTAGATTTGACTGCGATCCGTTAAGGCACAAAGACATCGATTTTTTTCGGTGCATTAGTGGGGTCAATGATGTCGAGTAGGATACAGATCGATGAGGAGGAGAAAGAAGCCGAAGAAGAAGAGGATGATGATAGTCTCGATGTTTGTTTTCTATTTGAAGATGGTTGTGTATTGTCCTATTCTCATGATAGTGTATTGCCATATTGTCATGGCTGTGTATTGTCCTATTCCCAAAGGATTCCTACGCCAAGATGGCGATTGGTATAGCCTAACCGCTGAACCTCGCAGGAACAAAACTTCTTCAGAGAAGACACGGGGGTGCCAATACGATCCAGTGCCAAGAAGAAACGAGCTGAATCGCACAAGAAAAGGATGTTAACTTCTGAAACACAACAAGAGCAACAAGAAAGGTCGGGAAGTGAGGGTGAAAAGTCCATCAGCGAAACCACCGCTTCTTCTGTTATTGTCAAGGACGATTCGCCTGTTTCAGTTCCCCTGCCTATGTCAATGAACCGAGTGAGTACGGATATCAATCCCGAGTTTCAAGCTCTGTTTGATGACTTATTTAAACGCATTGAATCTTTCGTGAAAACCGTGAAATAACAATCGGAGCTGATCAAAGAACTGCTCAGTCGGGACTCGATGCGGACCTGCAATCAGCAACCCCAGCGCGATTCGACTCCGACCAGAACATACGCTGAAGCGGTTCGGCCGTCTCTTAAACATCCTGAAAAATGCCCGACGGCTCGAAAGATGCTTGCCATTCAATCCAACTCGATCGAGGCAAACAGTTCGAAAAAAAATCATGAAAACAAATGTCAAGAAAAGAGCCAGATGATGTCACAACAGAATTTTAAAAAAAGAAGACATCATCTACAGCTACTGGTGACGTCAATTTAAAAAAAATGGTGACCGCCAAAGAATAGTTCCAGGTGTAGTGCTTTTCCATGACTCTATCATGAATGGGATTGATGCCTCAAGACTAGGAAAAGCCCACCAAGTATACGTCCGTAAAATCAAGACTCCGACATGCGAAGACGTTGAAAATGAAGTTCAGAAGATGGAGGAAAATGTGGAGTCCGTCATCATCCACTGTGGCATCAACAATCTGAGACAACATCAGGATCCTTTGCAGGCTGTCATTTCCATACTCAGCGCCATCCGAGCTCTACGACAGCAGCGCCCCAAGGCCCGGGTAGTAGTAAGCAGAATTGCCCCAGTAAAGGACCCAGAGTTGTTGGCAAAACGCGATCTGTTCAATGCAGTTTTGTTCAAAGAAGTGATAGAAATGAAAGACCGATTTATAACATTCATCAGTCATGATCAGCTGCTAGATCCTTCGCTTAGAAACCGAGACGGCATCCATCCGAGTCAGAAGGGTTCCGCTGTTCTAGCCAGGAACCTTGGACAGCATATTCATTCGTTGTTTTGGCAAAGCCCTCGACGATCCGTTCGTCGTCATGTTTGGCCTTCCACCTCTTTTTCTGTCTCCATCTTCTTCTGCCTTCTTGCACGTGCCTCGCAGGAAAGTCTTTGCAAGGTCTGGTGATCTGGTTACGTGGTCATACCATCAGAGTTTCCGTTTCTTCACACTGTGAGCATGTCATCGTGTTGTCCATTGGTTTGTGTGATGGATGGTGGCTAGAATGTCTCTGTCGACCAAGAATCCAACTCAATATTACATGTAGCTAGGATGCATGGAGTGAAAACAAAAGCGGTCTTAACACAGAGCCCTGCGGGACTCCATAAAGCAATGCGATCTGTACAGAAGATGCGTGGCCAACAGAAAAATACTGGGAGTGGTCAGAAAGTTACGATTTAAAGCATTTTAGGGCAAGTCCCATAACACCCACCTACAACTGCAAGCGATTTATCAGTGTGCCATGATCAATGACGTCAAACGTCGCACTAAGTTCACAAGTGCACAAGCAGGGTCGCATTGCCCGCATCAGCGCTACACAGCAGATATGGCGTCCAACGGTCCGACACACTCACAGACAGACAGACAGACAGACCAACATTTGGCTCGTTCTGATTCCCCCTGACAATTTCAAAGTATTTCCATATAAGTACTTATAACAAAAGAATGCTGGTTTGGACAAAAACACGGCAACACAACACAGTGCATATGTTGAAGCTAAGCTGTTCGTCAGGTGGACAACAAGACAACACAACACAGTGCATATATTGGAGCTAAGCTGTTCGTCAGGTGGACAACACACTACACAGTGCATATGTTGGAGCTAAGCTGTTCGTCAGGTGGACAACACACAACACAACACAGTGCATATGTTGGAGCTAAGCTGTTCGTCAGGTCGACAACAAGACAACACAACACAGTGCATATGTTGGAGCTAAGCTGTTCGCCAGGTGGACAACACACAACACAACACAGTGCATATGTTGGAGCTAAGCTGTTCGTCAGGTGGACAACAAGACAACACAACACAGTGCATATGTTGGAGCTAAGCTGTTCGTCAGGTGGAAAACACACAACACAGTGCATATGTTGGAGCTAAGCTGTTCGTCAGGTGGACAACACACAACACAGTGCATATATTGGAGCTAAGCTGTTCGTCAGGTGGACAACACACAACACAGTGCATATGTTGGAGCTAAGCTGTTCGTCAGGTGGACAACACACAACACAGTGCATATGTTGGAGCTAAGCTGTTCGTCAGGTGGACAACACACAACACAGTGCATATGTTGGAGCTAAGCTGTTCGTCAGGTGGACAACAAGACGACACAACACAGTGCATATAACAAGCCAACACAACACAGTGCATATGTTGGAGCTAAGCTGTTCGTCAGGTGGACAACACACACCAAACACAGTGCATATGTTGGAGCTAAGCTGTTCGTCAGGTGGACAACACACAACAAACACAGTGCATATGTTGGAGCTAAGCTGTTGGTCAGGTGGACAACACACAACACAACACAGTGCATATGTTGGAGCTAAGCTGTTCGCACAAGACAACACAACAAAGTGTTCACTATCTGTCTTTGCATGCTACACACGTGTGCGTGTGTGTGTGTGCGTGCGTGTTATCTCGATTCTGAGACATATTCCTTGTGTTTTATCTTGGCAATAAAATTATTTGACTTGACTTGACTTGACTTGACTTGCATATGTTGGAGCTAAGCTGTTCGTCAGGTGGACAGCACACAACACAGTGCATATATATTGAAGGTAAACTAAAAGATACTTCCCAACAGAACTCCAAGAAAGAATGAAATGATATTTAGAAAGGAGGCCAGAAGAAGAAACACTAACAACAGGTAAGCGATGGTCAAAATATTCAAAATTGAAGGTACAAAAAGACAGGTCATGAATATGCATCGTATGCAAAATATGACATGATCATGCTTTGGCCAGAATATCGTGACAAATGACTCGCTGCTGCATGCCGGGAAGCGATATTTATTTTCCCAACTAGAGTCAGGGTAAAACCCATGTCGGTACAATAGTACCACAACTGGTACGAAAAATTATTAAACTTCCGCTTCCGCTATTACCTAAACAAATTATTTAGCTATTAATTAATATTATTATTCTATAGTTTTAGCATTAACTATGATGTGTAATTTAAGAGAATAAGCTATTATCATTTTCTTGTAGGCTGAGCGACGACAGATACACTTTTGGCATGTTATTGTTAGTACAGGACTCACAGTAGCCAGTATGCCTACGTACATGCGTCGTCTGCAATCAGCCTTGATATGAAAGTTGGCGGAGGTGACAATTTGATAAACTTTAATCTGATGCTAATAAATCGAAATGCTAATAAATATTTATTTTAAAACTTTTTTTTAACATCATCCAAATTATCCAACCAGTCTCATAGCAAAAGGTTTACAAAACAGAGCACAGCGGCTGTTGTTCGGACGGCTACACTCAGAGCGTACACTCGTTTCACATTTTACGGAAAGATTTAGAACTTATTTAAGAATTCGAAAATCTGTTCGTGTGTAAATTTTGATTATTTGAGTGATTATGAATCAATCTGCTTATCTAAAGGGTTATTTTGTCATTAATCAAACGAAAATTCCTCAAAATTTATTTTTCGATTTCTAGCCTCCAAACTACAGTGACCGAAGAAGAATCGTCGACAAAAGAGCGGAAGTGACACGTGTCGTAATACCGTACCGGTTGTAGAACTTATATTCTGACTAGGGCTTGTGCCTTGACTCTAGTTGGGAAAATAAATATCGCTGCCGGGAAGGTGTGGGAGAAGTGATTAATATACATCAGATGTAAATGACGAATAGCTACCAGCCGACTCCAGCCTGCGGGTGTAGGAGAAGGGCAACAGACACTGATACCAAAGGGCTGTTCAATAGTGCCAGCTGCATCAACAGAGGTTGTGTACAATTATGGAATAACAACACTGAATGGAGACTTGCACATTTGTAGAGATGTGTGCATGTCTGGAGATTGAAGTCAACACGTGTTGTTACACAATTGTGGAGATTGTTTTCGTCTGGAATAGCAAAGTGGCAGAGTGGTACACTGATGGCACTGTGTAGTATATGTTGTATGTAAATATTTACTTAATAATAAGTTATTTAATAAAAATAACAATTTATTTACTACTACTACTACTACTACTACTACTACTACTACTACTACTACTACTACTACTACTACTACTGCTACTACTACTACTACTACTACTACTACTACTACTACTACTACTACCACTACTACTACTACTTTATTTCATATTAATTTATTTTTTTATAATTTATTTATTAATAACTCGTGCAGTTGATCGGCGTGATCTTCCTAATAATTCCTCATACTGACTTAAAATTCAAATCATACCACACTCAGATTCGCCTACACACCCACAATAATTTCTGGGAGATGTACGTAATAAAAAAAATTATAACAAGAACAAAATACTAAATTTTTATTTATACAAATTTACTCATCTCTCTCCCAGGGGCAAGAAGGTTGGGAAGACTTAAAAAATACAATTACAATTCACAAACAGGGCCGGATCACTTACTCTTGGAGGGGGGGGGGGTTCCAAAAATTTTTTAAGGGGTTAGGGGTGACAAAAACGTGTCCGCTCGAGGAACTTGAGTAGAATGAGGAACGTTTTACTTACCAACAGTGTCAACTAAATTAAGAGCTTTAAAAAAAACTCCATATATATTTTTTTTTCTGACTGAGTGAGGTACATCGAATGGCCAGGGGGGGGGGGGGGGTTCCGGAACCCAGGAACCCCCCCCCAGATCCGGCCCTGACAAATATTACCCTTATTCTACAAGCATTCGATATTCACCATACACTCAAAATGTCAGCTTCAAGTCTCTACTCTCAAACTATTCCTATTTATAATACCATAACCTACTCCTCTAATTAAAGATCCCCTTAAAAATATATGACTAATGACCCACAAAATAACCATACTAACGACCACCTAAACTAAGGATCCTCTAAAGACCCACTGTGCAGCGGTTTCCGCCAATTTTCCCCGAGACGAATTTACAACACGTGCTTCTCGCTGAAGCGGAAATGGCGATAAACCGCAAACCAAAAATACCTGTCCCGCTTCTCAAACTCCAAAATCTAAGATATATTTATATTATAATCAAAGCATAAAATATTTATAACTTACAAAAAACAAAACATTATTTCTACTAAAGCCCAAAGTCAACGTCTTTCAAAGGAAACAACTCCAGAATTTTCGTGACAAAACTAACAAAATTACTGCTTCCCTTTTGTAGTCTAAAACGTCATTTTCCTAAACTCGCAATACCAAACACATATATTCATGTAGTATGTAGACATCCTTCGGTCTCGGGAGACCATGGAGTCGGGCAACTAGTTATTGGTCCACTCCTCGCACGAAATTTGCGAACAATGGACATTGACTCATTTCGCAGACTTAAAATAACCTTCTTTGCTCGTTAATCTACCTTCTGATGTAGATCAGCTTGTAATCGACCCTCCCTCTACAACGAGACGCTGTCCTCCTTGACAAGTACGCTCCGGAGGTTATGAAGCATGTTACTGTCCGTCCTGATACCACGTGATTCACAGCAGAAGTGCGCAGTACCAAGAAATCCAAGCGGCGCGCAGAGAGGTGGAGCGGAAGATCCAGCTTGAAGCAGTAGATCGTCAGAGGTTTTGTGAAGCGAGGCCAAAGTGTTCTGATGCAGAACACAAGAAGTCGATAGTGTCCTCGATTTTTGCTTCAGCCGAGCAACGTAAAACGTTTACAGTAGTCAACAGTCTACTTGGGAAAGACGCGTCTTCAACTGATCTTCCTGAGTTGGGGAAGCAGACTGTTGCGGACACAATCTATACTTACTTTCAGGACGAAATCATAACAGTTATAATAGTTTCAGTTATTCTGATCCCCCCCGTTGGGGTGCCGTGGGCTTCAGTATAAATAGTATCCCCACCTTCTGGAAATTTAGTGCTTTAAATTCCCACTGTCGCTGTCTTTCTCATTTGCTCTTTCTCATTCCTGCTCTGTTCTATCAATCTGCTATACTATCGTCTTCTTCGCTAGCCCAGTCTCCCACCTTTTTTCTTGAAAACTCTTCCGGGATAAGACTCCTTATTTGTGTATGATGTCTGTTGGATCAGATTGGGAATGTTGGACGCTTTCTGCCAGGTGGTCACTAGGGCTTCCTATGATGTTATTATTTAGCAATGTAGGCATTTTATATGTATGTGTTTTGTTGATAATTTATAATGATGTTTGTATTCTATTTTGTTTTTTTGTAAACGGGGGTTCGATAAGTTGGGGTGAAGCCTCAGCCGTCCCATGCGTGGGATGTCTTTATTGTAAAGTGACTGGCTGGTGGAGAGCTTTCGGTTTTACCACTAGGGTTGTTTCAGCAGATCTTTTATGCGGATCGGGGGTTGTCCGGTCCTGATTTGGCTCGGAAGAGTCCGCTGGACCTAAAGCAATAATAATGTAATGTAATGTAGTTATTCTGATAATTGTCAGGCAGAAGTCAGTGACAGCTTAACAGGCTGTTTTTTTTTTTTTTTAGTTTCATCTTGTCACAGAGGATTAGCTTAGGAAGATTATTGGTCGCTGCAAACTCACGTCTTCCGTTGCTGACCCCATCCTATCAACAAGTGTTCTTGAGCATATAGATATCTTGCTGCCTGTCCTTGTGTGCATCGTCAATACCAGCAGTTTCTCCTCACGTGTCCCACGGCCATTCCAGAGAGTCGTCAGACTGCTTTGAAAAAAATACAGCAATAAGTGCCAATATTATAGAGCAATAATCTACTATATTTGTTAAAACTGGTAAAACGTATTGTGTCTGAACAACTTTCCTCACACCTGAAGCTCTACGGATTTGGGATAAGTTCCAGTCAGCATATAGGCCAAACCACAGTTGTGAGACAGCTCCCCTTCGTCTGCTGAATGCATTAATTGATTGTGTCAGAAGCGCAGGAAGGTATAACATTTTAGTGGAGATCCTTTGTCATTACGTTGTTCAGACAGTGCTGGTCCATAAATCATGCACAGGGTTTGGCATGCCAAGGGGATGGCGTAATGAAGTACTGCGCATTTTGTGACTATCTTATTGGTCTCGGCATCGTCATTCTCACGCAGCAACTTGCACACACACACACACACCACAGCAAGTGTCACCATACAGAGAGAGAGAAAGAAAGAAAGAAAGAGAGAGAGAGAGAGAGAGAGAGAGAGAGAGAGAGAGAGAGAGAGAGAGAGAGAGAGAGAGAGTTGCGTCACAATGGTCACCTGTAATGTTTTCTTGCCTGGTGTGGGTCAGGCTGAGGGAAGATATTAAGGTGTATGGCGCAGTGAAAGTGTCAGGCGTTCGTTTGTTGGTTGCCTAGTTGATGTTGGGGTTTGCCACACCAATGTAATAATAATAATAATAATAATAATAATAATAATAATAATAATAATAATAATAATAATAATGTCATTTGTATAGCACTTTTCCTCTAATGGAGATAGAAGCGCTTGGGGACAAATGGACACAAGGATCAAAAAAAAGAAAAGTCAGACTTACAAATAACAAAGTCTACAAAGAAGAGATCGGAAGATGTAATAAGCATCCAACACATCTCTATACACTCTCTAAAATGCTAACTAAATATGTCAGCAGCATGAATTCCACCTTTGATTGATGGTCTATACCAGTGTATATGTAATGCGGTTGTCAAATGGATCAAATGGAAGATTTGTGTGACCTTTGCTGTCAAAGGAAACCATTCAAAAGGTCTTTGTGATGTTTGCGTCATTCTAACGTTACGTCATGACCGGCAGTTAAGTTCCAAGTTCCACTACCACCGAACACTGTCACAAACCTCAGCGCTCCACCAGTGGAGCTAATAATTGTTTCAGGAAACGGCCAAAAGAGGCCTGCAGGCTTATTTTGATAGCAAAGCCGATTTCTTACCCAAGCGTGTCTCCAATCCTCCCAGCCCTGTCTTGGCTCATTAGCACAGATTACACTGGTGCCGTGTTTGTACAGCTGAGCTAGTGGATGAACAATCGGCTCAAGGCGCTGGCAGCACATCCATAGCTTGAACCAGGCCTATGTTTCATTTGCTCTGTATATAAATTATAATAGCACAGTTAGGCCTATATAAGTGAGATGCTCAAGACAGAGTTGAAGACGGATCGCGATAATGGTGTTGTGATGATGATGCTGGTGGTGTTGGTTGTTGTAGAGGTGGTGGCGGTGGTGGTGGTGATGATGATGATGATGATGATGACGATGACGACGGTTGTCGCTAGGAAAATGAGGTCAGAAAGATACAAGGATAAGATAATGTCTTAACGTCAGCCATTATGTGTAGAACTGTGGGATACATCTTTAGTAAACAATAATGATATACCACATTTGTATCACTATGATCAGTTTGCTGTAGCAAGGAAAAATTGGTTAACAGATCATGATATCGTCTGGCAGATAGCATCACTGTAATCAGTTACCTCTTCCATTCAGTAGTTGGTTAACAACCTATACTACAGCGGGTAATAATAATCTATGCTACAGTAGGTAATGATAATCCGAAGTGCTAATGTATTAACTGAGAGAAGTTGGCTGTACCATTCACTAATTGCTTAACAAACTGAAATATAAAATGTAATGGAATTCTGTAAAAAAAAAAAAAAAAAAGGTAAAGGTAGTCCCATAGCCTTGTGGCCGTAGGGGAGCGTGATGTTGGAGATCACACTTATCTTGGGCCAGCGTAATGAGGGTGATGCCCAACTCTCTCCCTCGCTGCTTTACCTTCCCCACCCTCAAGAGAGTAGGTACTCAATCACAGTTGAGTCAACTGGGGGCGTTGTTGTTTGTCGCTTCACACCTTAGCGGTCACCCATCCAAGTGCTAACCGCACCGGACGGTGCTTCACTTTCGACACAGTAGCGAGTGCTCCAACCACTGCACTATCCGCTGCTTATGCAGTGCGCTTTGTCAGCTGTATGCAGTCAGCTTTGTCAGTCTTATACCCCAGCTCTGTCAGTTGTATTCAATAGCTTTGTCGCGTCGGTCTTATGCAGTAACTCTGTCAATCTTATGCAGTCAGTTCCGCCAGTCTTATGTAGTCAGTTCTGTCTGTCTTATGCAGTAGCTTTGTCTATTTTATGCAGTCAGTTCTGTCGGTCTTATGCAGTAACTTTGTCTGCCTTATGCAGTAGTTCTGTCAATCTTATGCAGTCAGTTCTGTCAGTCTTATGCAGTCAGTTCTGTAAGTCTTATGCAGTAACTCTATCAGTCTTATGCAGTAGCTCTGTCAATCTTATGCAGTCAGTTCTGTCAGTCTTATGCAGTCACTTCTGTCAGTCTTATGCAGTAGCTCTGTCAGTCTTATGCAGTAGCTCTGTCAATCTTATGCAGTCAGTTCTGTAAGTCTTATGCAGTAGCTCTGTCAATCTTATGCAGTCAGTTCTGTCAGTCTTATGCAGTCAGTTCTGTCAGTCTTATGCAGTAGCTCCGTCAGTGTCTTTGTTAGCGGGTCGTGTATGTGCGTGGATGTCCATAAATGTTTTCAACGAGTTCATTCTAATCAAACATTGCCTATACAGAGAAACAATCAAATACAATACAATACAATACCATACAATACAATACAATACAATATAGACAGGCAGACATGGTGATTAGGTTAGTCTTCAGACTAAAATCAAAACTGTGAAGCAAGTGGTTCAGAGCAGCGCTCAATTTAAGGGAGGGAATGCCAAACAGTTAGGGCAAGAGGTGCGGAGGGGGATGAGTGTGAAGCAAAAACAACTACAACAGCACCTAATAACAACAACAACAACAATAACAAAAACTGCATCCGCAAACAACAGAATGAACGTTTGTTAAAAGATGTTGTACTGTGAAATGCTGAACTAGAAACTGTCAGACGAAGATCGGAGAAATCGTGATGGAGAGTTAAGAGGACCGCAGTGGTCAGGAAGAGAGTTGTCAACAGATGGGACAGATGTGCACAATGAACTCCATTAAAAGATGAAATACTCGTGGAATGCGAACATAAAGACTGTTAGAGGATGGTCGGAAGAGGGTGAGAGAGAGGGTGGGGGAGGGTCATAATAGTGCATTGAAGGTGAACAGCACAATTAAGTACCGGCAGACTGTACCTGGAAAGCGAACCGATTACCAAAGTCAGTCAATCTCTGCGGAGCATTGCCAAACCTACCCAACTTACCTAAGACGATCATGATATCGGAGAGAGACAGGGTGGAGGGGGTGGGGAGAGAGATCATTTGTTATTTGACATAACTGCTATTGATTTAATTAAATTAAAACAGAGGATAACTTATACTATAAAAACCATATACATACAACGCACAAACAACTGCTGCCCTGACAAGGCTGAAGCCCATTTCAAAAGATAGGACCATAAGTCTACACTCTAAGGTAAGGCTGCTGCGCTCCCTTGTCATCTTCCTATACGCTTGCGAAACATGGCCCCTCATAGCAGACCTACAACGAAGAAGTCGTGAAGATGTACTGTAGAAGACTTCTAGGCATTTCCTATACCCAGCACATCACCAACGACGAAGTCCGACAGACCATCTCACAAGCCATTGGACAACACAGTGGTGAAGAAACGGAAATTCCGATGGTAAGGCCACGTCACCAGAGCATCAGGCCTTGCATATGCCATTCTGCAAGGCACGTTGCAAGGGTGCAGAAGAAGAGGGAGACAGACAAAGAGGTGGGAGGACAACATCCGAGAATGGACAGTATATGTCAGGATAGGATAGTCTTTAAAGAAAAAAATAATTAGTTAGCTTGTCAGTCATTGTTTATAGCGTCTAGGGGACTGCAAAGAGCCGAATCTGGACGCGATATTTTTCCCACCTCACGTCTGAGGGATACCGTAATTGGAACGACTTCAGACCTAAACTGTACAGAGTTGGTACCTCCCTTTTCGTGCTCTTCAGTGTCTTCACTGGCCAAAGTTTAGTTTGCTCTCTTCAGTGTCTTCATAGGACAAAGTTTAGGTTGCTCTCTTCAGTGTCTTCACAGGCAACAAGCCAGTGAATTACACCAAGGAGATAGGCAGTGTTACGTTGGAGACGCGTGCGATGGTGAAATGCGCACAATAATAGGCTTGCGTGTATGACGCGCGCGATAGATCAGATCGTTTTGTTTTGCTAAGCATGCAGTATTAGAGTGTATTAATCTTTGATTTGATTTTGCGTTGTTAGAAGAAGCTTTGTATAACGTTGATAATTTTAGTTGCTCGATATTATTTGAGAATTTTCTCGAGTCAGTTGTTTACTATCGATTGAAGCGTATTGACAGTTCTAGTGGTAACCATGGAAGCTTCCATTCCAAATAGGGTTGTATGACGTGAGACAGTGATGATGAAATTAATTCTGATTGGTTGTGGTGCTTTATGCAGGGGTATTCTCGTTTGTTCTGGAGTATGTAGAGACTATATAAGTGCCGCACTGTTTCAAAGTAACATACATATATTGATTTTCAAATATTTTTTAAAGACAACTAATACATTAAACTAAAAGGTGCGTGCCGTCAGCGTAACGGTTGATGTTCGTTGGTGCGTGTCTGATGCACCAGTGGCGCGTCACGGCCCAGCGCTGCAAACATTGATTTTCTGTCTTGTGTCATTTTCCTCCCTCTCGCCATCCCTACCTCTGTTGGGTTTTTTCCCATAATCTACCTGTAGTCTACCTGGCTTCTGCACCTATAGCCACCTTACAACAGTGTGCAGTCACCTGTCATGCTTCAGATAACTAAATCGCTCTGTCTGTCTGTCTGTCTGTCTCTCTCTCTGTCTCTCTCTGTCTCTCTGTCTCTGTCTCTGTCTCTCTCTCTCTCTCTCTCTCTCTCTCTCTCTCTCTCTCTCTCTCTATCTCTTCTGTGCCATTCTCCATTGTGTGTAATATAGATGTGTTGACTTGATTTGACTTGGCTATACCGATACAATTTTTTGCCTAACTTTGCATCCACTCGCAAAGAAGAAACAGTTTTGTCTCGCCTTCAAATTGGGCATACTTATGTCACCCACAGTTTCATTTTGAAAGGAGAAGAACCAATATGGTGCTTTGCATGTGATAAATCCTTTTCTGTTCACCATTTCATGTCTGAATGTGCTGATCTGTTTGATGCAAGAGAAACATATTTTGGATCAATACCTTTCAAAGAGATGTTTAAAGTATACAATGGTCAACACCTGTTTTAATTTTTACATGATGTTGGTTTGTTTTATCGCATATAAATCATGTCGTCTTGTTTTGTGTTTGTTGGATTGTATTGGTAAGACTGATTTTAGTGATTTGCTTGAAGCGAGAGAACTTATTTTTAATACATTAGATTTAAAGAACATTTTTGAAGAGGTTGCGTGTGAAAGTTTGTTTGAATATTTAAGAGTAACAGGCTTGTTTTTTAAGATTTGATCCATTTTATAATACTTTAAGAGAACGCCTCTCTGGTCCTGATTTGTCTCGGAAGAGTCCGCTGGACCTAAAGCAGTAACCATGTAATGTAATGTACCGATACAATTAACCATGACTAAGGCTTTGAAGTCGTACATGTCATTCACATTTACTGTTGCTAAAAGATCAAGATCGCTGATGTCAGTTAGGGCGTGACATATGGCGTGCGATGGATCAACGTAGAGACCTACGGTTGGCTCAATATTTATGATTCTCCACTATAGCAGCATATTCTCAAATATATATTGGTATATACATAGAAAAGTTTTCCGTTGGAAGCCGGAGTTTCAGTTCATTGTTTGCACTGTACCTAGGATTATCATAAGCCAACCACTGGTCCATGAGATTTCTGAATTTATTTAATTCCCTTTGATGAGATTGCAATGTCAGACGATAGATTGTTGTTCGCAAGGCTTTGGGCTAGCACGAGCACCATGTACATTATCTTACAGGTGCTTATCACCGCCACACGCCATTTCATCAACATTCTCCTCGTCTGCTCCGCTCATGCTCCCAGTCCCCGTTCCACAGGCCTGCATTTGAGGAAACGAACTAGAAAAGGTTACCTTATCTTACAGGTGCTAATCAAATACATAAACCACAAACTTCCAACATCTACCAGGGTTACAAACCTTATAAGATGTATTATAACGGAAACGCGCTTTTATAAAGACTATACCTTAGTAGTAGTAGTCGTGGTGGTGGTAGTAGTAGCAGCAGCAATAGTAGTAGTAGTAGTAGTAGTAGTAGTAGTAGTAGTAGTAATACTAAACCTCCTTTGGTCCTGATTTGGCTCGGAAGAGTCCGCTGGACCTAAAGCAATAATCATGTCATTAATCATGTTCTGTAATGAACGTGTTCACATAGAGATATGATCTGTCTACTACGATGTTCTGTTATTTCTGCTATGTGAGTGTAGTGTATGCCTGGCCATGTGAGTGTGGTGTATACCTGGCAATGGGGGTGTTGTATATACCTGGCAATGGGGGTGTTGTGTATATCTGGCTATGTGGGTGTAGTGTATGGCTGACCATGTGGGTGTTGTGTATATCTGGCCATGTGGGTGTTTCCCCCGTTGGGGTCCGGGGGTTTCAGTATAAATAGTATCCCCACTTTCTGGAATTTTAGTGCTTTAAATTCCCACTGTCGCTGTCTTTCTCATTTGTTCTTTCTCATTCCTGCTCTGTTCTATCAATCTGCTATTCTATCTTATTCTTCACTAGACCAGTCACCTACCTTTTCTCTTGAAAACTCTTCCGGGACAAGACGCCTTATTTGTGTGTGAGGTCTGTTGGATCAGCTTGGGAATATTGGACGCTTTCTGTCAGGTGGTCACTAGGGCTTCATATGATGTTATTATTTAACAATGTAGGCATTTTATATGTATGTGTTTTGTTGATAATTTTTAATGATGTTAGTATTCTATTTTGTTTTTGTAAACGGGGGTTCGATAAATTAGAGTATAGCCTCAGCGTCCCCTGCGTGGGATGTCTTTATTGTAAAGTGACTGGCTGATGGAGAGTTTTCAGTTTTACCACTAGGGTTGTTTCAGCAGATCTTTTATGCGGATATGGGGTTGTCCGGTCCTGATTTGGCGCGGAAGAGTCCGCTGGACCTAAAGCAATAATCATGTAATGTAATGTAATGTGGGTGTTGTGTATATTTGGCCATCTGGGTGTTGTGTATATCTGGCTATGTGGGTATTGTGTATATCTGGCTATGTGGGTGTAGTACATGTACGATGAGGTAACATGAAGTGTGAGGTAAAAACTGGTCTTCTTCCCTGGGTTAAGTTAAACTGTTCGCTGTTGCTGACGAGTGAGTGGTTGATTTCATAAGCGCATACTAGTGTCGCCCAAGGAAACCCTTTGTGAAATACCCTACCCTGTTTGCAATGGTGCTCAGGCAGCTAATATTAGAGCCATCGCTCAGGCTGTACTTCATCTGATGGGATGTTGGTCAATTCCGAGTTGTTTCTGTTGAATTAGGTTTTATTGCTGTATCTTGTTGTTTTATCGGTGGTATTTTAATGCAAATTTTATAAAGACACTTATGTTACTCTTATTGATACGGATGGTGCAGTCTTTGTGATAATACGTGTGCGTGCTGTGTGTAGTCTCTCTCTCTCTCTCTCTCTCTCTCTCTCTCTCTCTCTCTCTCTCTCTCGCTGGCTAGGTATGATGTATCAGAGTCAGACTGTTACACTCCGTTTGATGTTAGTGTTTTATCAGTAGTTGATTCAGCCCCAATGCTGAAATACTGATGAGTGTAGCTCAGATTCGTTTATCCACGCAACCCGTTCAATCAGCATACAAGTCACAAAGTCGACGTATGAAGTTTTCCACTTTTATTCAGCACACATCAACAACTGCATACAATCACTCAATCGCTTTTCCACTCTCAAATTTTACTTTCCAACTCACTATCAACAACAATAAATTAATCTTTTTTTAACAATGCGGCGCTTATATAGTCTCTACATACTCGGGAACAAACGAGAATAATCCTACATAAAACACCACAACCAATCAAAATTACTTTCATCATCACGTGACTCACGTCATACAACCTCATTTGGAATGGAAGCTTCCATGGTAACCAACAGAACAATCCACACGCTTCGATCGATAGTAAACAACTAATTCCCGAAAATTCTCAAACAATATCGACCAACTAAAAGCACTAACGTTACACAAAGCCTCTACTAATAACAACGCAAAATCAAATCAAAGATAAATACACTCTATTACTGCATGCGTTGCAAAAATAAAACGAACAGATCTATCGCGCGTGTCACACACAAGCTTACCATTGCACGCACTTCGCACATAACATCATGCGCATTCCACACGCACCATCATGAGCGTCTCAACGTAACATAACCCCCCACTCAAGAAGAAATTTACTTAATTTCTTTCACCTACGTTGATACGCAATGCACAAACAAAATTAGAAATTAAAACTTATTTCAGTCTGTCTGGATACTGTCAATGTTCTTTACTCACATACTCTACTGAGAAAGTCCGCACCAAGATTGTCTGATCCTTTGATAGATTCTACTCGCATGTTAAAGTTCTGCAGGTACATAGCCCATCTCATGATGCGACTGTTCACAAACTTGGCAGAGTTCAAGTAAGTTAACGGCTTATGATCAATCTGCAGCACGAACTTCACTCCTTGAAGGTACAGTTCGAACTTCCGGATTCCCCATATGATGGCAAGGCACTCTTTCTCCATGGTCGAGTAATTTTTCTCAGCCCTGGACAGCTTCTTGCTGGCGTAACTGACCGGAAATAGTTTCCCTTCGTGTTCTTGCATCAGTATGGCGCCGATGCCTTCGTCCGCTGCGTCTGTTCTTAAGACGAATTCCTTGGAAGTGTCGGGCAGTCGTAGCACCGGATCCTTCGAAAGGAGGTCGCGCACAGTCTGGTATGCTTTCTCCTGAGACGGTCCCCACTCCACTTGATTAGGACAGCCTTTTCGCACCAGGTCCGACAAGGGTGCTGTGATGGCGGAGTATTTTGGTACAAACTCCCTGTAATATCCAGCCAACCCCAGGAAAGATCGCACCTGCTTCTTTGTTTGGGGACGTGGAGCGTTCAGAATCTTGGTGATGTTTTCTAGCAGAAGCCCCTTTTGTCCTTCTTTCAGCGAATGGCCAATAAAGTCTACGTTGTCAGTTCCCAGAATGCACTTAATGGGTCTCACAGTCAAGTTAGCTTCTGTTAGACGGTGAAACAGCTCCCTCAAGGTCTGCAAATGCTCTTTCCAGGTGTGGGTATGGACTAGCAGGTCGTCCCAGTAACACACGACGTTGTCCATCCCTTTGAGCATCTTCCTCATTCCTCTCTTCAGGGTAGCTCCGCTGTTGACCATGCCAAAGGGCATCCTTAGGCACTCGTACGTCCCATCAGGAGTTATGAAAGCAGTCTTTGGTATGTCCTTTTGACGCACGGGGACTTGCCAATAACCCTTGCTGAGGTCAATTTTTGAGAAGATTTTACTCCCCGATAATTGGCGGAAGAGGTCTGCTGCAGTAGGCATCGGCTCAGGGTCGAAGACGGTGATCTTATTAACCTTCCTGTAGTCGATGCATACTCTGTTGTTCCCGTCCTTCTTCTTCACGACCACGACAGGGGACGCGTAGGGGGAGCTGGACTCCCTGATGATGCCCATCTTCAGCATCTCATCGATGTCTTTCTTCAAGGATTCACGGGCCTTGAAAGGGATCGGGAAGGGCTTGGATCGAACAGGGATATTTGAAGTGAGGTGGACTTCATGTTCGACCAAAGTCGTAGAGCCTGGGACATCACTAAAGCTATGGGGAAACTCGCCCATAAGGTCCTTGAGCTCCAACTTTTGACCTTCCGTCAAGCTCGGTCCTAGCTTAACATCATCGATGCCTTCCTTGCTATGGAAGTCTCCCAGTTCCAACAGTTCCTCGCTGTCAAAGCTGTCGTCGATCTCAGCTGCTGTTGCTGCGTGTACAGTCTCTGATGGCCTTTCCACGTACAGCTTAAGGAGGTTGGCGTGGTATATCTTGGAATGCTGACCGACCTTCACCTCGTAGTCGTTGATCCCCACCACGGTCTCCACTTCGTACGGGCCTTTCCACTACATCAGCAACTTATTATGATCGGTAGGTAGCAGGACCAGCACTTTGTTGCCAGGTTTGAACTTCCTGTTTACAGCCCTACGATCGTAGTAGTGCTTTCCACAGTCTTGGGACTTCTTCAGGTTTTCTCTGGCTATCTCGAGAGTTTGCTCCAGCTTCTCTCGTAGCTCAAACACGTACTGGTAACTGTTTTTCACCTCTGGGGTGTCCACTTCCTTCGTCCACAATTCTTTCAGGATGTGCATCGGCCCTCGGATGGTTCTTCCGTACAGCAGCTCGAACGGAGAGAAGCCGGTGGACTCCTGCGGTACTTCTCTGTAGGCGAAAAGTAAGGCGTTGATATAGCGATGCCATTGTCTGGGCTGCTCGCTGCACAGTTTCTTCAGGGTGGACTTCAGCGTAGCATTGAACTTCTCGACAAGCCCGTTGCACATTGGATGGTAAGGCGTCGTAGTTAAATGCCGGATGCTCAGCAGTCTGTTGACCTCCTTCATGCAGTCAGAGACGAACTGCGTCCCTAGGTCTGTCAGAATTTCTTCAGGCACTCCAAGTCTGCTGAACATGTCCACCAGTGCCTCTGCAACAGTTTCAGTGTCAATCTTCTTTAAAGGCACTGCTTCTGGGTACCGAGTCGCATAGTCCACTAAAGTTAGTACCCACCGATGACCTTCTTCACTCGGAGGTCTTATTTCGCCGATTAAGTCTAAGGCCACCCCCTTGAAAGGTCGGTCGATCAGAGGCATCCTCTGCATAGGCACTTTCGGGACCCTTCCTCGAGGTATGGTCTTCTGGCAAATGTCACATGATCGGCAGAAACGGCTGACGTCCGCATGAAGTCCTGGCCAGTGGAACACCGCCTGGATTCTGTCCGACGTCTTCTTGATGCCCAGGTGACCTCCCATGATTGAGTCATGCGCTACTTCCTTCACCTTACGCCTTAGTGGTAATGGTACCAATACTTGACGTAGTGGTTTCCCTCCGTTGACCCTCGGGTGCTGGAAAATTCGATACAGGATCTTGGCCTTCACCTCAAAATAGACCGTGCCACTGCCCTTGGTCACGTGGTCTTGGCGGTTCCTGTACTTGTTTAAAGTACTGTCAGCTTCCTGGAGCTGGATCAGCTTATCTCTGTCCACGATGGCAGCTTTGGAGTTATCGGCGACCTTCAGTGGCGTAGACGTCTTGTCTCTCTTGGCCTGGGCCCTGGTTGTAACAGCACCGACAATCTCTGGTCGGCAGGGCTGAGCTGGAGTAGCCACATTGTCCCGTAGCAGCTCTGTAAGATCTCCATCGGGAAATGGCAATGGATCCACCTCCACAACTTCGACACGTTGGGGTGAGGCAGGACTCCATTCTGAATCGGGGTCGTCGGGACGTCTCGCGCCGTCGATGTTCCCGATCATCAAATCATACAGCGGCTTCTTCAGGCAAACCGCTTCGACTTCGCCTATGTAGAAAGGGGTGCTGACTTGAATCTTCGCTACTGGCGCTTTCACACATTTGCTGTCGGCCATGAGTGTCCAGTTTGAATCGCCAGTGAACTGTTCTTTGGAGATCAGATCTTCTCTGACGATGACCCCACTGCAGCCAGAGTCTCTTAGGACAGTCACTTCATGATTTCCGACGCGTCCCTTGGAAACAGGCATGTTCTGGACGGTCATCGCTGCGCTGGCGACGACGGGGATGGATTTCCCGTTGGCAAGGAGAAGGTGGCCGTCAGTTATGCACTCTTGCACGTCCGCATGAGTAGCTGTGCGCTCGGTCTCACTCGGAAGAATGACGCTCCCGCCGCACACTTGATGGTCAGATCTACTGGTTTGCCGTTGATTGGAGAACCGCCTCTGCCGGTTGCCCGCCGCTGCATTGTCCGTACTGCTCCGCTGTCCGCTACTTTTGTTTTGAGGACAGTTAGCCGCTCTGTGGTCTGTAGCGTTGCAGGTGAAACAGCCTCTTGAATGCCCTTCCCTGGGAGGAGGCGTGGAGTCCGTCTGTTTCTGGCTCGTCTGGCTCCCCTGGATCTGGTTCACATGGTTTCCAGTCTTCTGAAAATGTTTCGTCGCGCTGGGTGGCCCCAGGGTCTTCCCATGAGCGATGAGATATCTTTCAGCAGCCTCAGTCACATCTTTAAGCGTCTGCAGCTTTTGTACTTCTAAGTGGGTCGCTAGGTCCTTGTGACAGGCATTGAGAAATTGTTCCTTCACGATCAGGTCATGGAGACTGTCGTAAGACTTCCTTTCGCCTGATAATTCCACCCACTTGTGTAGATATGACGACAGGCGCTCCACAAACTGCTTTGGCGTCTCGTCTGACTTGGGCCGGCATTCACGGAAGCGTTTACGGTAGCCCTTCTCTGTAAAGTTGTAGCACTGCAATAGGGCCTCTTTCAAGACGTCGTAGTCTTTAGCGTCATCGTCCGACAATCTGGTGTAGACGTCGAGTGCTTGCCCCGTCAGAAGTGCACTTAGTCGAATCGCCCAGTCTTGAGGTTGCCAGTTAGAGCTTTTGGCAAACCTTTCAAATCTCGCCAAATAACTGTCGACCTGGTCCTTCCCGTCGACAAACGCTGGTAATTTTGGAGCCTTGTTGTCACTGATGGCTTGTGGCGCATTCTGCTGTTGCTGGATACGCGCCAACTCTAGCTGGTACTGACGCTCGCCTTCAAGACGCTTCAGCTCGAACTCCCTTTCTTCTCGGCGTCGCTGCTCCTCTATTTCTCTTTCTTCACGACGTCGTTGCTCTTCTTTTTCTTGCCGCTGCTGTTCAATTTCTAGACGCTTCTGTTCTAGTTCTATTTCTTTTTCTAGACGCTTCTCTGCCAATTCCCGTTCTTGTATTCTCTCCTGGGACTTGACGTACTCCGTCAGCTGTTTCCCTTTTAGATTCAGTTGAATCCCTTCCTGCCAGAAGTCAGCCATCTCGATGCTTCTGGAAAGTTCTTTTCTGGAAAGTTATTTTCTGTGCTGTACCTTTCTAGACTGTTCTAGAACAGCACGCTTTCTGCAGTAGCGCTGATGCTTGCCACTAGTCGCCTTCGCTGACGCAGGCACCGCTGTCCTCGTCGTATGCGACGGTGCACCACGCTGATGTTGATGTACACGCTCCTGTGCTGAAGTAGACGCGACGTCCGCTCGTCGCTCTCTCTAATACTGGCGATGTAGCTCCGAGACTGTCCCTCGACGTAGTCTTGCGGCAGCCACGTAGTCCCAATCTGTTGTTCGCTCACGAAACAACTCTTCAGCGACTACACGCCCTTGCAGTCAACCCGAATCTTTCGGGGATGTAGTCCCAGTATGTTGGCCCCTCCCGACGCAACTTGTTGGCGGCTACCCTCGATGACTGCCTCTCGTAACGTTGACTCGCTTGTTGTAGCAGTTGAACCCTTGGCTATGGCGTGCGTGAATCGCGGCTTGGCCCCCAAAAATGTTACACTCCGTTTGATGTTAGTGTTTTATCAGTAGTTGATTCAGCCCCAATGCTGAAATACTGATGAGTGTAGCTCAGATTCGTTTATCCACGCAACCCGTTCAATCAGCATACAAGTCACAAAGTCGACGTATGAAGTTTTCCACTTTTATTCAGCACACATCAACAACTGCATACAATCGCTCAATCGCTTTTCCACTCACAAATTTTACTTTCCAACTCACTATCAACAACAATAATCTTTTTTTAACAATGCGGCGCTTATATAGTCTCTACATACTCGGGAACAAACGAGAATAATCCTACATAAAACACCACAACCAATCAAAATTACTTTCATCATCACGTGACTCACGTCATACAACCTCATTTGGAATGGAAGCTTCCATGGTAACCAACAGGACAATCCACACGCTTGGATCGATAGTAAACAACTAATTCCCGAAAATTCTCAAACAATATCGACCAACTAAAAACACTAACGTTACACAAAGCCTCTACTAATAACAACGCAAAATCAAATCAAAGATAAATACACTCTATTACTGCATGCGTTGCAAAAATAAAACGAACAGATCTATCGCGCGCGTCACACACAAGCCTACCATTGCACGCGCTTCGCACATAACATCGTGCGCATTCCACACGCACCATCATGAGCGTCTCAACGTAACACAGACAGGTGGGAGCGGATGGTAATTAGGGATGCAGGTGAAAGACGGAGATCTTGCCACCAACGACCTGACTTCCTCTGTGTTTCTACACACAATCTGGTATTTTGGTCCAACTTCACTGTCACTTATTGTAAAATATGGTAGTGTCAGTACAAATTTACAATGGAACATCGCTCAGACATAAAAATTGGCTGCGAGCACTGGCCATCTTACTGTTGTTATTAGTCTGATGGTTGTTTCCGTTTCCCCCCTTCTTCCCCATCCCCGGTCGCCTAGGATTGTGCTCAGTGGTCTGATTGTGCTCAGTGGGCTGATTGTGCTCAGTGGGCTGATTGTGCTCAGTGGGCTTGCTCAGTGGGCTGATTGTGCTCAGTAGGCTGATTGTGATTGTGCTCAGTGGGCTGATTGTGATTGTGCTCAGTAGGCTGATTGTGATTGTGCTCAGTAGGCTGATTGTGATTGTGCTCAGTGGTCTGATTGTGCTCAGTAGGCTGATTGTGATTGTGCTCAGTGGGCTGATTGTGCTCAGTGGGCTGATTGTGCTCAGTGGTCTGAGCGTCAGACTGCGCCCAGGGCAGCAAGTGGCCATCTCTGGCGGCTGGAATTAGATTCAAGATTCAAGATAAATTTAATATCCTTATAAATCACAAGACTTGAGCGCCTTGAGCAGCTCTTGAGCTTAAAAGGCGCTATATAAGACCGATAAAATAATCCTATCCTATCCTATCATATCCCGTAACTCGGAGGTCGTAGGGGCACCAGAGATGATCGTTTAACCAGCGTACTCCATCTTTCCCTGTCCTCAGCAACCCTGATTGTTTCGCTCAGTGTCAAATCAGTCCATTCTCGAATGTTGTCCTCCCATTTCTTTTTCGGTCTCTCTCTTCTTCCACCTCCTTGCACTGTGCCTTGCAGGATGATCTTTGCAAGACCTGATGATCTGGTGACGTGGCCATACCATCGGAGTTTCCGTTTTTTCACCTCTGTGAGCAGGTCATCGTGTTGTCCAATGGCTTGTGGGATAGTCTGTTGGACTTCGTCGTTGGTGATGTGCTGGGTATAGGAAATGCCCAGAAGTCTTCTGTAGCACCTCATCTCCATGCTTTGTATTCTTCGTTGGAGATCTGCTGTGAGGGTCCATGTTTCACAAGCATACAGGAAGTTGGCGATGTCAAGGGAGCGCAGCAGCCTTACCTTGGAATGTAGACTGATGGTCCTGTCTTTCCAAATTGGCTTCAACCTCGCCAGGGCAACAGTTGTTTGTGCGATCCTGGAGAGGACTTCCTGTCGGGACCCATTGTCTGATACAATGGCTCCTAAATACTTGAAGCTATGCACTGTGCTGAGGGATTGGCCTTGGACTTTGATGTCCATGTTGATACCATTGGTGTTGTTGGTCATCATTTTGGTCTTCTGTGCACTTATTTGCATTCCATAGGCTCTGGAGGTAGTGTCAAGCCTCTGTGCCAGCTGTTCAAGTTCATGTTCCTCTCCAGCCAATCCATCAATGTCATCCGCAAAAAGAAGGTTGGAGATTGCTCTTCCCCCTTATGCTGACTGTGCCTTCGAGATCTGCAAGGGCATCTGACATGATGCGCTCTAGGAAGATGTTGAAGAGAGTAGGCATCCCTGACGCACACCGATTGTTGTTCTGAACCAGTTGCCGATAAAATAATAAATAATAATAAATAGTCGACACAGAGAGTCTCTACCTGTGCTTAATGGGGTTATCGTGCGAAATGACGTCATTGCATATGCTAACTGCGCTGGAAAGGCCTACGTGAAAAAAACAACCGACAAAGGCCGCAAGCTATTTCAGCGGGAGAGATGACTGGCACGAACACGGCGTTGAATTCTTGGTCCACAAGAACATTCTAGCCACTGTCATGGGTTGCCGCCCTGTCTCCAGTAGACTCATTACCATCCATCTGAGAGCAGCGCCTTTCAATATCATCATCATCCAGACCATCAACGTCAGACTATGACGACAGCGAAGTCGAGGATTTCTATGAAAATCCACAGGCTGTCCTTGACCAAGTGCAGAAGGACATAGTCATAGTGCAAGGCGACTGGAATGCCAAGGTTGGCCAAGATGCGCACTACAATTGGAGAGACACATGTGGACCTCACAACAAGACAAATGTCAGGAGTCTGAGACTCTTGGAGTTTGACAGATACAACAAACTGGTACTGGCAAACACGCTTGGTCTCCTAAAAAAATCCAGACGATGGACATGGCACAGTCCCAGCGGGAAGCATCACTACCAGATAGACTACATCATGGTCAAGAAACGCTTCAGATCAAGAATCAATATTGGCAGGACACGCACTTTTCCAGCTGCAGGCATCGGAAGTGACAACGATCTCGTGATGATGTCCTTCCGGCTCCACTTGAAGAGAGTAAACACAACAAAGTGCAACAGATTGAGGTTCAACCTGGACAAACTGCAAGATCCAGTGGTGGCATAAATACTCCAAGCCACAATTGGAGGGAAATTTGCATCACTGCTGATTTTGGAGTTGGTGAAGTAGATGTCAACACCATGACCACCACCTTCAACTCAGCTGTGACAGATGCCGCCACTTAGATCTTTTGCAAGCTCCGCCCAAAAAAGAAACCGTGGATCCCACCTGAATCTTTGGAACTGTGTGATAAACGAAGAGAGATTAAATAGAAAAAGAACCCCTTACTGGGAGCTGATGCGTACTAAACAATCAACAATGACATCCAAAAAGGTATGCGCACAGCAAAGGACAGGAAATATAGAACAGTCTGAACAAGAACAAAAGGCAAGAAGGCCTACCAGAATGTGAAGTGGCTGACAAGAGTTAAACAGCCCAAAGTTTCCACGATCCAAAGCAAGTTTGGCATATGCCTTACAGAAGAACAAGAAGTCTTGGATAGATGGACAGAGTACTGCTCCGACCATTACAGCCACACACCAAATGGAAACCCATCAGTTCTAGCATGTCCCCAGAACGTAGAAGATGAAGAAATCTTCCCAATTCTCCGAGAAGGCGTTGAGACAGCAGTGCAATCACTGAAGAAAAGGAAGTCAGCAGAAGCGGACAACATACCCGCGGAATGGCTTCAAGCATCACTCTTCCCATAAAGGGTAACCTTCAGGAGAGTGAAAATTATCGCATCATCAGCCTCATCGGCCATCCCTGCAAGGTCATCCTGTAAATAATACTCAAAAGCCTGTACGACAAGGCTGCCGGTGCAGTCCTCCACGTCAACGCCATCGGGGACTTTTTCGGAACAATAATCAACACTTTTCAACATCTTCCTGGAGCGCATCATTTCAGAGGCCCTTGCAGATCACGAGGGTACGTTGAGGATAGGTGGTTGAGCGGTCTCCGGCGGATGACATCGACGGATTGGCCTCGAGAAGAACAAGCTAGTGAACAGCTAGTACAGAGGCTTGACACCACCTCCTGGGCCTGTGGAATGGAGATGGGTGCAAAGAGGACCAGAGTGATGAATAACAACATCAATGGCATTAGCAAGGACATCAGGGTACTGGGCCGGTCCCTCGACGCAGTGCGTAGCTTCAGGTATTTGGGAGCCATTGTGTCAGACAATAAGTCCCGACAGGAAGTCCTCTACAGGATCTCACAATCAACTGCGACTCTGACAAGACAGGACCATCGGTCTACATTCCAGGGAGGAGGGGGCGGGGGGTGTGTGCTGCGCTCCCTTGTTATCTCCATCTTCCTATACCCTTGCGAATCATGGACCCTCACAGCAGATCTACAAGGAAGAATACAAAGCATGGAGTGAGGTGCTACAGAGGACTTCTGGGCATTTTCGAGCACATCACCGACGGCGAAGTCCGACAGACAGTCACGCAGGCCATTGGACAACTGGGTGGCATGCTCACAGTGGGGAAGATACGGAAACTCCGATGGTATGGCCACGTCAAAAGAGCACCAGGTCTTGAAAAGACCTCCCCGCAAAGCACGGTGCAAGGAGGCAGAAGAAGAGGGAGACAGAAAAAGAGGAAGGAGGACAACATTCGAGAATGGACTGGCTTGACACTGAGCGAAGCCATTAGGATTGCTGATAACAGAGAAAGGACGTTGATAATTAATAAAATTCATCCTTATAATATGAATTGAGCTTAATTAGGTTCTGACCCCCGTTGGAGTGCCGGGGGTTTCAGTATAAATAGTATTCCCACTTTCTGGAAATTTAGTGCTCTAAATTCCCACTGTTGCTGTCTTCCTCATTTGCTCCTTACCATTCCTGCTCTGTCCTATCACTCTGCTATACTATCTTCTTCTTCGCTAGATCAATGACCTAACTTTTTTTTTTGAAAACTCTTCCTGCACAAGACTCCTTGTTTGTGTATGAGGTCTGTTGGATCAGCTTGGGAGTCTTGGACGCTTTCTGCCGGGTGGTCACTAGGGCTTCCTATGATGTTATTATTTAGCAATATAGGCATTTTATATGTATGTGTTTTGTTGATAATTTATAATGATGTTTGTATTCTATTTTGTTTTTGTAACTGGGGGTTCGATTAGTTGGGGTAAAGCCTCAGCCGTCCCCTGCGTGGGATGTCTTTATTGTAAAGTGATTGGCCGGTGGAGGGCTTTCAGTTTTCCCACTAGGGTTGTTTCAGCAGATCTTTTATGCGGATCGGGGGTTGTCCGGTCCTGATTTGGCTCGGAAGAGTCCGCTGGACCTAAAGCAACAATCAATCAATCAATCAATCAATTAGGTTCTGGGGTCCTTTTCGCTTATTTTTGCTCTTTTAGTCTCCTTTTCGCTCTTTTTGTATTTACTGTAGACTCCTATCCGCAACGCTATCCTATCTTATCCCATAACGGGGAGGTCGTTGGGGCACCACAGTTGATCGTTTGATCAGCGTACTCCATATTTCTCGATCATCAGCAACCCTGATGGCTTAGCTCAGTGTCAAGCCAGTATATTCTCGAATGTTGTCCTCCCGAATCTGGTGTGCAGCTCTGTGGGCAACCATAAGAGTGTACAACATCAGCCCTAAAATTATTGAAGTCATCAAAAGCCTGTATGACAAAGCTACCTGTGCTGTCCTCCACAACAGCGCCATCGAGAACTGGTTCAGAACAACAATCGGTGTGCGTCAAGGATGCCTACTCTCTTCAACATCTTACTAGAGCGCATCATGTCAGATGCCCTTGCAGATCACCCAGGCACAGTCAGCAAAGGGGGTAGAGCAATCTCTAACTTCATTTTGCGGATGACATTGATGGATTGGCTGGAGAGTAACAAGAATTTGAACAGCTGGTACAGAGGCGTGACACCACGTACAGAGCTTACGGAATGGAAATAAGTGCAGAGAAGACCAAAAAGATTACCACCAACACCAATGGTATCAACACGGACATCAAAGTCCAAGGTCAATACCTCAACCCAGTGCATAGCTTCAAATATTTAGGAGCCATTGTATTAGACAATGGATCCCGACAGGTAGTCCTCTCCAGGATCGCACAAACAACTGCGGCCCTGATAGGGTTGAAGCCCATTTGGAAGGACAGGACCTTCAGTCTACATTCCAATGTAAGACTGCTGCGCTCCGTTGTCATCTCCATCTTCCTATATGCTTGCGAAATATAAACCTTCATAGATGATCTACAACGAAGAATACAAAGCATGGAGATGAGGTGCCACAGAAGACTTCTGGGCATTTTCTATTTCCAGCACATCACCAACAACGAAGTCCAACAGACCATCACATAAGCCATTGGACAATACGATGACATGCTCACAGTGGTAAAGAAACGGAAACTCCGATGGTATGGCCACGTCACCAGAGCATCAGGCCTTGAAAAGACCATCCTGCAAGGCACGGTGCAAGGAGGCAGAAGAAGAGGGAGACCGAAAAAGAGGTGGGAGGACAACATTCGAGAATGGACTGGTTTGACACTGAGCCAAGCCATGAGGGTTGTTGAGGACAGAGAAAGAAATCCTCTCAATTCTCAGAGAAGTTGAGGCAGCAGTGCAATCGCTGAAGAAGGGGAATTCAGCGGAACTGCTTCAAGCAGGAGAAGAAGCGTTGATTGACGCCATCATCATTATCTGTAACAAGATTTGGCAGCGTGTGGAGTGCTTTACACCATGAACACAGTCGCTTGTCTTCACAGTTCCCAAAAAAGGTAACATTCAGGAGTGTGAAAAGTACCGCACCATCAGCCTAGATCTGGTGGTAGCTACGAGATCTTTTTAACCCAAATAAAGTTAAATGACATAAGTCAGTGCATAGTTCTGGTGCACACAGCGACTCAACTAAATCTTTTTTTAGATTTTGAGGTTAGGTCAGCCAGGATAGCTATAAATAGTTCGCCGATGCTTCCTTTCACTGGAATGGAGGGTGCAGGCAAGCTATAAATAGCCCGCAGCAAGCAAAATGTGGAGGCACTAAACAGTGCTGCTCACATATGAATTGAGCTGGTGTGGGTGACGAATTTTATTCTGATTGGCTGTAATTGCGTCACGCTGGAATGTTCGAATATTCTCTAGAGTATAGAAAAACTATATAGATGCACTGTGTCTGAAAAGAAGTGATAGTGAAAAAAGCGATTGAGCGATATGCAGTTGTTGATGTGCGCTGAATAAAGTTGGAAAACTTTATACGACGACTCCTGCTTTGTTGCTGAGTGAACAGGTTGCGTGGATAAACGAATCTGAGTTACACTTATCAGGAGGATTCAAGCATCGGGGCTGAATCAACTACTGATAAAAAAAAAACAAGAGCCGTGTAACACAATGGTAAAGAAACGGAAACTCCGATGGTATGGCCACGTCACCAGAGCATTGCAAAGACCATACTGTAAGGCCCGGTGCAAGGAGGCAGAAGAAGAGGGAGACAGAAAAAGAGGTGGGAGGACAACATTCGAGAATGGACCGACTTGACACTGAGCGAAGCCATGAGGGTTGCTGAGGACAGAGAAAGATGGAGTACCCTTTTTAAACGATCATCTGTGGTGCCCCAACGACCTTCGAGTTACGGGATAGGATAGGATAGGATAGTTTGTGCTTGGGGGTTATCTTTGGGCAACTTGGAGAATACTGGAAATAAACGGATTTACGGACTTTATTTTCTAAGTGAAAGTGTATTCATTTTAATTGGATTGGCTTCGGTGTACTGAACGTTGCGTGAGAGTCTGAAGGTTGTTCTTGTTCTTGTCTGTCAACTGTACATTGTATTGTCTTCTTTGTCTATTGTTTGGTTCTTCTCTCTTTCTATATTTACTTTACATCTTTATACTATAACTATCACTATTATTGCAACTATCACTATAACTATCACTAGTATTGCAACTATCACTATAACTATCCCTTTCATTATCTGACTTTTGCGTTGTTTTTATCTTCTCTGTGTCTATCTTCATTGATGTCAGGGTGTAAACCACGTTTTTGCAATGCATTGACAGATTCCATTGAATATCTGGGTCATTAAAATGGTTTACAACCGGTTTTGAATGGGGACTACTGGTATTCTTTTGGATAACTCCATTCGTCGCGCCAAATGTCTGCAAAAAGGCGTTTTTGTACAGGAGGACACTTCGCATTCCTCTCCGTGGCTGACACTGAATTCAAACATTCCTCTCCGTCGCTGGCACTGAATTCAAGCATTCCTCTCCGGCGCTGGCACTGAATTCGAACATTCCCCTCCGTCGCACTAAACCTCGATAAACTATATGTGTTCTTCCGTTGTTGCGTTCTTTCTCTTTCCAATCTAGTTTGCGGCTTCCAAGGAGGACTGGCGACTCTGTCAGGCCATACAAAGCCACGACATTTTGATGGATGAAGCGGACGAGACCGAACAAACCCTTTCTGCCTTTTCACTTGTTTCTCTTGCCTTCAGGTACATTCCTTGCTTGCCTCCCTTGCCTTCACATGCAGTCCTCGTCTCTTTCTAAACAGAAATATGGGGAGAGCGGTAAGACAGGAGGGAAGGGGGGGGAAGAGGGGAGAAGGCCAGGAAAGAAGATTGTACTCTCCTTATCGTTCTCTTTGATAAAAGAAATGGGAAAAGGTGGATTTTTTTCCCTTATGAATATTCAACAGGAAGTATTGACGTACGTGCTTCTTCGCGCCATGCCGCCGACACCTCACCTAGTGCTATGAGGCAAAAACATTTCGCTGTTTGGGGTAAATAGACGTCTTTGATCTTGGCGCCTTTCGGCCTTGTTCCGGTTTGTAGACTCTCTTAGGGGTAGGCCAAAGATGGCAGTCTGGTCTTTTTTCTTGAGCTAAAGCATGCCTTTGAAGTTAGATATTCGTTTGAATGGTTTCTTTTGATTGGTTTGATTTGATTCCAAATAAAATGTATTATGCAGTATAATTCCTTTATTTTTCAATTAACCCTCGCTGCCCACGTTTTGCAGAATCAGAAATATTTTCAACTGCCGTTGGTCTTTCTATCGATCTCGGTTTGATATGTCTGGTGTGACAGCGAGAATGAGGTTCAGTTCACTTGTGTAAAGTCCTTCACTGGATCAATACTTCAGTTTTACAATATTCAACTCAAGAAAAGTGCTTTTCTTCTTTTCTGTTTCCGTTGTTTTTTGTCGTAAGAGAGAGAAGATTCAATACCAGCTTTGGAAACGCGTCTCTCTCTCTCTCTCTCTCTCTCTCTCTCTCTCTCTCTCTCTCTCTCTCTCTCTCTCTCCCTCCTCTCTCTCTCTCTCTCTCTCTCTCTCGTTTACGTTTAATAAATTTAAAGTCCCCAACACGTGAGCATATAGGAGACTACACAATACAATACAATACAATACAATACAATACAATACAACTTTATTCATCTCAAACTGAGCAATTACAATGGCAGCATCAGTACAATTACCAGAAAGAATTAAAAATATTATTACATACACATGAGAAATAGTCCAATCAAAAAATAATACATAAAACAAATAGATAACAAAACATACAGTTAAATACATACAATAAACTAGAGGTGAATGTCATAAAAAGTCATAAAAGATAAACTGCCCCGATATATCACAAGTTTCTCCGCAGAAAGCTACAGTACAAGACTCTCTCTCTCTTCCCTCACTGTTATACCTGTCTGGGATCCTCAAGAACTAGGTATCGGTCTAGCAGTCATCCATACAAACAGTTGTAAATTGATATCTTTTTTTATAATGCACTAAAGGCATTAACTGTTGACGTTGACACTTGTGCTATACCAGACTAGGTCATCATCAGCATCACTTTGACAGAGCAGTTACTTTCTTTAATGCTGATTTTATGTGGAAAAACTGTACTATCAATGTTTTCACAATGTGACATGTGCGCTGTAATGGTATAGAACCGCGCTACTTATAACATGTTTACAACATCATTGTAATTATAAAGGGTGAAATACACCATTCAACAATCAGTCCTGGGTCAACATTAACGCCTGTAGGCCGAAGGAGTTTGTTATGGGCAGATTATAATGTACGTCACTGGTACAAGGGTAGATTATAATGTACGTTACTGGTACAAGGGTAGATTATAATGTACGTTACTGGTAAAAGTGCAGGTTATAATGTACGTTACTGGTACACGGGTAGATTATAATGTACGCTACTAATACAAGGGTAGATTATAATGTGCGTCACTGGTGCAATGGTAGATTATAATGTGCGTCACTGGTTACAATGGTAGATTATAATGTGCGTATAATGTGCGTCACTGGTACAAGGGTAGATTACAATGTGCGTCACTGGTACAAGGGTAGATTACAATGTGCGTCACTGGTACAAGGGCAGGTTATAATGTGCGTCACTGGTTCAATGGTAGATTACAATGTGCGTCACTGGTACAAGGGTAGATTATAATGTGCGTCACTGGTACAAGGGTAGGTTATAATGTACGTCACTGGTAAAAAGGTAGATTTTAATGTACGTCACTGGTACAAGGGTAGATTACAATGTACGTCACTGGTACAAGGGCAGGTTATAATGTACGTCACTGGTACAAGGGTAGATTATAATGTACGTCACTGGTAAAGGGGCATGTTATAATGTGCGTCACTGGTACAAGGGCAGATTACATTGTGCGTCACTGGTACAACGGTAGATTATAATATACGTCACTGATAAAAAGGTAGGTTATATACATGTAATGTACAAATTATCTTGTGTCCAGTAGACTCATTACCATCTGTCTGAGAGCAGCCTCTGTCAACATTACCATCCAGGCCTATGCCCCAACATCAGACTATGACGACATCGAAGTCGAGGATTTCTGTAACATCCACAGGCTGTCCTTGGCCAAGTGCCGAAGAAGTACATAGCCATAGTGCAGGGCGAATGTAATGCCAAGGCTGGCCAAGATGCGCACCACAACTGGGGAGACACATGTGGACCCCACTGCAACATCGAGACAACTGGCAGGGGTCTGAGACTCTGGGAGTTTGCCAGATACAACAAACCGATACTGGCAAACACGCTTGGTCTCCACAAAAAAATCCAGACGATATTGTCATGGTACAGTCCCGGCGGGGAGGATCACAACCAGATTGACTACATCATGGTCAAGACACGCTTCGGTCCGCTGGACTCTATAAAAACTGAATATCTGTCTACATGTATATACACGCTTTAGATCAAGCATCAACATTGGCAGGACACGCACTTTTCCAGGAGCAGACATCGGAAGTGACCACGATCTCGTGATGATGTCCTTCCGGCTCCACTTGAAAAGAGTAAACACAGCAAAGTGCACAAGACTGAAGTTCGATCTGGACAAACTGCAAAACCCGCAGGTGGCAAAAATATTTTAAGCCAGAATTGGAGGGAAATGTGCACCACTGCACATTTTGGGAGCTGGTGAAGTAGACGTCAACACCATGACCACCACCTTCAACTCAGCTGTGACAGATGCCGCCACTGAGATCCTTGGCAAGCACTGCTTTCTCTAGTCCCTCAAGCCCTCAGGTCCTCGTGGGGTGGAGGTGGGTGGACATAGATGAGGGGGGGAATAAGGAACGAAACGTCAGAAACACATCTCCAATCAACTCTGTGGCATGAGCATTGAACTCTACTGAACAATAAAACGGGTACCTTGAGGCTACATGTACGATGAGGTAACACGGTTTGAAGTGTGAGGTAAAATCTGGTCTTCTTCCCTGGGTTAAGTTAAACTGTTCGCTGTTGCTGACGAGCGAGTGGTTGATTTCATAAGCGCATACTAGTGTCGCCCAAGGAAACCTATTGTAATTAGAGCCATCACTCAGGCTGTACTTCCTCTGATGTTGGACAATTCCTAGTTGTTTCTGTTGAATTAGGTTTTATTGCTGTATCTTGTTGTTTTATCGGTGGTATTTTAATGCAAATTTTATAAAGACACTTATGTTACTCTTATTGATACGGATGATGCAGTGTTTGTGATAACACTGATGTGTTTGTATTTGTGGACTGTGGTTTTTGGCAATAGTGATACCTGCTACTGTGATTCTCTAGCTTTTAAAGCTGTGATTATATACTATTATTTTTGGGTCTGCATGTTCCGCGTAAGTTGCTGTGGCGGGTGATGGATGCTGCGGTGTGTTTGAACTGGGACTCGTGTTTATTGCAAACAGCTTCTCCCTCTGCTCTAGACTAAAAATAGATTTCTGCATGCCGAACATACTATTTATTTATTATTTATTTATTTATTTAATCGTTCTTATATAGCGCTTTTCCAGCTCAAGAGCTGCTCATCCCTTACCTCCTATGCAAGGTCGCCTCTTCTTCCTTCTCTGTATCAAATTTCAGTGTATCCTGTGTCAATGGACTCCAACAGTGTAGTCTGTCTTCCTTCCGAATCACAGTTTATCAAATGTATCGTATATATATATCCAGTTCTCTGCCCATTGCCTCAAGCACATGTTGACGCCATGTTTTGTAGGAAGAGCCAGTAACTTTGTGTCAGGGCTAGTTTCGTACAAGTAGGCCTACTCTCTGCGCAGGCGTGCTAATGTTAAAGTAACACTAGGTCGAATAAATTTAGTGTGAAAACTGGATGGTTAAAATTTAGCTAGAATGTGTGTGTGTGTGTGTGTGCGTGGGTGTGTGTGTGTGTGTGTGTTTTGAAAGGCAACAATATATTTGCGATTTTGTACAATACATATGTTTTATGATTTTAATCTTCTTATCCTTGCGATTTGTTGTCAACTTGTTCAATTCACTGTGTTTTATGTGTGCTTTAGTGTGTGGTGCTGCACCATTGACAAAATGCATTTCTTGTGTATTATTCACTTGGCAATAAAATGATCTTGTTATATCTTGTTGTGGTTATTGCAATATGCTTATCTAAACTCTATATTATTATTATTATTATTATTATTATTATTATTATTATTATTATTATTATTATTATTATTATTATTATTATGTTTGTTGTTGTTAAACTCTATATTATTATTATTACTATTATTATTATTATTATTATTATTATTATTATTATTATTATTATTATTATTATTATTATTATTATTATTATTATTGTTGTTATTGTTATTGTTGCTATTATTATTATTATTATTATTATTATTATTATTATTATTATTATTATTATTATTATTATTATTATGTAGCTCTATACTCTCTGCAAATGTTTGGCAGATAAGAGAGCATTAAATCAAGAATTTTTCGGTTTGACCTGACCACCGCTGCCGTTCTTATTAAACCTGCCAAACAAGACTGATCGCTTTTGAACAGCACGCCATCGAAAATAGATGATACAGTCTGCACAGTTTGTGTAATGAGAGTTCTGCCTGTGCGTCAATCATACGCATAATAAATAGCCTACTTCATTGCTTTACTCACATCATATTACATTACATCATCACAGTACACAGAAGAAAAATGTAGGTAACTGTGGGGTATTACAGTTTGCTTAAATTTAAGATGGGGATTGCACTTGGTATATAAGAGTAGCCATACAAGTTTCTTTTCCAGGCCGGGGTTCTAAACTTCCAACCTGAGGGCAACAGTTCAAATGATCTACACATGGGATGACTGTTATCAGACATGAACTTTTTAGCTTTACTTTTTACAAAATCTTTATATATTTCTGTTATGAAAACCTTTGCTGTTTCGGTCTATCAGTAATAATAATACATTGAATGGAAACCTTGCAGTGTCAGTCTGTCGGTAACAGTAAAACACTGCTTGTACAGAGGGTGGAGATCGATGAGTGTGATTGTACAGAAGTTGGAGATCAATGAGAATGATTGTACAGAGTTTTTTTTTTTTGTTTTTTTGTTGTTTTTTTTTTTGCTGCAGTTTATTATCCCTTTTTATCGGGAAACTCTGGGCCGCCTCCCCCGGGGAAGGCGTAGTCGCAGCCAGTGGCGCGCCCAAACCCTACCTACCTAACATTATTTGTGACTTTTTTTTTTGAAATTTTTGCTGGGGGAGCAAACCGGAGTACTCGGAGAAAACCCCCGAGACGTTGCCCGAGTCGAAAGTAAATAATATTTGGAGAAACATAACGCCCAGATGCTGGCTCGAACCCACACCTGTCAGGCGCCATTGGTTTCTGGCTTGTGGACAAGGCAAGTTAGTCCCGCCTTAGCCCCTTTGGCCTACGGATTCAGATCAGTGAGTGTGATTGTAAAGAAGTTGAGATCAATAAGTGTGATTGTTCTGAGAGTGGAGATCAATGAGAGTGATTTAACAGAGGGTGGAGATCAATGAGAATGATTTAACAGAGGGTGGAGATAGATGAGAGTGATTGTACAAAGGGTGGAGGACAATGAGAGTGATTGTACAGAGGGTGGAGATCAATGTAAATGATTGTACAGTGTGTGTGTGTGTGTGTGTGTGTGTGTTTGGTGTATGTGTGTGTATTTATGCGTGTGTGTATAATTATGTATGCGTGTGTGTATTCGCTTGCTATGCGCGCGCAACTGTCTGCCTTAGTGCATCCGCACACGACTTTTGTTTGCGAGAAATACCTACAGCACCAACAACATCTATATCATGTGTCTGTAGACTTCAAGAAAGCATTTGACCGAATCTGGCATGCAGCTCTGTGGGTAACCATGAAAGTGTACATCACCCCTAACATTACTGACGTCAACAGCGCCGTCGGAAACTGGTTCAGAACAACAATCGGTGTGCGTCAAGGATCCCTACTCTCTCCAACACTCTTCAACATCTTCCTAGAGCGCATCATGTCAGATGCCCTGGCAGACCACATAGGCACAGTCAGCATTAGGGGGAGAGCAATCTCCAACCTCCGTTTACATTACATTACATTACATAATTGTTGCTTTAGGTCCAGCGGACACTTCCGGGCCAAATCAGGACCGGACAACCCCCAATCCGCATAAAAGATCTGCCGAAACAACCCTAGTGGGAAAACTGAATGCCCTCCACCAGCCAGTCACTTTACAATAAAGACATCCCACGCATGGGACGGCTGAGGCTTCACCCCAACTTATCGAACCCCCGTTTACAAAAACAAAATAGAATACAAACATCATTATAAATTATCAACAAAACACATACATATAAAATGCCTACATTGCTAAATAATAACATCATAGGAAGCCTTAGAGACCACCTGGCAGAAAGCGTCCAATATTCCCAAGCTGATCCAACAGACCTCATACACAAACAAGGAGTCTTGTCCCGTAAGAGTTTTCAAGAAAAAAGGTAGGAGACTGGTCTAGCGAAGAAGAAGATAGTATTGCAGATTGATAGAACAGAGTAGGAATGAGAAAGAGCAAATGAGAAAGACAGCGACAGTGGGAATTTCCTATCCTATCCTATCCTGTCCCATAACCCGAAGGTCGTAGGGGCACCACAGATGATCGCTTAACCAGCATACTCCATCTTTCTCTGTCCTCAGCAGCCCTCATGGCTTCGCTCAGTGTCAAACCAGTCCATTCTCGAATGTTGTCCTCCCACCTCTTTTTCGGTCTCCCCCTTCTTCTACCTCCTTGCACTGTGCCTTGCAGAATGGTCTTTGCAAGGCCTGATGATCTGGTGACGTGGCCATACCATCGGAGTTTCCGTTTCTTCACCACTGTGAGCAGGTCATCGTGTTGTCCAATGGCTTGTGTGATGGTCTGTCGGACTTCAACGTTGGTGATGTGTTGGGTATAGGAAATGCACAGAAGTCTTCTGTAGCACCTCATCTCCATGCTTTGTATTCTTCGTTGGAGATCTGCTGTGAGGGTCCATGCTTCGCAAGCATATAGGAAGATGGAGATGACCAGAGAGCGCAGCAGTCTTACTTTGGAATGTAGACTGATGGTCCTGTCTTTCCAAATGGGCTTCAACCTTGTCAGGGCAGCAGTTGTTTGCGCGATCCTGGAGAGGACTTCCTGTCGAGACCCATTGTCTGACACAATGGCTCCTAAATATTTGAAGCTGTGCACTGTGTTGAGGGATTGGCCTTGTACTTTGATGTCCGTGTTGATGCCATTGGTGTTGTTGGTCATCATTTTGGTCTTCTCTGCACTTATTTCCATTCCATAAGCTCTGGAGGTGGTGTCAAGCCTCTGTACAAGCTGTTCAAGTTCTTGTTCCTCTCCAGCCAATCCATCAATATCATCCGCAAAACGAAGATTGGAGATTGCTCTGCCCCCTATGCTGACTGTGCCTTCGTGATCTGCAAGAGCATCTGACATGATGCGCTCTAGGAAGATGTTGAAGAGTGTTGGAGAGAGTAGGCATCCTTGACGCACACCGATTGTTGTTCTGAACCAGTTCCCGATGACGCTGTTATGGAGGACTGCACTGGTAGCCTTGTCATACAGGCTTTTGATGACTTCTATATATTTAGGGCTGATGTTGTACACTTTCATGGTTGCCCATAGAGCTGCATGCCAGACTCGGTCAAATGCCTTCTTGAAGTCTATGAACACATGATATAGATGTTGTTGGTGCTGTAGGTATTTCTCACAGATTATTCTGAGGTTGAAAATCTGTTCAGTGGTACTTCGCCCTGCCATGAATCCTGCTTGTTCTTCAGCTATGATTTGTTCAGCTTGTGGTTTCAACCTGTTGAGTATTATTTTCAGGAGGACCTTGCTGGGATGGCTGATGAGGCTGATGGTGCGGTAATTTTCACACTCCTGAAGGTTACCTTTTTTGGGAAGAGTGATGACAAGCGACTGGGTCCATGGTGTAGGCCATTCCCCACTCTGCCAGATCTTGTTACAGATAATGGTGAGAGCATCAGTCATCGTTTCTCCTCCTGCTTGTAGCAGTTCCGCTGGTATGTTGTCCACTCCCGCTGACTTCCCTTTCTTCAGCGATTGCACTGCTGCCTCAACTTCTTCCCGGAGAATTGGGAGGATTTCTTCTTCTTCTCTGCTCTCGGGACATGTTAGAACTGATGGGTCTCCATTTGGTGTATGGTTGTAAAGGTCAGAGCAGTACTCTGTCCATCTGTCCAAGACTTCTTGTTCTTCTGTAAGGCAAATGCCAGACTTGCTTTGGATAGTGGAGACTTTGGGCTGTTTAACACTTGTCAGCCGACTGACAAGTGGGAATTTAAAGCACTAAATTTCCAGAAAGTGGGGATACTATTTATACTGAAACCCCCGGCACCCCAACGGGGAGCAACCTCCGTTTTGCGGATGACATTGATGGATTGGCCGGAGAGGAACAATAACTTGAACAACTGGTACAGAGGTTTGACACCACCTCCAGAGCCTTTGGCATGGAAATAAATGCAGAGAAGTCCAAACTGATGACCAACAACACCAATGGCATCAACACGGACATCAATGTCCAAGGCTAATCTCTCAACACAGTGCATAACTTCAAATATTTGTATCAGACAATGGATCCCGACAGGAAGTTCTCTCCAGGATCGCACAAACAACTGCTGCCCTGGCCCATTTGGAAAGAGAAGACCATCAGTCTACACTCCAAGGTAGGCTCCTGCCATCCCTTGTCATCTCCATCTTCCTATACGCTTGCAAAACATGGATCCTTACAGCAGACCTAGAACGAAGAATACAAAGCATAGAGACCTCTGGGCATTTCCTATACCCTGCATATCACCAATGACGAAGTCCCACAGACCATCCCACAAGCCATTGGACAACACGATGAAATGCTCACATTGGTGAAGAAACGTCACCAGAGCATGTAGGCCTTGCAAAGACCATCCTGCAAAGCACGGCGCAAGGAAGCGGAAGAAGAGGGAAAGAGAAAAAGAAGTGTGAGCACAACATTCGAGAATGGACTGGCTTGACACTGAGCAAAGCTGAGGATAGAGACAGTTGGAGTACACTGGTTAAACGATCATCTGTGGTGCACCAACGACCTATGAGTTACGGAATGGGATGGGATAGGAAAGGATAGGATAGGGTAGTACTGTATCTGGTGTTATTTGTCACTGTAGTGCATCTGACTGCAAGACCCGGAGGTGGCAGAAATATTTCAGGCCACAATTGGAGGGAAATTTGCACCACTCCTCATTTTGGGAGCTGGTGAAGTAGATGTCAACACCAAGACCACCACATTCAACTCAGCTGTGACAGATGCCGCCACGGAGATCCTTGGAAAGGACCGGCCAAAGAAGAAGCTGTGGATCACACCTGAACTTTTGGACCTGAGTGACAAACGAAGAGAGGTCAAAAAGAAAAAAAACACCTCACATGGAGCTGATGCCCACAGAAAAATCAACAATGACATCCGAAAAGGCATGCGCACAGCAAAGGAGAACTGAATAGAAGATCAATGCCAAGAAATAGAGAACAGTCTGAGCAAGAACAACAGCAAGAATGCCTACCAGACTGTGAAGCGGCTGACAAGTGTTAAACAGCTCAAGGTCTCCACGATCCAAAGCAAGTCTGGCATATGCCTTACAGAAGAACAGGAAGTCTTGGACAGATGGACAGACTACTGCTCTGACCTTTACAACCACACACCAAATGGAGACCCATCAGTTCTAGCATGTCCTGAGAACAAAGAAATAGAAGAAATCCTCCCAATTCTCCGAGAAGAAGTTGAGGCAGCAGTAGAATCGCTGAAGAAAGAAAAGTCAGCGGGTGTGGACAACATACCCGCGGAACAGCTTCAAGCAGGAGGAGAAGCGATGATTGACGCCCTCACAATTATCTGTAACAAGATCTGGCAGAGTTGGGAGTTGCCTACACCAAGGACCCAGTCGCTTGTCATCACTCTTCCCAAAAAAAGGTAATCTTTAGGAATGTGAAAATTACCGCACCATCAGCCTCATCAGCCATCCCTGCAAGGTCCTCCTGAAAATAATACTCAACATGCTGAAACCCCAAGTTGAACAAATCATAGCTGAAGAACAAGCAGGATTCAGGGCAGGGCGAAGTACCACAGAACAGATTGTCAACCACATAATAATCTGCGAAAAATACCTACAGCACCAACCACATCTATATCACGTGTTCGTAGATTTCAAAAAGGCGTTTGACCGAGTCTGGCATGCAGCTCTTTGGGCAAACATGAGAGTTTACAACGTCAGCCCTAAATTACTGTCATCAAAAACCTGTATGACACCACAACAACGCCATCGGAACTGGTTCAGAACTAAAATCGGTGTGCGTCGGGATGCCTACTCTTTCCAATATTCTTCAACATCTTCCTAGAACGCATCATGTCAGATGCCCTTGCAGATTACGAAGGCAAAGTCAGCATAGGGATAGAGCAATCTCCAACCTTCGTTTTGCGGATGGCATTGATGGATTGGCTGGAGAGGAACAAGAACTTGAACAGCTGGTACAGAGGTCTGACTCCACCTCCAAAGCCTAGGGAATGGAAATAAGTGCAGAGAAAACCAAAATGATGACCAACAACACCAATGGCATCAACACGGACATCAAAGTCCAAGGCCAATCCCTCAACACAGTGCATAGCTTCAAATATTTAGGAGCCATTGTATCAGACAATGAGTCCCGACAGGAAGTCCTCTCCAGGATCGCACAAACAACTGCTGCCCTGGCGAGGTTGAAGCCCATTTGGAAGGACAGGATCATCAGCCTACATTCCTAAGTAAGACTGCTGCGCTCCGTTGTCATCTTCATCTTCCTATACGCTTGCGAAACATGGACCCTCACAGCAGATCTACAACGAAGAATACAAAGCATGGAGATGGTGTGCTACAGAAGACTTCTGGGCATTTCCTATAACCAGCACATCACCAACGACGAAGTCCGACAGACCATCAGACAAGCCATTGGACAACGCAATGACCTGCTCACAGTGGTGAAAAAACGGAAACTCCGATGGTATTGCCACGTCACCAGATCTTCAGGTCTTTCAAAGACCATCCTGTAAGGCACAGTGTAAGGAGGTAGAAGAAGAGGGAGGCCGAAAAAGAGGTGGGAGGACAACATTCGAGAACGTACTTGTTTGACACTGAGCGAAACCATCAGGGTTGCTGAGGACAGAAAAAGATGGAGTACGCTGGTTAAACGATCATCTGTGGTACCCCTACGACCTCTGAGTTACAGGATAGGGTAGGATAGGATAGTGTATCTGGGGTTATTTGTCAATGTAGTGTATCTGGGGTTATTTGTCAATGTAGTGTATCTGGTGGTATTTGTCACTGTAATGTCTGGTGTTATTTGTCACTGTAGTGTATCTGCTGTTATTTGTCACTGTAGTGTATCTGCTGTTATTTGTCACTGTAGTGTATGTGGTGTTATTTGTCACTGTAGTGTATGTGGTTTTATTTGTCACTGTAGTGTATGTGGTGTTATTTGTCACTGTAGGTATCTGGTGTTATTTGTCACAGTAGGTATCTGGTGTTATTTGTCACTGTAGTGTATCTGGTGTTATTTGTCACTGTAGTGTATTTGGTGTTATTTGTCACTGTAGGTATCTGGTGTTATTTGTCACTGTAGGTATCTGGTGTTATTTGTCACTGTAGGTATCTGGTGTTATTTGTCACTGTAGGTATCTGGTGTTATTTGTCACTGTAGGTATCTGGTGTTATTTGTCATCTGGTGTTATTTGTCACTGTAGTGTATCTGGTGTTATTTGTCACTGTAGTGTATCTGGTGTTATTTGTCACTGTAGGTATCTGGTGTTATTTGTCATCTGGTGTTATTTGTCTCTGTAATGTATCTGGTGTTATTTGTCACTGTAGTGTATCTGGTGTTATTTGTCACTGTAGTGTATCTGGTGTTATCTGTCACTGTAGGTATCTGGTGTTATTTGTCAATGTAGGTATCTGGTGTTATTTGTCACTGTCGGTATCTGGTAATATTTGTCACTGTAGTGTATGTGGGGTTATTTGTTGCAGTGTTGGAAATACGGCGTTAGGGGTAGTCTCCACGATGCATTCAAGGTTTCGATCCCTGAACTAAAGCTAGCGTGCAGCGGCTGTGACAAACTGTGAGAGACAAACGCGGGGTTTATTCATATGTTTTGAAAGGAAATGTTTTACCATCGGTGAGTACCTGTTTATTTGTATCTCCGTATGTCTGCCTGTATGTGTGTGTGCGTATGTGTTTGTGTGTGTGTGCGTGCGTGTGTACGTATGTTTGTTGGGGAGAGGGTAGTGCATGTGTTAACGCGCGTATATGGTGTGTATGTAAGAGAAAATGATCTAAAGAAAGTGATTGATAATGGATTATTGAAAAGCAAACAACCTTCTCATAAGATTATGAGGAGAGAGAGAGAGAAAGAGAGAGAGAATGCATATGTATAAGGAAAAGGGATCAGACAATGAGCTAATGAAACACCACATGCGTGCACAGACAGACACTGGCCAAGGGCGCAATAGTCATAGAGCACAGGGTGGGAACAAGGGCGCAAAGTTCATAGAGCCCAGGGTGGGAACACTGGTCATGAAGTACAGGGTGGGAACAATGGTCATGAAGTACAGGGTGGGAACAGTGGTCATGAAGTACAGGGTGGGAACAGTGGTCATGAAGTACAGGGTGGGAACAATGGTCATGAAGTACAGGGTGGGAACAATGGTCATGAAGCCCAGGGTGGGAACAATGGTCATGAAGTACAGGGTGGGAACAATGGTCATGAAGTACAGGGTGGGAACAATGGTCATGAAGTACAGGGTCGGAACAGTGGTCATGAAGTACAGGATGGGAACAATGGTCATGATGTACAGGGTGGGAACTATGGTCATGATGTACAGGGTGGGAACAATGGTCATGAAGTACAGGGTGGGAACAATGGTCATGATGTACAGTGTGGGAACAATGGTCATGATGTACAGGGTGGGAACAATGGTCATGAAGTACAGGGTGGGAACAATGGTCATGAAGTACAGGGTGGGAACAAGTACAGGGTGGGAACAATGGTCATGAAGTACAGAGTGGGAACAAGTACAGGGTGGGAACTATGGTCATGAAGTACAGGGTGGGAACAATGGTCATGAAGTACAGGGTGGGAACAAGTACAGAGTGGGAACAATGGTCACGAAGTACAGGGTGGGAACAATGGTCATGAAGCCCAGGGTGGGAACAATGGTCATGAAGTACAGGGTGGGAACAATGGTCATGAAGTACAGGGTGGGAACAATGGTCATGAAGTACAGGGTGGGAACAGTGGTCATGAAGTACAGGGTGGGAACAATGGTTATGAAGTACAGAGTGGAAACAATGGTCATGAAGTACAGGGTGGGAACAAGTACAGAGTGGGAACAATGGTCATGAAGTACAGGGTGGGAACAATGGTCATAAGTACAGGGTGGGAACAATGGTCATGAAGCCCAGGGTGGGAACAATGGTCATGAAGTACAGGGTGGGAACAATGGTCATGAAGTACAGGGTGGGAACAATGGTCATGAAGTACAGGGTGGGAACAATGGTCATGAAGCCCAGGGTGGGAACAATGGTCATGAAGTACAGGGTGGGAACAAGTACAGGGTGGGAACAATGGTCATGAAGTACAGGGTGGGAACAAGTACAGGGTGGGAACAATGGTCATGAAGTACAGGGTGGGAACAATGGTCATGAAGTACAGGGTGGGAACAATGGTCACGAAGTACAGGGTGGGAACAATGGTCATGAAGCCCAGGTTGGGAACAATGGTCATGAAGTACAGGGTGGGAACAAGTACAGGGTGGGAACAATGGTCACGAAGTACAGGGTGGGAACAATGGTCACGAAGTACAGGGTGGGAACAATGGTCACGAAGTACAGAGTGGGAACAATGGTCATGAAGTACAGGGTGGGAACAATGGTCATGAAGTACAGGGTGGGAACAATGGTCATGAAGTACAGGGTGGGAACTATGGTCATGAAGTTCAGGGTGGGAACAATGGTCATGAAGTACAGGGTGGGAACAATGGTCATGAAGTACAGGGTGGGAACAATGGTCATGAAGTACAGAGTGGGAACAATGGTCATGAAGTACAGAGTGGGAACAATGGTCATGAAGTACCGGGTGGGAACAAGTACAGGGTGGGAACAATGGTCACGAAGTACAGGGTGGGAACAATGGTCACGAAGTACAGGGTGGGAACAATGGTCACGAAGTACAGGGTGGGAACAATGGTCATGAAGCCCAAGGTGGGAACAATGGTCATGAAGTACAGGGTGGGAACAATGGTCATGAAGTACAGGGTGGGAACAATGGTCACGAAGTACAGGGTGGGAACAATGGTCATGAAGGCCAGGGTGGGAACAGTGGTCATGAAGCCCAGGGTAGGAACTATGGTACAATTGTAATGGATCCCAGGGTGGGAATTGACCAGTATCGTTATGAAATGTTTTGTCTTTCTCAAACCAAACCCTACAAACCCATTCAAGGAAAGGATTTTTGGCTATACAGCCCCCAGGGCCATGAGCCTCTTGTCATTGTGTATATTTACATCATGTTATGTGAAATAAAAGGAGAAAGTTCCGAAGTTCCAAAGTCTTATATCCCTCTCTAAAGAAATTCCAGACAAGAGGGCTGTATTTAATATTAAAAACACAGACGACATGTGTTGGGGTAGAACTGCCATTTCTTCATTCTCTCTCTTACACTTTTTGTTGTTCTTTAAAATGTGTAGTATTGCTAACAGTGTTTTTGTCATTTAAAATGTGTAGTATTGCTAACATTGTTTTTGTCATTGTCATGTTTTTAAAATGTGTAGTATTGCTAACAGTGTTTCTGTCATTGTCATGTTTTTAAAATGTGTAGTATAGCTAACAGTGTTTTTGTCATTGTTATGTTCTTTAAAATGTGTAGTATAGCTAACAGTGTTTTTGTCACTGTCATGTCCTTTAAAATGTGTAGTATTGCTATCTGTGTTTTTGTCACTGTCATGTTCTTTAAAATGTGTAGTATTGTTAACAGTGCTTTTGTCACTGTCATGTCCTTTAAAATGTGTAGTATTGTTAACAGTGTTTTTGTCACTGTCATGTCCTTTAAAATGTGCAGTATTGCTAACAGTGTTTTTGTCATTGTCATGTTCTTCTTCCTCCCTATGGATAGTGACATCCAGTATCACAGCTGATCTACACATTTCCAGGCGATGTTTTGTGAACCCAAAGTTTTATCATTCTGCTAAGTGCATTCCAATCCTTCCCAGTCATTTCCTGGGTATCAGTCCTTTCCTGTGTATGATTTCCCAGCCCCATTGATTGTATTTCCTTCCGACTTCGGGATTACAGAACATACTACTTTTCATTAGATATCTATAATCATCGTCAGAAAATCAAGACTAAGAGTCAGGCTTCTCATAACCAACTACAAGATTATGTGATCTTTTCCAATATAGATCCAGCGGGGACATTTATTTTCAGTGTATATAGCGGAGTATTCATTTACGTTCGAAGATAATGTAATTAATTTGTACACGAAAACCGCAATAATGCTGGCGCCTGCATTGTTCCACCACCCAGGACATGGGGGCATAGAGCCAAATCATCCGTTCTATTCAGTTTCGGATTACTGAAGATGACAACTACTACGGATGACGTACAGCATGGCGCATATGATTGTTGAGGCGCGAAGTGGCCAAGCTACCAACCTTGTGCGTCAAACCTCTTTGTTTCTTGACCAACATTACATCTGTTCGCATTCACACTGCCATATACCAACATTACATATGTTCGTGTTCACACTGCCTGTTACACTCTGTTTGATGTTGGTGTTTTCCTTTATCAGTATCCGATTCAGCCCCAATGCTGAATTCCTGATAAGGTGTAACTCAGATTCGTTTATCCACGCAACCCGTCCAAACAGCATACAAGTCACAAAGTCGACGTATGAAGTTTTCCACTTTTATTCAGCACACACCAACAACTGCATACAATTCTCAACTCAACTCAACAACTTTCACAGCAACTCTCTAAATCACTATCAACAACTTTACTATCTCTCAACAGCAACTCGGCACACGATTAAATAACCTCTCTCTTTTCCGGAAAGATTTCGAATACAGTAGAAATGACGCACTGCCACCAATCGAATAAAAGATAGTCATCACTGACTTACGTCATTCATCTCTCCACACATACCCCGAACCTTCTCTTACTTCGACAATCGTCCCGAACCTTCGATCGATGGTAAACAAGGAAATCTAGAGTATTCTCCGACAATATCGACCAACGAAAAATTATCAACGTTATACAAAGCCTCTCCTAACAACAATGCAAACTCAAATCAAAGGTAAATAAACTCCATTATTGAATACTTTGCAAATCGAAACGATTAGATCTATCGTACACGCTTCCGACATACTTTCGTTCGCGTTTCAACGTAACACTGCCATATATCAACATTACATCTGTTCGTGTTCACACTGCCATATATCAACATTACATCTGTTCGTGTTCACACTGCCATATATCAACATTACATCTGTTCGCATTCACATTGCCATATATCAACATTACATCTGTTCGTGTTCACACTGCCATATATCAACATTACATCTGTTCGTGTTCACCTTGCCATATATCAACATTACATCTGTTCGCATTCACACTGCCATATATCAACATTACCTCTGTTCGCATTAACACTGCCATATATCAACATTACATCTGTTTGCGTTCACACTGCCATATATCAACATTACATCTGTTCGCGTTCACACTGCCATATTTAGTTGGAACTTTTGTCCTTTATAGTTTTGTATTACAGGGAAGAATACATGATTAATTTCCGGCTTTGCTATCCGTAATAATACATGCTATATACAGTTAAAATAAGACAAGATATGATAAGACTTTATTATCTCAAATCATGAGAAATGTACATGTGGTGCGCAGCGCCAGATTATAAACACTTCAAACAAAAGGGCGAAAAATACATTCAATGAAGCACAATGCCGTGATGAAGCGCATTGACACACACACACACACACATTTCTACACAGACAACCCATACATACCCGCACATTCCTACATACACAACCCACTAACACATACACACACATTCCTACATACACAACCCACTAACACATACACACACATTCCTACATACACAACCCACTAACACATACACACACATTCCTACATACACAACCCACTAAAACATACACACACATTCCTACACAGACCACCCATGCACACATACACACACATTCCTACATAGACATCCCATAAACACATACACACACATTCCTACACATACAACCCATACACGCACATTCCTACACAGACAACACATACTCATAAACGCACATTTCTACACATACAACTCATACACATACACGCACATTTCTACAAGGACAACCCATACACAAGCACATTCATACACATACAACCCATGCACACATACATGCACATTCCTACACAGACAACCTATACACATATACGCACATTCTTAAACCTGGTAAGGATCACTCTGATCCCAACAACTACAGGCCTAATTGCCCTTACAAGCTGTTAGTGCAAAACTATGGAAGGAATAATCTATGAGCGTTTGATGTGGCAGTTAAAATTCATCAACGCTCTTTATACATGGTTGATATTATTATAAAATATAGTCTATGTTTGAAAATGGATTCTGTTTATCAGGAGAAAAAACTGTTTTTATATTTACCAAAAATTCTTTTGATTTTAATAGTAATACATTTTTATCAATCAATGTAAACAATATAAATGTTTATCCAAGCAAATCTGTTAAACTTCTTGAAATTGTTTTGCATTATAAACTTTTGTGGAATTGTCATATTAAAACACGTAATTGAAAAAGCAAGAAAGAAAATAAGTTTATTAAAAGTACTATCTAAACAACCTTGGGCAAACAACTCTTTATGTTTGATCTCTATAGTATTGCTACTATTAATTCTATATATTAAGTTATGGAAAAAGAAGTCTATTTTACAGCATCAAAATCAGCTTTAAATAGATTGACTAGCATTGATTCCATGTCTTTGAAAATAGCTCTTAGCATATCCCAGTGGTCTTCAACGTCAAAAACATATAAAGAAGCAGGGGTACTGCCATTTCTTGACCAAAACAGGTTACAAACTGCACAATATGTTACACGGGCAAGATCAGTTGTAAATTCTACAACAATTGAGCTTGGTGAAAATATTGAAATTAGCAAAGGATTTAAAAATAAAAGTGTTTTTATGTCAATTAATATTTCCTTTAACGGACTCCACACCAATTGATACAACGTCACCATGTGTTATTCCTTGCAGCCCAAATCCGCCTTGGCTTCTTTTGGCTCCGGAGATAATTTCGGATTATGGGGATTTTTCTACAAAAACAAAAATCCTTTATTATTGGCAACAAATGCACAAGAATATATTCATGTGTATTCTCAAAATTCGTTGCAAATATATCCTGATGGATCAGTTTTAGAAAACGGAAATATTGGAACAGCATTTTATATTCCTGATTTTAAAATATTCCGACAATATTTTTTACGGAAAAAAGTACGCTTTTTACAGCTGAACTAATTGCAATATTAATGAGTCTATCTTTTATAACTGATTTGACTAGTATTCCTTTAAACATAACAATATTTTCTGATTTAAAATCAGCATTATTGGCTTTGTCATCTTGGTTTAGTAAAGAGTGACAGGAACTGTTAACAGAAATAAAGATTTTATGTCATCAAATCATTACCAGGGGATCGGATATTTTATTACTTTGGATACCTAGTCATATTAAAAAATGTCATGGTTGACCACTTAGCAAAGAGTGCTGCATCTTCGGACGAATCCATTAAATTATTTTTCAACCTAACAACAAATGACATTAATAATCAAATAAAACGATGTGCTGATTCAGTGGAAGGAGAAATACAAGCAAGAGGTCATTGAAAAACATTACTTGGATAATTCACCAGTATCAAATAATGTTATATCTATTTCAAAATCTTTTCATATTAACAGTTTATTTCACAGAATAAGACTAAATGCTTGGCGTGCTCGTTTCATAAATCCTCCAGTTCTTTGTAATTGTGGTATCATTTAGAATGTAAATCACTTAATATTTGAATGTCAACAAAATTATAACCCTTTTCAGCCTTTACTCATTAGATTAATTAAATTAAAGCTACCTATGTTAGTCTCAAGTATTGACACGTATATCCAGAAGAACATTCTGATTGGTCATTGAGCTTAATGCTCATAGATTTACTTCGAAGTCATGAATTATTCAATTTCTTCTAAATAACTTCTAACAATTAGTCTAGCAATTTTATTTTTATTCGTTGTACCTAATTTATTTAATGATGCATTATTAGTTTCAATAAATATGTGTTATTTAATGCTAGGGTCACGGTCACACGCCTCACAGGTTGAGTGTTCAGTCTCCCGAAGTTTTACTGTTGTATACCTATTTTATTTTCGTGTTTAGTGTCGTCAGTTGTCAAGGATGTTCCCCATGGACTGGTCTTGCTGTCGGACTGCTGTTTGTGTCCTTGTGCATCAAGATGTTGGTATTTTGGATTTTCTCTATCGCCAAGCTGTGTTCAATTCACAATGTGCACAATCAGCCATGTTTTCTTTCACCTACCTTGCACGTGCAGTTGCAACGAGGTAATGACTGACCCTGCTACAGGTGAGCGAGTTGAATTATACAACACACGCGATCAACTTTAATCAATGAAGGTTACGCGTTTGACCCCTGACCTCGTGCGTTGCCTGAAATATGTCTGTATTGGCCGTGACCTTCCACTCACACGAACAAGACGTGGTGGAAAAAGAAAACAACGATGTATCTAAGTAGTAGGCCTATCCACTGATTGCTCGCATGCCTGTAACGTAGGCACTCAACCGTTCGACGACTCGCTGCCGTGGTCCGCCGATGTTTCAGATTAGACTTGGCTCCACTTTATCAGATTCTTTTGAGCAGGAGATGGGTGTCCCTCAGGGTAGCATTTTATCTCCTCTTTTGTTTAATGTTAAGATCAACAAAATAGTTCAAAACGTCAAATATGGCTTAGATAAATCCTTGTTTGTTGATGATTTCTCCATCTCGGCTAAGGGTAAAACCTTGGCTGGGGTGAAGCGTCAATTTCAGGTTTGCATATATAAAATTCAGGGGTGGGTAGAAGAAAATGGCTTCCAATTTTCGCTTTCTAAAACCGAATGCATTCATTTTCATCGCGAACAGAACCAGGTTTTGAACCCATCTATCCATGTTTATGGCCAACCCATCAAAGTTTCTAGACAAGTAAAATTTTGGGGTATTATTTTTTTACAGCAAATTCACTTTTCTGCCGCACATTAAATACCTGAAGGAAAGCTGCCAGAAAGGTCTTAACGTTTTGAAATTTATCAGCCACACAGACAGAGGAGCAGACAAGCAATCTTTGTTCCTCCTCTATCGTTCTCTGGTACGCTGTAAATTGGATTATGGTAGCATGGTATATGATTCTGCTAGGAAAGCCTATTTGAAAGCCTTGGATCCAATCCATCATCAAGGTCTTCGGATATGTCTGGGGGCGTTTCGCACTTCACTGAAGGAAAGTCTCTACACCGAGGCTGGCGAACTTCCCTTGGAGATCCGCAGGCTTCAGCGCCCCATGAATTATTTTCTCAAACTTAAAGCAAACCCTGAAAATCCCGCTTATGATTATGTTATAAACCCGTTATTTACGCTTAAATACTCCAACAAACCGACAGAAGGTCCTCCTTTTGGTTTCAGAATACGTCCTTGCTTTGATACTGCTGGCATAGATTTTGACTCTAGTAATGATGATCAATTGCTAACTGTGCTCCCACCTTCGAACCTCATCGACCCCATTATCAACTTCACTCTCACATCCTTCAAAACGACCGAAACTTCCGAAGCTGTTTATAAGCAACTTCATCTCGAACAATGTTCATTGTATAAAGGATATGAAAAACTTTTTACGGACGGGTCGAAGAAAGGAGGCTCTATTGCTGCTTCGTCGGTCTCTGGGAGACACCGCGACAAGCCTTTGCAACAGCGTATACCTAATTTTTGTTCTGTTTATATAGCTGAGCTCAAGGCAATTCATCTAGCTCTGAAACAGGTTTATCAGTCCAATAGAACCTCGTTTTTAATCATGCCTGATTCACTGTCAGCACTTCAGGCTCTTTCCACGAGAAAGATATTGCAGCCATTTCTGGCAGAGATCCATGACCTCCACACACAACTTGTTTCTGAGGGTACAAATATAGTTTTTATGTCGATACCTGGTCACATGGGCATCCGCGGCAATATTGCAGTGGACAAAGCGGCTAAAGAAGCCCTGCATCTCGATTTCCCTTCAGAGATTTTCCAGTTTGTTCCTTACTCTGACCTGCGTTATATGACTGGATCTTATTATAAACGGCTGTGGAAAACCAAATGGTCTAATCAAATCAATAACAAATTATTCCAAATTCTTCCCGATTTAAGCCTATCTGCTTTTTTGCATAACTTTGCATCCACTATACTAGCAAAGAAGAAACTGTATTGGCTTGTCTTCATATTGGGCATACTTATGTCACACATAGTTTCCTTTTTAAAGGAGAAGACCATGGTGATTTGCATAGGACAAATCCTTTTCCGTTCGCCATTTTATGTCTGAAAGTGCTGATTTGGTTGATGAAAGAGAAATATATTTTTGTTCAATACCTTTTAATGAGATTTTTAAAGTATGCAATAATCAACACCTGTTTCAATTTTTACATGATGTTGGTTTGTTTTATCGCAAATAAAATAAAATCGTCTTGTTTTGTATTCATTTTTGGATTTTATTGACCGATTTTATTTCCCATCTTTTAACATAATTTAAATGTTAACAGTTTCTTCTGATTTTACTTACCTTTGTGTGGTGTTGATTCGGCTCTTGGCAGTCCGCTGGACCCTATAAACACTGAATTATCTATCTACGCAGACCACCCATACAAACGCACATTCCTACACAGACAATCCATACACTCACATTCCTACACAGACAATCCATACACACGCACATTCCTACACAGACAATCCATACACACGCACATTCCTACACAGACAATCCATACACACGCACATTCCTACACAGACAATCCATACACACATATTCCTACAGAGACAACCCATACACACGAATAATCCTACACAGACACTCAATACACACACAGGCCGGCAGATTAACACAACCAGCCACAAGACAGTAGGAGGGTAAAACAAATTACAGTTAAAATGCAACCGATGCTATATGCGCAATATCACACACACACACACACACACACACACACGCACACCCACCCACACCCACACACACACACACACTATATATATATATATATATATATATATATATATATATATATATATATATATATATATATATATATATATATATATATATATATATATATATATATATATATATATATATATATATATATATATATATATATATATATATATATATATAGTGTGTGTGTGTGTGTGTGGGTGTGATATTGCGCATATAGCATCGGTTGCATTTTAACTGTAATTTGTTTTACCCTCCTACTGTCTTGTGGCTGGTTGTGTTAATCTGCCGGCCTGTGTGTGTATTGAGTGTCTGTGTAGGATTATTCGTGTGTAAAGGGAAAAGTGAAAGCCCCAGTTGAAAACCTGTCTTGCCTTTGTAGGCATGACCGATTCACTGCGGCAACAGTACCCCCGCTGGAGTGCCGGGGGTTTCAGTATAAATAGTATCCCCACTTTCTGGAAATTTAGTGCTTTAAATTCCCACTGTCACTGTCTTCCTCATTTGCTCTTTCCCATTCCTGATCTGTCCTATCACTCTGCTATACTATCTTCTTCTTCGCTAGATCAATGACCTACCTTTTTTTCTTGAAAACTCTTCCTGGACAAGACTCCTTGTTTGTGTATGAGGTCTGTTGGATCAGCTTGGGAGTGTTGGAGGCTTTCTGCCGGGTGGTCACTAGGGCTTCCTATGATGTTATTATTTAGCACTATAGGCATTTTATATGTATGTGTTTTGTTGATGATTTATAATGATGTTTGTATTCTATTTTGTTTTTGTAACCGGGGGTTCGAGTAGTTGGGGTAAAGCCTCAGCCGTCCCCTGCGTGGGATGTCTTTATTGTAAAGTGACTGGCCGGTGGAGGGCATTCAATTTTCCCACTAGGGTTGTTTCGGCAGATCTTTTATGCGGATTGGGGGTTGTCCGGTCCTGATTTGGCTCGGAAGAGTCCGCTGGACCTAAAGCAACAGTCAATCAATCAATCAATCTTTAAAAAAAAGCCTGTCCCCTGATAATAATTTGTCTGTAATCATTACTGCACGAATGTGCTATGTTCAAAACATCAGAATATACCAAATTGTCGGTAAATTAAAAAATTTTAAGCAGCATTGGAGTACACGCGAGCGAGCTAAAAGAAGCAATGACCGCTTTGTTATTCCCGCGCCACGTGACCATGCCGCCCGCTTGTGCTTAGAGCCCATTGTAGATCCTGGAGAAGGTTGTGTTAAAACAGTTACAAGATCATCTATCTCAAAAAGTCTTCTAGAAACCTACCAGTCAGAACGCAAGAAGAATCATAGTTGTGAGACTGCTGTTCTAAGTGTCCTTGATTTTTTACTTTGACAGGCTGACGAAAAGCTTGTTTCTCTTGTAGCATTGTTAGATCTGAGTGCTGCGTTTGACACGATGGATCACCACATACTTCTAGAGATTGCGCACTACATTTGGTTTAAGAGGGACTGTTCTTGAGTGGTGTCATGAACTGGCTAGTTTTAACTCTGCTCATTGACTATTCAGCCTTGTGCAGTTGTCACGTGGGGTTTATGGGCTCTGCACAATGGAATTATGGACCCTCACGTTTATTCGGTGGGAACTGCTAGTAAGTCACCCTATGAATTACTTTAATAAATTTATTTGTTTAGCTCGTTCTGTGTTAAGGTTGGGGTACAGAAATAGATAGAAAAATGGTAAAAGATTACTGTCACACTAGCTTTCACACGGCTATGAATCATATGTAGTCCAGCCACTTGATAACAGTTAAAATCACACATTTATTTCTTCTACTCTATACAAGATTCTCTAAGTACTAATCTAACTTAAAAAGTCTCAGTCACTGCTAATAGTTCGATCGCTGATAGTCTAGGCAGCTGTTTTTCTTCCTCGGGCACTTGCTATAATATTTCATGTAGATTTGGACTACTGTGGTCCGTTTTACAGTTTCTGAAGAGTTGGACTACTGTGGTCCTGTTATGATCAGTTTAAGTGCACTTTCGGAGATTACACTTAACTTTCTGATGGTGCGGTCGAAGTCCTTCTGTGAGGTAGCTTCTGGTACACCTTTGTAGTTGTGTAGTTGGGTTCCCTTGCCACGCTGTGGGGTCTGACAGGGTGTTTCTTCGGGTATCTCTTTCCGTCTTGTGCGGTAGAGTCTCCTCAACCAACTAGTCGTTTCTGTGGAGTGGGGTGCACAGGATAGCTCGGGATAGCTCGGGATAGCTCGCCTGCTCGTCTGTAATATAAGAGACGAAATTCTGCACAACCCTGAATAATCTGTTTGTGCAGAGCGTCTCACTGAAAGCCAAAGTAGCCCTCAGTGATAGCTCCACATCTCTATACATAAGCGACGAACATTCTGCTCCTTCCGGGTTCCACTGGAATCTCACTCTAAATTCCTATACATACATAAATATAAATCGTGTCTAACTATACACATACAGAATTAATAATAATATAAACATTCAGTGGTACAGCCACTGGTCTGCAAACATACATATACGTTAAACAACAGTGGTTCCGTACGGGATACAACATGGCGGCGCAACCGGTCGTGTTTCACCACGTGTTCGGCCTTTCCACATGGTCACATGTTAATCCGAATTTGCCGTACCACGAGGCGAAACACGACCGGTTGCGCCGCCATGTTGCATGCCGTACGGAACCACTGTTGTTTAACTTATATGTATGTTTGCATGCCAGTGGCTGTACCACTGAATGTTTATAATATTATTAATTCTGTATGTGTATAGTTAGCTACGATTGATATTTATGTATGTATAGGAATTTAGAGTTGAGATTCCAGTGGACCCCGGAAGTAGCAGAATGTTCGTCGCTTATGTATAGAGATGTGGAGCTATCACTGAGGGCTACTTTGGCTTTCAGTGAGACGCTCTGCACAAACCGATTATTCAGGGTTGTGCAGAATTTCGTCTCTTGTATTACAGACGAGCAGGCGAGCTATCCCGAGCTATCCTGTGAACCCTACTCCACAGAAACAAGTTGGCGGAGTATCCTCTACCGCACAAGACGGAAAGAGCTACCCGGAAAAAACACCCTGTCAGACCCCACAGCGTGGCAAGGGAGCCCAACTACACAACGACAAAGGTGGACCAGAAGCTACCTCACAGAAGGACTTCGCACGCACCATCTAGCAGTTAAGTGAACACGCCAAGGTGCACTTAAACTGATCATAGCAGGACCACAGTAGTCCAACTCTTCAGAAACTGTAAAACGGACCACAGTAGTCCAAATCTACATGAGATATAATAGCAAGTGCCCGAGGAAGAAAAACAGCGGCCTAGACTATCAGCGATCGAACTATTAGCATTGAAAGAGACTTTTTAAGTTAGATTAGTACTTAGAGAATCTTGTATAGAGTAGAAGAAATAAATGTGTGATTTTAACTGTTATCAAGTGGCTGGACTACATATGATTCATAGCCGTGTGAAAGCTAGTGTGACAGTATCTTTTACCATTTTTCTATCTATTTCTGTATTCCAACCTTAACACAGAACGAGCTAAACAAATAAATTTATTAAAGTAATTCATAGGGTGACTTACTAGCAGTTCCCACCGAATAAACGTGAGGGTCCATAATTCCATTGTGCAGAGCCCATAAACCCCACGTGACACTTTAATTGGCGAGCCTAGCCAGGATCTGTGTATAATAGGAATTGGGTATAACCGGACCTAAGTACAATAAAATTAGATAACAGTAGGAGTAGTAGAATAACTTAGAATAGTGGTAACAAGGACTGATCAGTTGGGTGCACTATTCTTTAGTTAAAAACTTTTTTGCTTCAAATATAATATATGTTGCATTGTTCTTTTGCAGGTTTTGCTTAAATAACTGTTGTATGCCATTTGACTCTTGTTTTATTCTATTATTGATTACGAATTTGATTGTCTTTGCATTGTTGTTATTGAATTGCAATATTGCTAGTGTTTTGGTATTCCACTTGATTCAGAGGGTGTTCATAGACACGTTTGGCAATGTCGGACCCAGTGGCCTTGAGATTGCGTTTCAAGGAATTGGGAGAAGCTTTACACTTAGCAGGGGGAGACCTAATTGCGTATATCAATGCAGAGGTAGAGAAACAGGAGGCTAAGGCAGAGAGAGCAGCAGAGAGAGAGGCGAAGAAATTAGAAGCAGAGCAAAGGAAATTAGAACTAGAAGCAGAGCAGAAGAAACTCGCATTAGAAGCAGAGCAAAAGAAAGCAGAGTTAGAAGCAGCAAGAGAGCAGAGGAAATTAGAGCTAGAGGCAGAAAGAGAACAGAAGAAGGCAGCGTTAGCAGCAGAGAGAGATGCAGAAAGTAGGAGATGGGAGTATGAGAGGGCAGAAAAGGAAAAAGACAGACAGCATGAGTTAGAGCTAAGAAGATTGGGATCAGGAGCTTCAAGTTCTTCCTCAACCCCTTCCCACTCAGATCAGCTAGAGGTAGCACCCAACCCTGTACAAGGAATGTCATTTCCACTGGGAACATTCAATGAGAGAGAGGAAGGTCTAGATCTCTATCTGACTAGGTTTGAGCGTCTAGCAACAGAGTACAAACTAAATCCCACTCATTGGTCTTTTAAGCTTAGTCAAGGGCTTAGAGGAAAGGCTTATGACATCTACAGTAAGCTACCGACTGACCGAGTGACGGACTATCACAAAGTAAAAGAGGCACTCCTAACGGGATTCGAACTAACAGGAGAATGCTATCGGCAAAAATTCCGCACCAATCGGAGAGTGAAAGGAGAGAGCTATGCGCAGTTCGCGGATCGGTTGTCCACAATGCTGGATAAGTGGATTAGCCAGTCAGCCACGGCTAAGACGTATGATGGACTGACAGAACTGTTAGTATGGGAACAGCTACGGGAAACCATGACCCCCGAGCTGAGAACATTCTCAGTAGAGCAGGGCGCGGAAAGACTAGAAGATCTGGTCAAGGTCGCAGATAGGTACGTGGCCGCACACGGAGAAGCCAAGAGCTTCAGGCGAGACCTAAAGCCTAACGGGAAAGAGGCACAGAAACGAAGCCCTAACCGGGAAGAGCGCACCGCGAATAAGCCGAATAACCCCAGACCTGGGCAAAATAAAGGACCCAACGCGGAATTCGGGAAAAGAGGTCCCGCAGAACAGAGACGGTATTGTTCGTTCTGCAACAGAAACAATCACTCCACCGCAGAATGTTTCAAGTTGGCCGCACAACGTAGGGAAGAGCGCGAAAGCCGGCCAGCGCACAGAGTTCTAACTCAAAGCAGCGGTAACCAGCCACACACAATCGGAGATCACCCATCGGTGACAGACACGGTCAAGGTCAACGGAAAAGAAGCGAACTGTCTGTATGACACAGGTCTATCATACGACGCGATAGTTAGCGAATCTCTTGTATCGCGCGCGGACTTGACGGACAAGACAGTCGAACTACAAGGCGCAGACTTGACGAAACCGACGACTACTTGCCCAATAGCTTGGATCGAAGTAGAGAGTAGGTACGTCACAGGACGAATCCAAGCAGCTGTTTTACAGAAACCCCTGTATGATCTAGTGCTAGGTTGTAGGTATGTGTTCTTAGGCACGCCCCCTAAAACTGTAGAGATAGCTGCAGTGCAAACCAGGGCCCAAGCTAAAACCCAACCACCCCAGCCCGAGTTCGCTCCGAATCCAGGACTCGAAGAGATCAAAACAGCACAGAAAGAAGACACCTCGATAGCGAAGTGCTTCCAGAAGCTACCCAAGGCGCACACACCCCCGCACAAGGGAGACTTCTACATGGAAGAGGGAGTTCTACATCGACAAGGAGATGGAGATCACACCCAACTAGTACTACCAGCCACCCTTCGAGCCCAAGTACTAGAACTAGGCCACAGCATGCCACTCAGCGGACACATGGGAATTGGAGCCACAGTGCAGAGAATCAGCGCACACTACTATTGGCCAGGAATCACGGAGGATGTCAAGCGCTACGTGAAATCTTGCCACCAATGTCAACGATATTCCCCGCGACATCACACCGTACCAGTTACCTTAGGACCATCAGTAGTAGTCGGCGTGCCATTCCAGCAAGTCTCAGTAGACATAGTAGGACCACTGCCCATGACCAAGAAGAGGAACAGATTTCTACTCACACTCGTCGACGCATGTACGATGTGGTGCGAAGCAGTCCCGTTGCCAGCGATCGACACCAAGAAGATTGCAGATGCACTCATCGCCATCTTTACCAGAGTCGGATTCCCGGACAGCATTAGAACGGACAACGGATCTCAGTTCACCGGCCGCCTGATGCAAGACGTGTTCGAGTTGATACAAGTTCATCACATTCGCACACCACCATACCACCCCGCCAGCAACGGACAAGTAGAAAGACTGAATGGAACCCTTCTCACCATACTCAGGAAAGTCGCCGATGACAATCCAGGAGCGTGGGACACCTACGTGAATGCGGCACTGTTCGCATATAGAGAAACGCCCCATGCAGCCACAGGCTACACCCCGTCAACATTGCTATTCGGCAGACCTCTAGCCGGACCGCTAGAAGCCCTACGCAGAAGTTGGACGGAGGCCAAGATAGACGACACGCCAAGAGGTGCCACCAAGTACGTCGCAGACCTGCAGGAAACCCTCAAAGCAACGTGGAAGAAAGCTGGTGAAGCACTGAAGAAGGCAAGAGCCCGTCAGGCGAAGTACTACAACCGCCACGCGAAGGACAGAGAACTGCAAGTCGGCGATCAAGTGCTACTCTTACTTCCAAGTGGAACCAACAAGCTGGACATCGCTTGGAGAGGACCGTACCGGGTGACTGCCAAGAAATCCAAGACAGTCTACCAAGTAGAGGTGAACGGGAGAGCCCGATACCACCACATCAATCTCCTTAAGAAATACACGGACCGACCAGCGACCCCCAGCACTCACAACTTGTTAGCCATCGCCATCGCGGAAGAAGGAGAAAGCATGGAGACCAATGCAGTAGAGTATCCCCTGCACTCCAAAGAAACCTACAAAGACGTGATACTCAACGGAGACCTAGCCGCTAAACAGCAACAGCAAGTACTACAGGTCATTCGACAACATCAGACTGTGCTAACAGACCGACCAGGGAGGACAGACCTCGTCGAAGTAACCTTAACGGTGACCGACCCAACACCCGTCCGCCAAAAGCTCTACCCGATGCCACTGTCTCAGCAGCGAGCCATCAAGGAAGAGATAGACACCTTACTGGCAGCCGGAATCATCTCAGAGTCTACTTCACCCTACAGCGCAGGCACGGTATTGTTGCGAAAACCCAACGGAGAGCATCGACTGTGCATCGACTTCAGACTCCTGAATGCGGTAACGCAGTTCCAGCCGGAGCCACTCCCGGACCAGACCGACCTATTTGCCAAGCTACAGCGAGCGAAGTACTTCTCACGCATCGACCTCAGCAAAGGATACTACCAGATACCAGTACAACCACAAGTCCGAAAGTACCTAGCGTTTAGCACTATGGAAGGACACTTCGAGTTCAACGTGCTTCCATTCGGACTCCACAACGCACCCAGCATCTTCAGCGCCATGATGCGAAAACTCCTGGCACCCCTGAGCAGCGAGCACCTACATTCGTTTATGGACGACATCCTCATCGCAACACCTACGTGGGAGGAACATGTCACGCTCCTATAACAACTACTCGCCCGCCGCAGAGGCACGGGATTGACGGCAAGACCCACCAAATGTCAGATTGGATTCACAGAACTAGAATTTCTGGGACACACCATCAGTCAAGGAAGCCTGCGACCGGTAGAAAAGACAGTGAAACGCTTACTCGACGCTCCTAGGCCCAAGACAAAGAAGGAAGTGCAGTCATTTCTGGGACTCTGCGGCTTCTACCAGAAGTTCATCCCCAACTACAACAGCATCGCCGTACCTCTGACAAATGGAACCCGGAAAATCGCCCCGGACAAAGTAGTTTGGACAGCGGAATGTGAGACAGCATTCCAAACACTCAAGGACAGAATGACATCGGCGCCAGTACTCCACCTACCCGATTTGACTCAGCCATTCGTTCTTCGTACCGACGCAAGCGACTCAGGCCTCGGAGCAGTACTGCTACAGCGCGACCCCAAGAATGCAGAGACGCTATTCCCTGTCGCCTACGCCAGCAGAAAATTGAGACCCGCCGAGACCCACTACGCCACGTCGGAGAAAGAATGTCTTGGACTAGTCTGGGCCATACAGAAATTCCAACTCTACCTGTATGGGACCCACTTCACAGTTCAGGTGGACCATCAACCACTATCGTTCCTGTCAGCCTCCAAGTCTTTGAACTCTCGCCTGATGAGATGGGCACTCACCCTTCAGGCATACTCATTCCAAATCGAGTACATCCCCGGCAAGGAAAACCACGGAGCCGACTACCTCAGTCGCCATCTCGTGGAGGACACAGCAGCTGTCGCCCACCCAACACAACTAAGGGCCACAGAACCAGAATTCGTCCCCGCCCAATAAAAACCCTGTCACTAGTGCCCATAGCTACCTGGCACAGCATTGCAGCTCAGGTAGAGCAACTTAACTAGTGTGTAAATAGGACCCTAGGATAGTGCAGTGTTAAACTAGGCTCTGTAGTAGAAAAAGGTCGAATCCAGTAGTCATCGCCTTTTTTCAGTTGAGGGAGCCTGTCATGAACTGGCTAGTTTTAACTCTGCTCATTGACTATTCAGCCTTGTGCAGTCTTTGTAACAGTAGAGAGTCAGTATAGGACACAGCCAGCAATTAAGGTACACAGCAGTACACACCGCGAGCCCGACCCACGCTGCGCAGTTAGTCAGCACTTGAGCTTTGAATCTGACCGTTTTACCCAATGAGAGCTTAGGCAAAGCGGTTCGAGCCAGTTTGACTGGGTCCGAGCCTAACACAGCTTTGGTCAGTTGGGAGGAATACACCGAAGTGTTAACAGCTAGAAAGCTGGCAGAGAAATCTCTCCACACTTAGACCAGGAAGCAGGACTTAGAATCTTAGAATTCTATCAAGCCACCACGGGTCTGAACTTGTCAAACAGGTAAATGAACACCCTTCTGTTTCATCGTGATATATTTATATTATTGTTGAAATTATGTTTGAAGAATTTGCTATGCATAAATGTGAATTGTTAATCCGAATTTGCCGTACCACGAGGCGAAACACGACCGGTTGCGCCGCCATGTTGCATGCCGTACGGAACCACTGTTGTTTAACTTATATGTATGTTTGCAGGCCAGTGGCTGTACCACTGAATGTTTATAATATTATTAATTCTGTATGTGTATAGTTAGCCACGATTGATATTTATGTATGTATAGGAATTTAGAGTTGAGATTCCAGTGGACCCCGGAAGTAGCAGAATGTTGTGCAGAATTTCGTCTCTTGTATTACAGACGAGCAGGCGAGCTATCCCGAGCTATCCTGTGAACCCCACTCCACAGAAACAAGTTGGCGGAGTATCCTCTACCGCACAAGACGGAAAGAGCTACCCGGAAAAAACACCCTGTCAGACCCCACAGCGTGGCAAGGGAACCCAACTACACAACGACAAAGGTGGACCAGAAGCTACCTCACAGAAGGACTTCGCACGCACCATCTAGCAGTTAAGTGAACACGCCAAGGTGCACTTAAACTGATCATAGCAGGACCACAGTAGTCCAACTCTTCAGAAACTGTAAAACGGACCACAGTAGTCCAAATCTACATGAGATATAATAGCAAGTGCCCGAGGAAGAAAAACAGCGGCCTAGACTATCAGCGATCGAACTATTAGCATTGAAAGAGACTTTTTAAGTTAGATTAGTACTTAGAGAATCTTGTATAGAGTAGAAGAAATAAATGTGTGATTTTAACTGTTATCAAGTGGCTGGACTACATATGATTCATAGCCGTGTGAAAGCTAGTGTGACAGTATCTTTTACCATTTTTCTATCTATTTCTGTACCCCAACCTTAACACAGAACGAGCTAAACAAATAAATTTATTAAAGTAATTCATAGGGTGACTTACTAGCAGTTCCCACCGAATAAACGTGAGGGTCCATAATTCCATTGTGCAGAGCCCATAAACCCCACGTGACAAGTGGTTTACCTCGTATCTCACTGATCGTTACCAGTCTGTTGTCATTGATTACAACACCTCTACTCCTAGTCCCCTGTTATGCGGAGTCCCCCAGGGCTCTGTGCTCGGTCCTGTTTTGTTTTTGTTGTACTCCCAGCCACTATCTAATGTAATCACAGCCTGCAACTGCGTGTTCCACAAATACGCAGATGATACAGAACTGTCAAAGAGTGATCAGGCTAATGACTTCCCTTCTGTTGTGTCTGAAGTAGAAACATGTATTGACAGTGTCCAGGCTTGGATGAATAGCAACAGGTTGATGCTTAACTCTGACAAGACAGAGGTTATACCTGCAGGCGCATCTTCCCGTCTTAGGCTGGACGGCAGCGATTGTGCAAACATCGGCGGCAGCACCATCCCATTTAGTAATATTGTTCGTTATTTGGGTGTCAAGCTAGATAGTTCTTTGTCCATGCATGACCACATCAGTACCATCTGTCGTTTGTCCTTTCTTGAGCTTCGGCGCATTGCGTCCTTGAGGCAGTTTCTTTCGAGGGATGCATGCGCACAGTTGGTCAGCGCTTTTGTAACATCTAGACTTGATTATTGTAATTCAGTCCTGGCAGAACTGTGCTGCTCGGCTTGTGCTTAAAAAACGGAAGCGTGATCATGTCATGCCTCTCTTACTGCAGCTTCACTGGCCCTGTCAAGTTCCGCATTGAATACAAAATTGCTGTCCTAGCTTTCCGTAACTTCGACCAGTCACTTCCACCATATCTGTCTGAGGTACTCACTACCTACACTACAACTCGTTCTTTGCGCTCATCAGATGAAAAACTTTTGAAAACGCCCAAGCGTCGGCTTAAAACAATTGGCTAGCGGTCTTTTAGTTTTCAAGTACCCAAGGTTTGGAATGCGCTGCCTGCCGGTTTAAGACATTGTACAGACCTTGTTTACTTCAACAGCTGCTTAAACACGCTCTTGTTCCGCAAGGCTTTTTCTGTGTAAATAGTAAGAACAGAAATAATACTTCCTGAATTATGCTGCACATGATGTAGTGCGAATGTTGTGATGATGCGTACGAAAGATGTGTGTAAGCGCATTGAGTTGTTATTCTAATGAAAAATGCGTTGTATAAATGCAATTTATTATTATTATTAGTATTATTATTATTATTATTATTATTATTATTATTATTATTATTATTATTATTATTGTTATTATTATTATTATTATTATTTTTAATTATTATTATTATTATTATTATTATTATTATTATTATTATTATTATTATTATTATTATTATGATTATTATTATTAGTATTATTATTATTATTATTATTATTATTATTATTATTATTATTATTATTATTATTATTATTATTATTATTAGTTGGGATATCCGGTTTCTACTACAAGCAGGATACATAGTAAATGAATAATCATACAAAACATCGACCCATGTAAGATGAGTCTCGCCATTGGTTGTCCGGATTCTTTGGCGTGTCGTGGGTACAAGACAATGCAAAGCAGAACGCTTCATTACAGATTGATCAAGGAAAGGATTTGAACGCGTCATAAGGTCTTTTCTCTTTCCACTAAGCCAAATCGCTATGTTGATTATTTTTGTGTTGATGACAATGCCATGACCAACGTCACGGGGCCCACACTGTTGGTCTCACAAGTAATCTCACATCAACGTTGTGCTGCCCGTGCGCTCAAGCAGATAGAACAGAGTTAATCCCCCTTTTATTTCCTCCCCTTTTGGTTGGTTTGAAGTAAACAGGAGAGAAATCAGCATATTATCAACCGTAATAAACATCTTGATCAAATCCCCGTTTCCACAATTTTGTCATTTGGTGAACATGTTCACAAAAATCCGAATTGTCCAGTCTTCAGTAATGGATAAAAACCTACTTTCCGGTTTTCCATGCTTAAGAGTTTCCTGATTTTCCGGATTTTCAAGGGCAGCAATCAGGATATTTTGGATTTCTTAAGCAAAGTAAGTTTGGGGTTTGTGAGTGAGAAAAGCGGGATTTTGTGGTGGAGATTGAGAGAATCCCCATGCCCGCTCCACAGAGGATTAACACTTTACATTGAAAATTAATGCTTCTACCATCATGATGACGGCGACCTCAATGATGATGATGATGATGATGACGACGTTACTGAAGATTTTATTGGCCGTTTAATGATGATGATGATGATGATGATGATGATGATGATGATGAAGATGATGATGATGATAATGATGATGATGATGATGATGATGATGATGATGATGATGATGATGATGATGATGAGATGACGTTAATGAAGATTTTATTGGCAGCTTGTTTTTATTAGCAATTGGTTTTTATTATCTTCTGATGCTTGTGAAGTAATTGGTCTCCAAAGCGTATCGTACCTACAGCTCACATTTGCTCAAAGATGACATAATTTAACCAAAAAAACTGATGATTGCGTTGTTTTGTACATGCGCAGTGCATTATTCTTCTACAGCAATTTATATAGAACGCTTGTAATGCTCAATGTCTATGAACAGGTAATTCTCCTATGGACTGTTAGCTAACCACGTTTATTATAAACCTCATTCACCAGCAAGCTCAGTCTGCATGAACAACTGTGTCCTGGGCAGTTTTAACGAGTCAGGGTAGACGCACTCACCGGTTCCAAGATGTTTGCTACAAGCTCAGTCTATATGAACAATTTGTTCTTTGGTGGACACTTCAGACGCATGACAGATGCTCGCAGGGCGGGAAAGCTAATGGAAACGTCATGGAGAGAGAGGTGCAGGGTAAAAAGCGAAAGAGATATGGACATTGCACGCCAAACACACACCCACTGCAAGGGGAAAGTTTGTTGTTGTTTTGAAGTCTCACCCCTACCTCCATCCTCACTTATTATTATTATTATTATTATTATTATTATTATTATTATTATTATTATTATTATTATTATTATTATTATTATATCGTTCTTATATAGCGCTTTTCCAGCTCAAGAGCTGCTCAAGGCACTGGCCAATACAGGATCTAACTCAAGACGCCCGAGGCGCCAGCTTGCCGCCTTTGGGCGCATCGTACTAACGCTCCAGACAACTGAGCACAATCCTGGGCAGCCAGGGATAGGGGAGAAGGACCTAAGTGCAAGCTGCGTGTGTCCCTCCTCCTCCACGTCTTATTTTTTCTGTCCGTGTGCGTGTTATTTTCCCCTCTTCCTCCGTCACCCCTCTCTTCCTCCGCCACCCCTCACTTCCTCCTCTCTTGATCCATCTCCCTATCTTCCTCCTCTCTACATCCATCACTCCTCTCTTCCTCCATCACCCCTCTCTTCCTCATCTCTTCCTCCATCACTCCTCTCTTCCTCCATCACTCCTCTCTTCCTTCATCAATCCTCTCTTCCTCCTCTCTACATCCATCACCCCCTCTTCCTTCATCACCCTCTCTTCCTCTTCTCTACCTCCATCACCCCTCTCTTCCTCATCTCTTCCTCCATCACCCTCTCTTTCTCCTCTCTTACTCCTCTCTACAACCATCACTCCTCTCTTCCTCCATCACTCCTCCTCTCTTCCTCCATTACTCCTCTCTTCCTCCATCACCATCTCTTCCTCCTGTCTTCCTCCTCTATACATCCATCACTCCTCTCTTTCTCCATCACCCCTCTCTTCCTCATCTCTTCCCGCATCACCCCTCTCTTCCTCCCTCACTCCTCTCTTCCTCCATCACCCTCTCTTCCTCCTCTACATCCATCACCCCCTCTTCCTTCATCACCCTCTCTTCCTCCTCTCTTCCTCCATCACCCATCTCTTCCTCCATCACTCCTCTCTTCCTACATCACCCCTCTCTTCATCCATCACCCCCTCTTCCTCCTCTCTTCCTCCTTCACTCCTCTCTTCCTCCACCACTCTTCTTTTCCTTCATCACCCTCTCTTCATCCTCTCTTCCTCCATCACCCTCTCTTCCTCCATCACCCCTCTTCCTCCATCACCCTCTCTTCCTCCTCTCTTCCTCCATCACCCTCTCTTCCTCCATCACCCCTCTTCCTCCATCACCCTCTACTCCTCCTATCTTCCTCCATCACCCTCTCTTTCTCCTCTCTTCCTCCTCTCTTCCTCCATCACCCCTCTTCCTCCATCACCCCCTATTCCTCCTCTCTTCATTCATCACCCTCTCTTCCTCCTCTCTTCCTCCATCACTTTATCTTCCTCCTATCTTCCTCCTCTCTACATCCATTACTACTCTCTTCCTTCATCACCCCTGTCTTCCTCATCTCTTCCTCCATCACTCTCTTCCTCCATCACCCCCTCTTTCTCCTTTCTTCCTCCTTCACTCCTCTCTTTATCCATCACTCCTCTCTTCCTCCATCACCCTCTCTTCCTCCTCTCTTCCTCCATTACCCCCTCGTCCTCCATCATCCTCTCTTCCTCCATCACCTTTTCTTCGTCCTCTCTTTCTCCTCTCTACATCCATCACTCCTCTCTTCCTCCATCACCCCCTCTTCCTCCTCTCTTCCTCCATCACTCCTCTCTTCTCTTCCTCCAGCACCCCCTCTTCCCCCTTCACTCCTCAGAGATAGCAATAATGGGCTCTGAGCCCCAAAGCTCATAGAGTTACTAAAGGAGGCCTTTTATTGCAATTTATGGCTGTTTTATGAGCTTTTAAAAAGCGCTCCAAAGCACTCTGGGAATCCGCAATTTGCTAAATATAATACATATTCGTATATCTTGCGTCTTTGGTTAAAACAAAAAAAATTACAACCCTTCTACATTATGGTTGTATAACATTACACATTAATATCTGCTGGAATGATCTTTTGTTTAACAAGATAGTCCCGAGTAAATAACGATAATGAAAAGATACCAACCAGTTTACCAGCATCTGAAAGATCCATTTTCCCCAATTCAATAGGTTTCATTTTTAAAAGAGATTTTGCAATCATAGCATAAGCTGTATTTAAGCCCACTAAGACAACACTAAGGTATCCAAGATTAACAATTGTTTGTTCATATGGTACACTCATTTTTTATATATAATAAAAAAATAATAATAAATTATTACTGCATTGAAAACACATCTAATGATGGCTTCAATGATGGCTTCAATGATGGAGATAATTCAATTTCTTTTTCTACAAGTGGTTTTGAGGGTTTCTGTTTCTTTTTTCCTTGGCGGTATTTATATATTATGTACCCACTTGCACCCACTACACCGGCTATACATAAATAATATATGTTATTTGAAGATTGTATTGGTTGTATTGGTTGTATTGGTTCTTCTTTATTTGTTGTTAATGTTTGTTGCATTATTGTTTCTTCTTTTGGTGATTCCTTTTTTCCTAATATGTTTGCTTTTGTTTGTCTGTTCCATCTATGTAACTTGTTAAATTCTGCTAACTTCTTTCCAGCTGCAATTCTTCCTGGGCTCTTTTGTTTAGTGACTGTCACTGGGTTCTGTTGATTCTCTGAAATCTTCACCTCCGTCTCCTTCTCCATCTCCGGATTGGAAGAGTCCATTTTTAATAGCAGAGAAATTTATGTGTTGAAAAGTAATTAGCCCGGCTGAAAATGGGGTCAACAAGCTTCCAAACTTATAATACAAATTTCTTGATGCCTCACTAATCCCATTAACAATAACTGGATCTTTAATCAAATCATCAAATAAATCATTCTCACAATCTAAAGTAACAAAGGTCGACACAGCTTTGGTATATAACTTCACAATCGAACGCCCTAAACTTTTAACCATTAAAGCGCCGAGAACTTTATCATATTTATTATGTAATATAATGATCTCTTCTGGCCTCAGTCTTTGCACTTGTTCAGTAGTTAAGTCAACACCAAGATAATACTTTGACTTTCCGGAAGCTACTAATGCAACCAGCCTGTCTTTTTTCTCGTTGTCAACACCAGTACCTGTGACATTAATAGCTTCTTGCATTAACAAGTCATCACAATTCATTTTAAATACAAATAAAATAAAAAAACTAAATAAAAAATGGCCGGTGCTGCAATGGTGCTTGGTTCTGCTGCTGTAAATGCCTTAGCCTTTTCAGGGTCAAATTATTTGTTTTCAAAACTGGACAGTAAAGAAGAATCAAAACAGCATAACTTAGCAATGGAAAAATTACAACAAGATCAGGCCGAATACGAGAAAAACAGACTAATGCAGCTTGATTTTGTTAATACAAGATTGAAAGAAGAAGGCCATGCAGATAAAACATTTGAAGACGTTGATGAAGCTTTGCACCAATATTATTTATTCACCGGCACAACACTACCTTCATTAAAGCAGCCAGTGTTATCTGATTACTACACACCTAACATTGCACCTACAATGTCAGAGACCGGAGAATTAATTTTAATTGTGTTTGGAATAACAGTAGTTTATTACCTCGTTAAACAAAAATATAAATCTAAATAAAATATGACTTCGCGTTTGTCTAGATTATATTATTCTCAATCCGGATATTGGAAAGGGATGACGGCAGTTAATAAACTAGTAGAAAAGACTGGCTTGTCAGAAAACACAGTTAAACAATGGTTATCGAAGCAAGCTGTATGGCAAATCTATCTTCCACCCCCGAAGAAAATAATAAGACCAAAATTTGAAAACTCCAGACCAAATGACACACACCAAATAGATTTGTTATATCTTCCCCATGACAAAATACATAGAAAGAAATACAGGTATGCCCTTACTGTTATTGATATAGCTACCAGGTTTAAAGACGCTCATGCTCTTAGGACTAAAAATTCTGCTGAGGTCGCTCAAGCCTTAAATGCGATTTATTCAAGAGGGCCTCTAAGGTTCCCTAGACTTATTCAATGCGATGAAGGGTCTGAATTCAAAGGAGCTGTTAACCAGCTTTTGTTAAAACATAATGTAACTGTTAGAAGAGGAGTTGTTGGATTGCACAGATCACAGGGTATTGTAGAAAACTTTAATCGGCAACTGGCAGAAAGATTATTCACTTATCAGTATTCAAAGGAGTTGTTTACTGAAACCCCGAATACAGAATGGGTTGTTAGGCTGCCTCGAGTTTTAATGGAAATGAATTCAGAACCAACCAAAGTTACAGGATTAAAACCAGTTGAGGCTATTAAAAAGAAACAGATTGTTGTTACCGTTTCAAAGCCTGGTCAGCCGGATCTAACTTTGATGAACAAAACTGTTAGATACCTTTATCAGCCTGGAGAAGTTGCTAATGACACTAGAAGACGAGCTACCGACCCAATTTGGTCATTAAGCGTTTATGAAGTTGACAGAGCATTATCTACTGATCCGCCTGTATATTATTTAAGACCGAGAAGTGATCGTAGAACACCACAAAGAAATTTTGTAAAAGAAGAACTTCAGATTGTTCCACCAGACACAGAGCCATTAAAATAAATGAACTATAATCATCACCACTATTACTTACCTTCAACCTTTTTTTTTGACTTAGTGACTTACATCTAACTTAATTAAGTCGACTTTTAAAAAAACTTATAACTTTCAATAATTAAATTATAAAAGAACTTACTTACTTACATCTAACTTAATTAAGTCGACTTTTAAAAAAAACTTATAACTTACAATAATTAAATTATAAAAGAACTTACTTACTTACATAAGTATTGTATAGCCAGTTGGTTGGTCAGTTTTTAATAATAATTTTAAGTGCTTGCCTTTTTTTAGCTGTTCTTTTAATTTAGTTCTTTCCTCTTTTGATTCAATTACGTCATTTTCTTTTAAACAGTTATCAAAGCTGTCTCGATCTTTGCAATAAAACAGGCACACGAATTTTACTTGTTCTCTAAAATTCTTTAATATCGAATTAAATTTCTGCGTGATTAACCAGACACTAATTTTCACATGGCGTCCACTGAAAGCCAGCTTGCTCAATATGTTCCGTTTTAATACAATATCTTTTTCTGCACTGCAATCATCGATTAAGAATAACGTATTACCCTCATTCTCAAACAGGTTATAAAAATACGTTAAATACTCATTGAGCTTGCCATTGGTATTTACAACAAAGATATTTTCATCTGTCCAGACATACTTACGATCTAAGTAGGTTTTATTATATTGAATAGTTGGGCAAAAAATTACTATATAATCAAAGTGTCCTGCGTAATATTTTTCTAACAAATCCAGAACAAAGACAGTCTTTCCGCATGACGTCATGCCAACGATCATTCCGCAATGAGGATCACGAGGTAACAAAGAGGTCATTTTTTAATATACTAAATCTTTTAATCTTCCATTTTCAATGTTTAGCTGAGCATCCATAATTATATACATGTATACTGTAACTGATTCTGACCTTGCACTTGCTTCCCTATGCAATTCAATTGTTATACCATCTGTTCCGTTTTCAATTCTTCTTCCAGATCCATGAAGTTCATTGGTGGGTATGGTTCGAAAGTCTAACCACAACGCAAACTTATTCACCAGATAATCTTGCAGTCGCGTGTCATGCAAATGAAGATCCTTAGAAATCAAATCCACAGTGTCAGTCCGCAATCTACCTCCACCCAAGATTTTCCTAATCTCATCAAACTGTTGAAAACCCATCATTCCATTAGCGAATAATTGATTAGGCTTACCTTCAATCACGACAGACGCTTTTGAAATATTAGGATTGATAAAATTTTCGCTGTCACGATTGTAATTAGATTCTTTCACAAACAACAACAGTACACCTTTAAAACTTCGAGCAGGTGAATTTATGTTGATGGTCCAGAGTGCATCTAATAAATCTTTATTAAATTGTCTGTAGCGAACGATCCTATCATAATAAATTGCTAGTTTGTCATATTGGCCCCTGATCATCCTACTGAGTTCAGCGTGAGTGACCACTTCATATTCAAGCGTGATGTCTGTAATTGTATACCTAGCATCATTGTCAGAGCTAATTACTACTTGAGAATAATCATTGAAAATAATTTCGTAAGAAAGCCTGTCGTTAAATGAACCTTGATGAAATGGCAGATGACTGTGTAGCAGTTCAAAATCAAGTGGAAAATAAAACCTGTTTTTGTATACAGCAGCTAATGCATTTTCACCTTTGTTAGAAGCGACAGCATCGCCAGCTTTGATTCGAAGTTTTGCCACATTGGCGGCTTGAATCCCCTGACCAACTAAATCTTCCCTTTCATATTTACTCAGCCACAGATCTGTGTAACAAAACAAAACACCGGCGTCATCGATACTTTGGATTTCTCGCCCATCAAGTTTAATAACCATTCTTTTAATTATAGCTCTGCCTAGATTGTTGACTATGGTTCTGTTAGGATCGTCGTCAGAATTCAGACTAATTTTAAATCCCAATTTAGGACTGCCCGGAACTATTACATCATCAGGACCTAAATTTGGAAATCTTATGGTTAGTAGCTGATTAGGCTCTATGCTGCTTGGATTGTTTGTAATAATTATTGTGCTTTTCTCACCTTTGATGCCTAAAGGTGTCCTCAATCGACGTGTAGGGTCTAACAAGTTTCCGTAGCTTTGCATTTTTTTAATGCGATAAAAAAAAAATTATATTTAAAAATGGCAACAGGTGGTGAAGCTCTTGATGAAGTGTTTAAACCTGATGAACCTAATGAAGACCACGACGTCACACTGCTTTCTATGGTAGGAGACGACATGAGCCAAACAAGGCTAAGTATAGGAGAAGAATTACGTCAAGTAACTGAAACCCAAAAAGCCAGAAAAATCAATAAATTTTACAATTACATCGGGCGCGAGTTACCTGATTATGTTAGTCCCAGCGACTTCGAACTAGACAAAAATAATCACTTGTTTATAAACACTAATGTATCCGGTAAAAAAGTGAGAGTACAGTTAACTATGTTAAAGAATCCTGACAAATTTTATGCGTGGTCTACTTTGAAAACTAAACTCCCAGTGACTGTAATACGATCATTGGGGCTTTCCGATAATAGAGTGCCAGCGTTGCATCGCCAAGCAGTAGCTTCACTTCAACGAATAGATGCATCGTTAAGTTCAGAAATAGAACTACAAGACTTAACTAACTTAACTAGTTCTGCATTAGAAGTAAATAAAGAGTTAACAACCTTACAAACAAATGAGGACACCAATATTGATCAGGTTATGGAAACTATCAATGACTCGCCATTATTGCCACTGCGTGAACTTCAAGGCTTAGATAAAGCTTTACAATCTGTGAGAGGGGAGACAATGATGAATTTAGCCAAGCTCGGCGAGCTCGACAAACATATAGAAAAACAAAAAAATAAACTAGCAGAAGCTGATGACGCGAACTTAAGCATTGAGGTAAAACAGATGATTAAAAAAAGGCTCGCAGACCTTTACACAGAACGCGCGGCAAGGCTAGAAGCCTTATCCATAAACAGAGAAAAATTAATAACTAATTTCGCCAGAATAAAAGAAACGGTGCATAAAATTTTACACGAAGACACTACACTTGCAGAAAGAATTCAAACACTGTTCCGAGAGCAAGGTGTTACAATATTTAGCATTCTTACAGCTGTTGGGATGACAATAAGCACACTAGTCTTAGCACTGACTAGAACCGTAGGCATCGGTGGCGGCGGACCTGGCGGACCTGGCGGACCTGGCGGTAGTCCGGTTAAAGACTGGATTAAAAAAACGTTACAAAGCATAGCTAACTTATTGAAACGCTTAGGTGACAAACTTGTAGACGCACTTCCAGGAATATTAGGTTCTGTATTTTCATGGATATTTAATACTGCTTCTAAAGTTGTGGTTTGGGCGTCTGAGCATCTGTGGTCTTTGTTTATAATAATATTACTCTGGTTACTTAAAATAGTAAATCCCAATTAACCCAGCAAACAATAAACCCCCTGTAAGCGCTAGACGTGAAACCCCATGATCAGTTACCGGCAGGCCTGGCAGGCCTTGCAGTTCCGGCAAGCTTGGCAAACTCGGAAGTGGTGGCGAACTTAAAGGTTCATTATTAGGCCTAGCAGTAAATACCGTATTTGCCGTATTCACTGTATTCAATGTATTTATTGTAGGATTGTAGCCTATATGAAACTGAGGGTCGGCAATCACTATATTGTTGTTGTAGTTTGATATAGTTCCTATCCTAAGCTGAAGGTCTGAAGGCAACATATACAGTCCTAAACCTATTACGTAATCTACTATCGATCTAGCATACTTTAAAGTGTCCTGATATCTTTTAATACTCGCGGGCAAATCTACTGCCGAATTAATAGAATCTTCAATGTTGGCTAGAAACTGCTTTTGTGCATCGAAGCTAGTTCCTTCCCCAATGATATTACTTCGTGTTTCTGCTTGAGACCCCAGAATGCACCACGCATACGTACGAATAGATTCATTCAGCCTTTCCACCCCACTTTGGGTAAATCCGTTTGATGTGTCCAATATAAAAGTGCTGTATGCTGTACTTTGTTTTTGTCTGATATACAGTAAAGGAACCTGGCTGTTGTGGTTAAATGATGTAAATCCAGGTACGTAAGGCCCCATGTATAAATTACCTACAGCGTATCTAAATAAAGTTCCCATTCCGTGATTGAGGTCTAGTTTTTGTCTGAAGTCTGTTTTAGTATCAATTCCGAATTCATTGCACAACCTTTGATACGCTTTTTTGTCAAAGCCGTTGTTAAAGGGATTAAAGTTTTTGTCAGTAGGTAACGGAGCCTGAAGTTCAGACAACACCCGTCTCACTTGATAATACAAATGGAACAGATAAATAGACTTCAACATGGGATCTGGGTGATTAAGGTGATGAACGTAAGAAACTCCGCAACCAGTTGTAGCGCATGACACGGCAAAATTAATTTGATTCTGAAAGAACTGCATACCCCCGTTGTTTAGCCATTGGTTAGCTAAAAAGTCGCTCGTAATGTCTGGGTTGAGGTAATGATCAAAAATATTATGGGGGATAGTTTCGAAATGGACGTTGGCTGCCACAGCTATTGTCAGCTTGGTTAGGTCGACTGCTTTTTCGTAATAATAAGGCCCTGTAGTACACTTTGCAGCTTTGTTATATTTATAAGGCGCGTACATTTTTTATTATATTAAAAAAATATGTTTGTAACTTTCGAATCTGTAAAATCAGGTGTGCCCATTGAACTTCAGCATCCTATTGACAACAAAAAAAGGGACCTTAACGTAATCCTTCACGAAATATTCTACACGGTTAAATGGTTAAATATTAGTCATGATCTAAACAACAACTGGATAATGATTAATAAAAAAAGGCACTTTATTCATGCCGGCTATTATGACTTCTGCAGACTTACTGAAGAATTGTTTAAACCTCATTCGATTGAAGCAAAAATGAACCCTGCAAACTTGATAGTAACTTTAACTTTCCATAAAACCCTGCATAAAGACATTACCAGCGTTACACTTGCGCCAAAGCTGGCAGAAATATTAGGTTTCCGTGGCAATGAATTATCTTTATCTGACAGCTCCAGCACTGTCGGCAGTTCTATAAGATTTATTGGATCAAACCCTATGAATTTGTTAATTAATAATAGATTGTTTGTGTACCTTCATCAACTGAAGACATCGGAAAACTTAGTAAACGGAACTCCTAGTACATTGCTAAGGATAATCTCAACTCAGAGAGAATCTTACTGCGATCCAGTTTCATTGAAATTTCTGCCTCAAAAACGCCACTTAAGTCAGGACTATCATACTAGTTTCTGCTTCAAAATAACTAACCAAAACAACGAAATTGTAGACTTTGAAGATCTTACAATTATTCTTGAGATAAAATAAAGTTTAATTTTAAAATACAATGTCAATCGGCCCTCAAATTCCAGTAACCTGTCCTACCATTGAACTGAAAGACTTAGCAGACACAATTGACTTTGATGCGAATGCTATTGTTGGGTCTATTTACGGTTTCGAATTTACACAAAATGGATATTATAAACGAGCGCTAGTGCCGACAATACCTGAAGTGCCGTCAGTGCCGCCGTCAGTACCGTCAGAAAAACCATCTATCGATCAGCTAAAGGACTTTAATGCCGGTAAAGTAGATCCCGATTTTAAGTATGCTATTACTAAACGAGAAAATATCTGGTCTTTAACACCTGTAGACACAGAATTAGATTGGCTTATTAAATTCAAGTGCGAAAGCCCTTACACTTTTATGGGACCAGACAATAAATTTAAGAAAATTATTAACGCCGGGCCTATGTTAGTTAGTCTAGTGCCGGATGAAAACAATCGGGAAACCATAGAAGTCAAAGCCTACAAAAAAAGCAACTATGTTTTACATAAGCGTGAAACCGCAGGGAAAAATGTCAGACTTGTTCTGCAGCCTCCTTTACAGCTAGGTAGTGCAGCTATGATAGTACTGGACATAATTGCTCACAGGCCTACGCAGAGAAATTTTAATGTAATTCCGCAAGTGTCTCTAAGTTGGGTTGATTTAGATGAGGATCCCAGACGAGTTACAGTATTTATGAAAAAAAGAGAAAATGAAAATCAGTTTTCCGTATTTACTTCATCACCCAAGATAACTTTTGTCCCTGTTCCAAATCCTATTGACAAAATAGCGCAAATTAGCCTAGACAACGTAGATCTGTTAGCATTTTATTTCAGCGATCAGATATTTTCTGATAGTCAAATAGAATATTTTGCTAATAAACTAAAATCAAGTTAATTATTGTTAACCCTTTTTTTTTCACACTAAAAATATGACGACAAAATTGTATCCTGCTATAGTAGAAGCAGTAGTGGATGAACAACCAATTGTACAGCCCAGTGCTCCAACGTTAGACTTAAATAATGTTCAAACGTTCAGGCTGGAAGAAATAAGAAAAGTTAGGACTCAAATTGAATCAGATATCCAAAAGTACTCTAGATGCAGACGAAGGTATTCCGGCGCTTATAGCGGAATAAATTACGTGTCTACTGGTCTAAATGTTATTAATGCAGCGGAAGCTGCGGTCAGTGTGGGATTATTGGTGACTGGAATTGGTATACCAATTAGTATTGGATTAGGAGTGGCTGCCGGATTATCTTCAGTGATGTCAGTTCTACTTGGTGTAATTAATACTAAAGTATCTAAGAAACTAGAAAAACACGACCTCATTTCTAGCCTTGCGATAGCTAAACTTACTAGCATGAACTTAATAATTTCAAAAGCTCTAGAAGACACTCAGATTACAGACCAAGAGTTTGTAATTATCCAGCGAGATTTTGAAGAATATAAAAAGTTGAAGCATGACATACAATCTAAATCTAGGTCTGCACCTGTTAATGTTGAAGAAATTAAAAAAAAATTAATAGAAGAAGGGAGACTACTGGGACGGAAAGAGCAGCTAGATGCTTTGAAGAAAAAGCTTGGCGCTTCAGAATAAATACAGTTAACATTTACTCAAGCCTTCCAGGACTTCCACCTTATTCATAGTCGCAGTCGTAGTCGTAGTCGTAGTCGCAGTCGCTGTTTCTACCTGTAATTTATAGTGGCCTAGAGCGTATGCGAACTCCTTAGTTACCCTTACCCGCTTTGTGTCATTAGCGCACAATGTTTTTTTGGTCGTCACAGCAGTGGACACTATATGGTTTTTAGACTTTATAGTTGTGTTAGGGTATGGTTTAACTTCTTTTCCATCTAAGGCTTCCAGGTAGTTTTCGTGTCTGATATCTCTGTTTTTTATTGCGGCTTTTTGGGTGCCTTTTGCTTTTGAAGATTCCCCCGATTCGTGTTTAATACTGTACTGCTTAGATCGCAGTCCTGCGTATTCTTCAATAAGTTTCCCGTTCATTTCATCTTTCATCAAACCTATTTTCTTTTGGTTTGCTTTGCTGTACAAAGGGTGAGTTTCAGGGTAGTCACTAGTATCGTAATGTTGCAGTTCCGATTCTAAGTCTTTATAAATGTCTTCAGTAGGGATGTCAAGTATAAGGGAGTCTGTGTCTGTGTATAAAACTCTGGCCTCCGGGTATTTAGGTTTAAAGTAATCGTAGTAAAATTCGAACATTAATAATTTAGAAAGGTCAAGAATAGTCATCCCCATAAACACTGGTTTGTCTAGATTAACTTGCGTGGTTTTCATGGTAACTGCATACAGGGAGTCATGAAACTCTTTGTAACCAAGGTATTGAGGTTTAGATGTTAATTTAATCGCTTGATTGGGTGATGTAATTAGCCTGACGTCTTTTCGCTTGTATGGGTTCTCCATAGTTTTACCAAAACAGCTGTTATTCAGCAGCTTAAAGAAATCTTTTTCAAACGTAGATTGCGCTTGTTTTCTGAGCTCTGTGTTTTTATTGATGTACCCGGCCAAGACGCTCGTTTGTTTAAAGAATAAAAGCTTGTGAATCGCTGTGCACTTCATGCCGTGTCTGATGTAGAACTGCAGGTTTCTGTAGTGGCAGACGTAATTAGATTTATTATAGAGGTTGGGAATAAGTTTAAGTTGCTTGTCTGTACCATGCAATCTTTCTGGTGCTAATGGGTAATCATTATGTAGGTCGTGTAAAGCATTGGGGTACTCTAGGTCAACTTCGACAATAAACCCTATAGTATGATCTTTAGGGTGATTTAAAATACTGTTTAACCAAGTCAAGTTTGCGGGGTTTGGATTAACAAGTAATTTGAAATCTGAAACCGGTAAAAGCTCACTCATTGCCCAACCGTATAAATTGTTGGCGTCAAAGTACATTATATAATTAGATTTCTGCGAGGGGTCATAGTGCTTCAGGTATTTGTTGTTGGCTTTGCAATAATTATGAGCTGCCACGCTTATTCCTCCACGAATGCCCGACTCAATCATTGTCATCATTACCTGGTCAGTTATGAGATCGATTTTAGAACCGCTAAGTTTTAAGAAAGCATCCCAACTCATTCCTGGCGAAGAAATATAATGAGAAGGGTCGAGAGAGTAATGATGTAAACTCGTTTCTCTGTATTTTTCAAACACATCAGCCAACAAACAGACGTCGGCTTTTAAATATATGTCGTGGTAGTCACCGAGGTTTTTACATCCGAGTGCATTCCAGACATTCTGGGCATGTTGGTAATCGATATCACTTATGAAACTTTTATTGAGTGAAGAATAGAAGTTCTCTTTAGGGGGTAATTCTAGTTCTTCAAACACTTCCCAAGAATCCATGTATTCATAAGGATACACGCCTTTCCGAATAAGTGTAACGTCTGGAAAATATTTGCTAGTGATAGGATAGCTGGGTAAGTTCTTAGCTAGTGTTTCTAAACTGGAAGACAAATGTTGAAAGCTGTCGTAAAACTTTAATTTATTCAGAGTGAAAGTTTTATATTTTTCTTCTGTCTCGGCAATACATGACACTTTGTATGCTTTCGTCACTGCCTGCATGATTAAATGGGAGTCATAATTTCGAAGATTGTGAATGAAAATAGGGAGAGAGAAATGTTTGATTCCATATTCCAAGTTGCATTTCTGATGAGCTGCACCTCTAAATGCCCCTGTTATGTGACAATGATCTCTCACTCTTTGGGACTTCGTGTCCTTTGGGTCAAACTCTTTATTACAAATGTGGCAATGTGTAGCTGCTTTAAAATTATGGGAGTCAGATTCAGTAAATATCATGGGCACCGGATTATCTAGCTGCAGTAAACACAATTTGTATATTTTGTTCATCTCATCTAAGAACTTCCTAGCTGCGTCAGGCCCTCTGTAAATTACCGGCTCTGTATGTTGTCCGTCGGCTCTAACAACTACATACCCGAAACTGCAGACTTCGTGAAGGTGTGTAAGGAATGAATTAGGCGTACAAAATCCTTGTGGGCCTTGATATTTTAAAATCAATGATTCGAAGTCGGCATAAACTATATAAGGCTGCTTGAATTGTTTGTTGATGTTTTTAAAATATACTTGAGAACCCGGCTTTGGTAACACAAGGCGGGTTTGAATATCTGTCATACTTTTGCAAATTTTACTGTGCTTGTCAGCCACTTGGAGATTAGAGACTCTAGTTAAACAGCGTCTGCACAAATATTGTTTGCCATGATGTTTTGAAGTGTGTCCTAATAATCTAGATATGTTTCGTATCAGAGTATAATGTTGCATGCTAGGATCTTGCGGGTCTGTTATTAGTAAAAGATCGACGTGGTGATTGAGGTCTGAAAACGATGGGGCATTAGGAGAGATTCGTAAAGGCATAAGTTTTGATTCAGGGTCCCAAACATATACATTGACTGTTATAGGAGAGTTTTGTGATTCAAATTTGTCAATGGCGTCAAGGCTAACAGGGAAATTAATGTCTTTAAGATTTAAGTTCGTTATTTTATCTTTGTATAGCGCCACCCTTTCGGGATGTTGTTTCGACTGAATAGGATATAATTTAGCCAAAACACACCACACAAAACATTTGTCGTCGGTGTTCTTAGTATTCAATACAGCCTTTTTGTCAAGAATTTCTTTGGGAAGAGGGATATAAGATTTCCCTTTGATTGGATTATACTTTGCAATGTTCAATTCTAATGATTCTAAATTTCCCTCTGCCCATCCAGACCCTTTCAAAGTTGCGCGATCTATGCTGTCTTGTAACTGGTTGATCAAGATGTTGTTATAAGCATTGTCTAGGTCTGAAGATTTTAACACTTCAATTTGACTTGAAGAAATCCACACAGTCATCGTTTCATCAATACTGCCGGGTTTAATAAAAGTTATTTGAGCGTGAATGCGAATTTTAACAGGGGATTTGTAAGTAAAATTGTTAAGTACAAATGGCCAATTATTATAGACAGATTTAATAACATTTTGACTGTCAAAAATTTGAAGTTGTATAGTTTGAAAGATGTCTTTAAACAAATGAGATTGCGAAAGACTTTTTGTGTCCGTCATTTTTATACTGATAACAAAACTTTAAATTAAAAATAATTATTTAAAAAAATGGATTTTTAGGCTTCAAACCACCAAATACAGTCAAAGGGAAGCAACCGCAACTTTACTTATGAATGCGTAGTAATGTTTTTATTACTTCCCTTAACTGAATGGGACTTATATTGAATCTGTATAAGGTTGTAACGTTAATGTTTGCGGGAATTCCCGATTGAATAAACTGGGCTTAGGCCAAGAATATTGATTATTTCACACTGCCTCTAGCAAAGGGAATTCCAGGTTCTGTTTTAATTGGATCACATGCTTAATATAAATTTCTATTTGCTGTTTCAGTTGTTGTCTTAAACTCTACATTTGAATCTGTATAAGGTTGTAACATTAATGTTTGCGGGAATTCCCGATTGAATAAACTGGGCTTAGGCCAAGAATATTGATTATTTCACACTGCCCCTAGCAAAGAGAATTCCAGGTTCTGTTTTAATTGGATCACATGCTTAATATAAAACTCTTAAAAGGCCTTTTTAGTACAATATTTGGCTGTTTTGATAGCAATTAAATTAAATTTAAATTAAAAACACTCTGTATAAGGTTGTAACATTAATGTTTGCGGGAATTCCCGATTGAATAAACTGGGCTTAGGCCAAGATTATTGATTATTTCACAATGCCCCTAGCAAAGGGAATTCCAGGTTCTGTTTTTAACTGGATCACATGATTAATATAAATTTCTATTTGCTGTTTTCAACTGGATCACATGCTTAATATAAATTTCTTTTTATATATCTAAGCAAAGGCAAAAAACTTACTAAGGATTTTACATTCACACAGAGAAAGCACACAAATATTCCTGTACACAAATTATTTCCTCTGGTCTAGTAAAGGGGAATTTCTGATTCTGTTTTTCAACTGGATCACATGCTTAATGCATGTTTAAAATACACACAAATTATTTCCCTTGGTTTAACTTACAGCTAGTAAATGGGAAACACATGCTTTAATATAAATTTTTATTTATATATCTATTTGTTACACTTTTAAAAATTAATATGAACAATATGTAATAAAGATTGCTGCACTTAATGGTGTATTATTTAGAATTGTACATTTAGAATAACGAATATTAATGCTGGTTTGTTGTATGTAATTTCCCAAGCCCAATCTTCTTTTATGAGCGATCTGGATGGGGATATAAAGAAAAAAGGAAGTATAGATTTTCGGTGTGGTTAGTCACTTCTGTGGCATGTGTTGAATTTGCTAAGGCATTAAGGCCAAATGTCTGTCCTATTGCAATAATAGACACAGTGTACAAAGTGACAAGTGGCTTGGATACATGTTAAAAATTGCCATGACAATGGATAAGACTGGAAGGTGCACGCTAACTCTCGATCCCTTCCTACTTAATCCAATTGTCAAGCCTCAGGCAACAAGTAAACAGATATATTGAACGCAAGAACGAATGGTTGCATGACATTGGGTAAGACAGGAGGCTGCGCGCTGTATCCTGGGAACCTCCTACTTAATCCAACTGTCGAACTCGCAGCCAAAGTTCAGTCAGTACACCTCCGTGGGTTTCTCTAATGGAATTATGGACCCTCACGTTTATTCGGTGGGAACTGCTAGTAAGTCACCCTATGAATTACTTTAATAAATTTATTTGTTTAGCTCGTTCTGTGTTAAGATTGGGGTACAGAGATAGATAGATAAAATGGTAAAAGATTACTGTCACACTAGCTTTCACACGGCTATGAATCATATGTAGTCCAGCCACTTGATAACAGTTAAAATCACACATTTATTTCTTCTACTCTATACAAGGTTCTCTAAGTACTAATCTAACTTAAAAAGTCTCAGTCACTGCTAATAGTTCGATCGCTGATAGTCTAGGCAGCTGTTATATCTTCCTCGGGCACTTTCTATTATATCTCATGTAGATTTGGACTACTGTGGTCCGTTTTACAGTTTCTGAAGAGTTGGACTACTGTGGTCCTGTTATGATCAGTTTAAGTGCACCTTCGCCTTATGCACTTAACTCATGTGTGGGGTGTTCGAAGTCCTTCTGTGAGGTAGCTTCTGGTCCACCTGTGTCGTTGTGTAGTTGGGTTCCCTTGCCACGCTGTGGGGTCTGACAGGGTGTGTTTCAAGGTAGCTCTTTCCGTCTTGTGCGGTAGAGTCTCCTCAACCATCTAGTCGTTTCTGTGGAGTGGGACACACAGGATAGCTCGGGATAGCTCGGGATAGCTCGGGATAGCTCGCCTGCTCGTCTGTAATATAAGAGACGAAATTCTGCACAACCCTGAATAATCGGTTTGTGCAGAGCGTCTCACTGAAAGCCAAGTAGCCCTCAGTGATAGCTCCACATCTCTATACATAAGCGACGAACATTCTGCTACTTCCGGGTTCCACTGGAATCTCACTCTAAATTCCTATACATACATAAATATCAATCGTGTCTAACTATACACATACAGAATTAATAATAATATAAACATTCAGTGGTACAGCCACTGGTCTGCAAACATACATATAAGTTAAACAACAGTGGTTCCGTACGGGATACAACATGGCGGCGCAACCGGTCGTGTTTCACCACGTGTTCGGCTTTCTCACATGGTCACGCAAATTCGGATTAACAATTCACATTTATGCATAGCAAAGTCTTCAACAATAATTTCAACAATAATATAAATATATCACGATGAAACAGAAGGGTGTTCATTTACCTGTTTGACAAGTTCAGGCCCGTGATGACTTGAGAGAATTCTAAGATTTCAAAGTCCTGCTTCCTGGTCTATGAGTGTAGAGATTTCTCTAGCTGTGGAGATGTTGACTCTACCTCGTCTCACATACGACTGATTCAAACTGTGTTAGGCTCTGACACAGTCAAAACTGCTCTACCCACTGAGCCTGCTCTGATTGGTTAAAACGGTCCGATTCAAAGCTCAAGTGCTGACTCACTGCGATGTGGGTGGCTCGCTCGCTGTGTGTGGTCTGCTGTGTAATTTACTTGCTGCTGAGTAATATACTGACTCTCTCTAATGTTACAATTACTACACAAGGCTAAACAGTCAATGGGCAGGGTAAACTGCTCGGTTCATGACAGGCTCCCTCAACTGAAAAAAGGCGATGACTACTGGATTCGACCTTTTTCTACTACAGAGCCTAGTTTTAACACTGCACTATCCTAGGGTCCTATTTACACACTAATTAAGTTGCTCTACCTGAGCTGCAATGCTGTGCCAGGTAGCTATGGACACTAGTGACCGGGTTTTACTGGGCGGGGACGAATTCTGGTGCTGTGGCCCTTAGTTGTGTTGGGTGGGCGACATCTGCTGTGTCCTCCACGAGATGGCGACTGAGGTAGTCGGCTCCGTGGTTCTCTTTGCCGGGTATGTACTCGATTTGGAATGAGTATGCCTGAAGGGTGAGTGCCCATCTCATCAGGCGAGAGTTCAAAGACTTGGAGGCTGCCAGGAACGATAGTGGTTGGTGGTCCACCTGAACTGTGAAGTGGGTCCCATACAGGTAGAGTTGGAATTTCTGTATGGCCCAGACTAATCCAAGGCATTCTTTCTCCGACGTGGCGTAGTGGGTCTCGGCGGGTCTCAATTTTCTGCTGGCGTAGGCGACAGGGAATAGCGTCTCTGCATTCTTGGGGTCGCGCTGTAGCAGTACTGCTCCGAGGCCTAAGTCGCTTGCGTCGGTGCGAAGAACGAATGGCTGAGTCAAATCGGGTAGGTGGAGTACTGGCGCCGATGTCATTTTGTCCTTGAGTGTTTGGAATGCTGTCTCGCATTCCGCTGTCCATACGACTTTGTCCGGGGCGATTTTCCGGGTTCCATTTGTCAGTGGTACGGCGATGCTGTTGTAGTTGGGGATGAACTTCTGGTAGAAGCCGCAGAGTCCTAGAAACGACTGCACTTCCTTCTTGGTCTTGGGCCTAGGAGCGTCGAGTAGGCGTTTCACTGTCTTTTCTACCGGTCGCAGGCTTCCTTGACTGATGGTGTGTCCCAGAAATTCTAGTTCTGTGAATCCAATCTGACATTTGGTGGGTCTTGCCGTCAATCCCGTGTCTCTGAGGCGGGCGAGTAGTTGCTGTAGGAGCGTGACATGTTCCTCCCACGTAGGTGTTGCGATGAGGATGTCGTCCATAAACGAATGTAGGTGCTCGCTGCTCAGGGGTGCCAGGAGTTTTCGCATCATGGCGCTGAAGATGCTGGGTGCGTTGTGGAGTCCGAATGGAAGTACGTTGAACTCGAAGTGTCCTTCCATAGTGCTAAACGCTAGGTACTTTCGGACTTGTGGTTGTACTGGTATCTGGTAGTATCCTTTGCTGAGGTCGATGCGTGAGAAGTACTTCGCTCGCTGTAGCTTGGCAAATAGGTCGGTCTGGTCCGGGAGTGGCTCTGGCTGGAACTGCGTTACGGCATTCAGCAGTCTGAAGTCGATGCACAGTCGATGCTCTCCGTTGGGTTTTCGCAACAATACCGTGCCTGCGCTGTAGGGTGAAGTAGACTCTGAGATGATTCCGGCTGCCAGTAAGGTGTCTATCTCTTCCTTGATGGCTCGCTGCTGAGACAGTGGCATCGGGTAGAGCTTCTGGCGGACGGGTGTTGGGTCGGTCACCGTTAAGGTTACTTCGACGAGGTCTGTCCTCCCTGGTCGGTCTGTGAGCACAGTCTGATGTTGTCGAATGACCTGTAGTACTTGCTGTCGTTGTTTAGCGGCTAGGTCTCCGTTGAGTATCACGTCTTTGTAGGTTTCTTTGGAGTGCAGGGGATACTCTACTGCATTGGTCTCCATGCTTTCTCCTTCTTCCGCGATGGCGATGGCTAACAAGTTGTGAGTGCTGGGAGTCGCTGGTCGGTCCGTGTATTTCTTGAGGAGATTGATGTGGTGGTATCGGGCTCTCCCGTTCACCTCTACTTGGTAGACTGTCTTGGATTTCTTGGCAGTCACCCGGTACGGTCCTCTCCAAGCGATGTCCAGCTTGTTGGTTCCACTTGGAAGTAAGAGTAGCACTTGATCGCCGACTTGCAGTTCTCTGTCCTTCGCGTGGCGGTTGTAGTACTTCGCCTGACGGGCTCTTGCCTTCTTCAGTGCTTCACCAGCTTTCTTCCACGTTGCTTTGAGGGTTTCCTGCAGGTCTGCGACGTACTTGGTGGCACCTCTTGGTGTGTCGTCTATCTTGGCTTCCGTCCAACTTCTGCGTAGGGCTTCTAGTGGTCCTGCTAGAGGTCTGCCGAATAGCAATGTTGACGGGGTGTAGCCTGTGGCTGCATGGGGTGTTTCTCGGTATGCGAACAGTGCCGCATTCACGTAGGTGTCCCACGCTTCTGGATTGTCGTCGGCGACTTTCCTGAGGATGGTGAGAAGGGTTCCATTCAGTCTTTCTACTTGTCCGTTGCTGGCGGGGTGGTATGGTGGTGTGCGAATGTGATGAACTTGTATCAACTCGAACACGTCTTGCATCAGGCGGCCGGTGAACTGAGATCCGTTGTCCGTTCTAATGCTGTCCGGGAATCCGACTCTGGTAAAGATGGCGATGAGTGCATCTGCGATCTTCTTGGTGTCGATCGCTGGCAACGGGACTGCTTCGCACCACATCGTACATGCGTCGACGAGTGTGAGTAGAAATCTGTTCCGCTTCTTGGTCATGGGCAGTGGTCCTACTATGTCTACTGAGACTTGCTGGAATGGCACGCCGACTACTACTGATGGTCCTAAGGTAACTGGTACGGTGTGATGTCGCGGGGAATATCGTTGACATTGGTGGCAAGATTTCACGTAGCGCTTGACATCCTCCGTGATTCCTGGCCAATAGTAGTGTGCGCTGATTCTCTGCACTGTGGCTCCAATTCCCATGTGTCCGCTGAGTGGCATGCTGTGGCCTAATTCTAGTACTTGGGCTCGAAGGGTGGCTGGCAGTACTAGTTGGGTGTGATCTCCATCTCCTTGTCGATGTAGAACTCCCTGTTCCATGTAGAAGTCTCCCTTGTGCGGGGGTGTGTGCGCCTTGGGTAGCTTCTGGAAGCACTTCGCTATCGAGGTGTCCGCTTTCTGTGCTGTTTTGATCTCTTCGAGTCCTGGGTTCGGAGCTAACTCGGGCTGGGGTGGTTGGTTTTTAGCTTGGGCCCTGGTTTGCACTGCAGCTATCTCTACAGTTTTAGGGGGCGTGCCTAAGAACACATACCTACAACCTAGCACTAGATCATACAGGGGTTTCTGTAAAACAGCTGCTTGGATTCGTCCTGTGACGTACCTACTCTCTACTTCTATCCATGCTATTGGGCAAGTAGTCGTCGGTTTCGTCAAGTCTGCTCCTTGTAAGTCGACTGTCTTGTCTGTCAAGTCCGCGCGCGATACAAGAGATTCGCTAACTATCGCGTCGTATGATAGACCTGTGTCATACAGACAGTTCGCTTCTTTTCCGTTGACCTTGACCGTGTCTGTCACCGATGGGTGATCTCCGATTGTGTGTGGCTTGTTACCGCTGCTTTGAGTTAGAACTCTGTGCGCTGGCCGGCTTTCGCGCTCTTCCCTACGTTGTGCGGCCAACTTGAAACATTCTGCGGTGGAGTGATTGTTTCTGTTGCAGAACGAACAATACCGTCTCTGTTCTGCAGGACCTCTTTTCCCGAATTCCGCGTTGGGTCCTTTATTTTGCCCAGGTCTGGGGTTATTCGGCTTATTCGCGGTGCGCTCTTCCCGGTTAGGGCTTCGTTTCTGTGCCTCTTTCCCGTTAGGCTTTAGGTCTCGCCTGAAGCTCTTGGCTTCTCCGTGGGCGGCCACGTACCTATCTGCGACCTTGACCAGATCTTCCAGTCTTTCCGCGCCCTGCTCTACTGAGAATGTTCTCAGCTCGGGGGTCATGGTTTCCCGTAGCTGTTCCCATACTAACAGTTCTGTCAGTCCATCATACGTCTTAGCCGTGGCTGACTGGCTAATCCACTTATCCAGCATTGTGGACAACCGATCCGCGAACTGCGCATAGCTCTCTCCTTTCACTCTCCGATTGGTGCGGAACTTTTGCCGGTAGCATTCTCCTGTTAGTTCGAATCCCGTTAGGAGTGCCTCTTTTACTTTGTGATAGTCAGTCACTCTGTCAGTCGGTAGCTTACTGTAGATGTCATAAGCCTTTCCTCTAAGCCCTTGACTAAGCTTAAAAGACCAATGAGTGGGATCTAGTTTGTACTCTGTTGCTAGACGCTCAAACCTAGTCAGATAGAGATCTAGACCTTCTTCTCTCTCATTGAATGTTTCCAGTGGAAATGACATTCCTTGTACAGGGTTGGGTGCTACCTCTAGCTGATCTGAGTGGGAAGGGGTTGAGGAAGAACTTGAAGCTCCTGATCCCAATCTTCTTAGCTCTAACTCATGCTGTCTTTCTTTTTCCTTTTCTGCCCTATCTTTTTCTTTTTCTGCCCGCTCATACTCCCATCTCCTAACTTCTGCATCTCTCTCTGCTGCTAATGCTGCCTTCTACTGTTCTCTTTCTGCCTCTAGCTCTAATTTCCTCGTTTCTCTCTCTGCCTCTAATTTCTTCTGCTCTGCTTCTAATTTCTTCTGCTCTGCTTCTAATGCTAGTTTCTTCTGCTCTGCTTCTAGTTCTAATTTCTTTTGCTCTGCTTCTAGTTCTGCTTTTCTCTGTTCTGCTTCGAGTTTCTTCTGTTCTCTCTCTGCAGCTCTCTCTGCCTTAGCCTCCTGTTTCTCTACCTCTGCATTTATATACGCAATTAGGTCTGCCCCAGCTAAGTGTAAAGCTTCTCCTAGTTCCTTGAAACGCAATCTCAAGGCCACTGGGTCCGACATTGTCAAAAGTGTCTATGAACAACCTCTGAATCACGTGGAATACCAAAACACTAGCAATATTGCAATTCAATAACAACAATGCAAAGACCATAAAATTCGTAATCAATAATAGAATACAACAAGAGTCAAATGGCATACAACAGTTATTTAAGCAAAACCTGCAAAAGAACAATGCAACATACAGGCACAAAAATATTTGAAGCAAAAAAGTTTTTAACTAAAGAATAGTGCACCCAACTGATCAGTCCTTGTTACCACTATTCTAAGTTATTCTACTACTCCTACTGTTATCTAATTTTATTGTACTTAGGTCCGGTTATACCCAATTCCTATTATACACAGATCCTAGCTAGGCTCGCCAATTAAAGTGTCACGTGGGGTTTATGGGCTCTGCACAATGGAATTATGGACCCTCACGTTTATTCGGTGGGAACTGCTAGTAAGTCACCCTATGAATTACTTTAATAAATTTATTTGTTTAGCTCGTTCTGTGTTAAGATTGGGGTACAGAGATAGATAGATAAAATGGTAAAAGATTACTGTCACACTAGCTTTCACACGGCTATGAATCATATGTAGTCCAGCCACTTGATAACAGTTAAAATCACACATTTATTTCTTCTACTCTATACAAGGTTCTCTAAGTACTAATCTAACTTAAAAAGTCTCAGTCACTGCTAATAGTTCGATCGCTGATAGTCTAGGCAGCTGTTATATCTTCCTCGGGCACTTTCTATTATATCTCATGTAGATTTTGACTACTGTGGTCCGTTTTACAGTTTCTGAAGAGTTGGACTACTGTGGTCCTGTTATGATCAGTTTAAGTGCACCTTCGCCTTATGCACTTAACTCATGTGTGGGGTGTTCGAAGTCCTTCTGTGAGGTAGCTTCTGGTCCACCTGTGTCGTTGTGTAGTTGGGTTCCCTTGCCACGCTGTGGGGTCTGACAGGGTGTGTTTCAAGGTAGCTCTTTCCGTCTTGTGCGGTAGAGTCTCCTCAACCATCTAGTCGTTTCTGTGGAGTGGGACACACAGGATAGCTCGGGATAGCTCGGGATAGCTCGGGATAGCTCGGGATAGCTCGCCTGCTCGTCTGTAATATAAGAGACGAAATTCTGCACAACCCTGAATAATCGGTTTGTGCAGAGCGTCTCACTGAAAGCCAAGTAGCCCTCAGTCATAGCTCCACATCTCTATACATAAGCGACGAACATTCTGCTACTTCCGGGTTCCACTGGAATCTCACTCTAAATTCCTATACATACATAAATATCAATCGTGTCTAACTATACACATACAGAATTAATAATAATATAAACATTCAGTGGTACAGCCACTGGTCTGCAAACATACATATAAGTTAAACAACAGTGGTTCCGTACGGGATACAACATGGCGGCGCAACCGGTCGTGTTTCACCACGTGTTCGGCTTTCCCACATGGTCACGCAAATTCGGATTAACAATTCACATTTATGCATAGCAAAGTCTTCAACAATAATTTCAACAATAATATAAATATATCACGATGAAACAGAAGGGTGTTCATTTACCTGTTTGACAAGTTCAGGCCCGTGATGACTTGAGAGAATTCTAAGATTTCAAAGTCCTGCTTCCTGGTCTATGAGTGTAGAGATTTCTCTAGCTGTGGAGATGTTGACTCTACCTCGTCTCACATACGACTGATTCAAACTGTGTTAGGCTCTGACACAGTCAAAACTGCTCTACCCACTGAGCCTGCTCTGATTGGTTAAAACGGTCCGATTCAAAGCTCAAGTGCTGACTCACTGCGATGTGGGTGGCTCGCTCGCTGTGTGTGGTCTGCTGTGTAATTTACTTGCTGCTGAGTAATATACTGACTCTCTCTAATGTTACAATTACTACACAAAGCTAAACAGTCAATGGGCAGGGTAAACTGCTCGGTTCATGACACCCTCTATTCCTCCTCTCTTCATTCATCACCATCTCTTCCTCCTCTCTTCCTCCATCACTCTATCTTCCTCCTATCTTCCTCCTCTCTACATCCATCACTCCTCTCTTCCTTCATCACCCCTCTCTTCCTCATCTCTTCCTACATCACTCTCTTCCTCCATCACCCCTCTCTTCCGCCATCACCCACTCTTCCTCCTTTCTTCCTCCTTCACTCCTCTCTTTATCCATCACTCCTCTCTTCCTCCATCACCCTCTTCCTCCTCTCCTTCTCCATCACCCCCTCGTCCTCCATCACCCTCTCTTCCTCCTCTCTTCCTCCATCACCCTTCATCACCTTCTCTTCCTCCTCTCTTCCTCCTCTCTGCATCCATCACTCCTCTCTTTCTCATCACCCCTCTCTTTCTCCTCTTTTCCTCCATCACCCCTCTCTTCCTCCATCACTCCTCTTTTCCTCCATCATTCTCTCTTCCTCCATCACCCCCTCTTCCTCCATCACTCCTCTCTTCCTCCATCACGCCTCTCTACCTCCATCACTCCTCTCTTCCTCCATCACTCCCCTCTTCCTCCATCAACCCCTCTTCCTCCATCACCCTCTCTTCCTTCTCTCTTCCTCCATCACCCTCCCTTCCGCCTCTTTCTCCTCTCTTCCTCATCACCCCCTCTTCCTCCATCACCCTCTCTTCCTCCATCACCCCCTCTTCCTCCATCACCCTCTCTTCCTTCTCTCTTCCTCCATCACCACCTCTTCCTCCATCACCATCTCTTCCTCCTCTCTTCCTCCCACACCCTCTCTTCCTCCCACACCCTCTCTTCCTCCTCTTTTCCATCATCACCCCCTCTTCCTCCATCACCCTCTCTTCCTCCATCACCCCCTTTTCCTCCATCACCCCTCTCTTCCTCCATCACCCTCACTTTCTCCATCACCCCTCTCTTGCTCCATCACTCCTCTCTTCCTCCATCACTACTCTCTTCCTCCTCTCTTCCTCCATCACTACTCTCTTCCTCCATCACTACTCTCTTCCTCCTCTCTTTTTCTATCACCCTCTCTTCCTCCTCTCTTCCTCCATCACCCCTCTCTTCCTCCATCACCCCTCTCTTCCTCCTCTCTTTCTCCATTACCACTCTCTTTCTCCTCTTTCTCCTCTCTACATCCATCACTCCTGTCTTCCTCCATCACCCCTCTCTTTCTCCTCTCTTCGTCCATCACCCCTCTCTTCGTCCATCACTCCTCTTTTCCTCCATCACCCCTCTCTTCCTCCATCACCCCCTCTTCCTCCTCTCTTCCTCCATCACTCCTATCTTCCTCCATCACTCCTCTCTTCCTCCTCTCTTCCTCCATCACTTCTGTCTTCCTTTATCAATCCTCTCTTCCTACTATCTTTTCCTATCACCCCTCTCTTCCTCCTCTCTTCCTCCATCACTCCTCTCTTCCTCCATCACCCCTTTCTTCTTCCTCTCTTTCTCCATTACCACTCTCTTCCTCCTCTCTTCCTCCATCACCTTTCTCTTCCTCCTCTCTTCCTCCATCATCCCTTTCTCTCTCCTCTCTTCCTCCATTACCGCTCTTCCTCCTCTTTACATCTATCACTCCTTTCTTCCTCCATCACCTCTCTCTTCCTCCACCACTCCTCTCTTCCTCCATCACCTCTCTCTTCCTTCTCTCTTCCTCCATCATCCCTATCTTCCTCCTCTCTTCCTCCATCACCTCTCTCTTCCTCCATCACCACTCTCTTCCTCCTCTCTTCCCCATCACTCCTCTCTTCCTCCATCACTCCTCTCTTCCTCCATCACTCCTCTTCCTCCATCACCCCTTTCTACTCTGGTTAAACAGTGTCTGCACAAATATTGTCGACCGTTATGTTTTGAAGTGTGTCCTAATAATATAGGTATGTTTCGTATCAGAGTATAATGTTGCATGCTCGGGTCTTGCGGGACTGTTATTAGTTAAAGATCAACATGGTGATTGTGGTCTAAAAATGATAGGGCATTAGGAGAGACTCTTAAAGGCATAAGTTTTGATTTAGGGTCCCAAAAATATACATTGACTGTTATAGGAGAGTTCTGGGATTCAAAATTGTGGATGGCGTCGAGGCTAACAGGGAAATAAATGTCTTTAAGATTTAAGTTCGTTACTTTATTCTTGTACAGCGAAACTCTATCAGGATGTTCTTTAGACTGAATAGGATATAAATTAGCCAGAACACACCACATAAAACATTTGTCGTCCGAATTCTTAATATTCAATACAGCCTTCTTGTCAAGAATCACTTTGGGGAGAGGGATATAAGATCTTCCTTTGATTGGATTATACTTTGTAATGTTCAGTTCTAATGATTCTAAAGTTCATTCTGCCCACCCGGACGCTTTCATGTTTGCGCGCTCTATACTTGTAACTGGTTGATTAAGATGTTGTTATAAGCATTGTCTAGTTCTGAAGATTTTAACACTTCTATTTGATTTGAAGAAACCCACCCAGTCACCGTTTCTTCAATACTACCAGGTTTAATAAAGGTTACCTGAGCATGGATGCGTATTTTAACGGGGGATTTGAAATTAAAACTTTTGAGTACAAATGGGTTGTTATTATCCACAGATTTAATAACATTTTGACTGTCACGAATTGGAAGTTGCAATGTCTGCAAGATGTCTTTAAACAAAGGAGATTATGAAAGACTTTTTGAGTATGTCATTTTTATACCTATATCAAAACTCTAAATAGTATTACCAAAACAAAAAAAAAAAAACTAACCCTAACTTTAAACTGAACAAATAGAATTTAAAAAAACAACAAAAAAACAAACAAACAACTAACCCTAACTTTAATATGAAAACCCATCACATTTCCAAAGACAATGGCAATCCGCGCACAGTCATGATCACTTTCGCAGTCAGATCCATAATCACAGTTTGTTTAACTACATGAGGATTTAATTTGCGAACTTGTTTAATAAAATCTAACCAAAAATAATTAAAGTAATATGATTTTGGGTACAAGTCACTTTTTTATATTCTTCTTTTACAAGTTTATGACAAGCAAGCAGGCAAACAGCCAAGCAGGCAAGCAGCCCAATCTTCAGTCCTCGGCCCGTGATGGTACAGACAACACAACACAAAACACCACAACAAAGTCTGTATTAGAGTCCATGGTTTGTTACTGCTGCGCCAACTATGATCCCAGGACATCCTAATATCAACGAAGATATCTAGGTCTTGGGCGGTCTCTAACAGAAGAGCACACACCATTAGGAATATACTCTACACGGTCTTACACAAAAATTGTGGCAGTAATATTCCTCCTATACTGCTATAAAGGTACTTCTCTATAGCAGTTTCAACAGCACCCTTTCTTGCCCTTTTTAAGGAACAAGCCATCGGGTGGTTCTAACACAAAACACAACCCTTATAAAAGGACTTCTACATCTATTCTATAATCAGTGGCGTAGCTAGGGATTCAGGGCTCCGGGGGGCTTGGCCTCTATGGGGGCCAATGCATGTTGACATTTGACATCATTACATGAGATAATGTACTTAATAAATATATAAGTATAACAACAAATTGCAACAGTGTCACTAACTTATATAACAACGTAAATAGCAAGATTACATGGTGCTGGTAGCATAGTATTTAATATTTAATGTAAAAAAGAATTCGGACACACCTTTGGGGGACTCCTTCAAATAGGGGTCCGAGGGGACTTTCGAATTTGGACTCCCCCCTCCCCTAACTACGCCACTGTCTATAATAGTGGCAATCACAATAATCCAATAGCCGTCTGATCACAATCAATACCAACTTGACTCTGTCCTTACACCCTTATCCCAGTCTACAATTCAAGGCACAGAACTCCGTTCAAGCTTCCAGCAGCTACCGAGCTATGTAAAACACAAGAATCTTTCAAAAACTATTATACACTACGCAGTACATAGGGCTGACCCATACTTTAGCACAACACTCTCATAGGTATGAAACTGTAAACTATATACATCTTGACACAGCATATATTTAGCCTGTAATAAGCTCGTTTCGTCACACTTAGCTCTAATTGTTCTTTTATTAGGTAACCTGATGTGTCTTTTAAATATTATTTTTAAAATATTACACTTTTTGAGCATAAAGACTTTCAAATTATACAAAATTCAAGGCCACACGAGGAATGGTTATGCTCCTTCCAAGTGGTTGCCATTTTGTTTTCATTCGTTGTCACGGCTTCACACACACACACACACACACAAACAAACACACAGATTCAGATTAGAACTAATGCGTTTCACATTAACTGATACAGTTATGTCAAAACCAAGGGTGAATTTCGTTTGCAATACAATGTGCTTCTTCTGTTATGTTTATTTCTGTGAATTTTGCAAGGTCTTTGTTTTGCATAATTAATTATCGAGTTGAGTTAGGCCTACTATTAGTAGTTACTCTTGTGCATCAGTACGACAGTAGTAATACTAGTTTTGTTAGTGGATTAATGTCACTTGATTTTCTACAGATACCAAGTTGTAACTATTAAACACAATGTAGGATATTAATGTATTATTTTTGTGTTGTATTTTACTCCAGAACTCCCCCAAAGATCTTCATATTGTCAAAAAATTAAGTAGTATGAATTATTAATATATATATAAATGCATCATTATTTTTGTATATTCTGTTGAAAGAGGCAAAAATTTTTGGGGGAGCCTACTAGAGGGTACTGCAATTTGTTGTGTAAATACAGTGTCTTTTTATGAACTTTTGTATTCATTTGGTTGTTGTGAACAAGTTCCCGGTGGCGCTGTTGTGAAGAACTGCACTAGTAGCCTTATCGTTCAGGCTTTTGATGACTTTAATAATGTTGGGGCTGATGTTGTACTCTTGGTTGCCCACAGAGGGGCATGTCAGATTCGGTCAAACGCTTTCTTGAAGTCTACAAACACATGATATAGATGTTGTTGGTGCTATAGGTATTTCGTTCAGATTACCCTGAGGTTGAAAATATGCTCAGTGGTTCTTCACCCTGCCCTGAATCCCGCTTGTTTTTAAGCTATGATTGTGAAGTTATCAACTGATTAATATCTAGAGAAGTTATTAGACAGTCCCATCTAACTTGTTGGTTTCAAAAGATCAATGATAAAATCACCAAGAATTAGAACACGAGACTTGTGTATTTGGCCCACCATGTCTGAAAAATAGTCAAGCCAATCAGAAGTACTACTATCATGGTTCCTATATAGGATGCACACAAAAACAGGAGAGGCTTTGGGTGAATCCTGAAACTGAAGCCAAATGCATTCTATATTGACGTGTTCACAGTCTTGCTTTCGTATGGTGAAAGAATAAAATAGAGCGTGGATAGATTACCGTCCCCGGACACAGGAGCGTATGGGGACTTTGAATCAAGAGGTGTGCAACACTAGTTTCACCATGCATTTGGGCATCGCGTCTAATAATAATGTAATCTGGAATATTTATAAACGAGTCTCATATATTAGAGCTTAGCCGCGACTCCGTAATGACATAGAGGTGAAACTTTTGATCGGAAGACCGCAAAAGCTCTGAAAGGCCTGACACTTAGCGTTCAGGCTGGCAATGTGGAGGCATAGTTCAGTCTTCAGAGTGCTCATCAATTTACTAGCGGTAAATTTATAAGTCACACTGATGTTATAACACTTTGTTACACTCTGTGTTGGTTTTTTCTATCAGTAGTCGATTCAGCCCCGATGCTTGCACGCAACCCGTTCAATCATCAACAAGGGTGGAGTCGTCGTATGAAATGTTCCAACTTTATTCAGCGAACATCAACAACTGCATACAATCGCTCAATCGTTTTTTCCACTCTTTACAACTTTCTCAACTATCAACCAACTTTTAAAACAGTGCGGCACTATATATATAGTTTCTCTACACTCCAGAAAGGGTGAGAATACCCCAGCGTGACACACCTCAACCAATCAGAACAAACTTCGTCATCACTGTCTCACGTCATACAACCTTATTTGGGATGGAAGCTTCTTTAGTTACCACTAGAATTATCGATAGGCTTCGATCGATAGTAAACAACCAACTCTAGAAAATTCTCAAATAATATCGACCAACTAAACTTCTTCCAACAACAACGCAAAATCAAATCAAAGGTAAATACACTCTATTATTGCATGCTTTGCAAAATAAAACGATCTGATCTATCGCGCGCGTCACACACGAACTATCGTGCGCGTCACACATGAACTATCGCGCGCGTCACACAGGAACTATTGTGCGCGTTTCAACGTAACACACTTGCAGCACAGAAGTTTGCTCTTCTGTACACAGTCTATAGATATAGAGATCAGCTGGGCTGAGAGACAGACAGTGAGCAGTGCATTAATAAGGGACAACCACTGACAAGCTAGATAACGCTCCCTTTACAGTCATTTACGCCAACGAGTGGGTAACCACGCGAGACGTGAGGACAAGGTTGTTGAGACTGTAGCCAGCAAGTCAGAGAAGGTACAGCGATGCTAAACACAGAGACCTTCTGTACATAAGATAACTCGGCAGTATTAATCTTTTGAGGTTCAGTTTGTTCAGCGTATTGTCTCCAAATATGATGTCGCCAGTAGTTGGTTGGCCTAGAGTCACCTGGGAGAGTTTATCGGTGAAAGCTATTTCTTGTCAGAATATGATTGGCTTTTTTCCGATCTGTACAGGAATTATGGTAGTAGAAAACGATGAGCAGGACCCTTGCAAAACTGGATTCAAGTCAGTCTGGGGAGATTTGGTCGCTCAGTGGCATGTCGGGACATGGATGGTGGCATGGATAGAACAGTACTGGAGCAGGCGACTTGGATGATGCTGTCACCGGCGTGTGTTTTGCATTGATAGGACTGAAGCGTTCTTAAATCAGTGTACGCTTTGATGCGTCTTTTACATTATGATGAATGGGATTATGTGCAGCTGCTACTTCCAGGTAAGAGGGTTTGTAATGAGCTGGTGAACGCAAAGAGACTGCAGTGTTCCTAGATGAAGAGGGAGTTGATTCAGCTGCAGAGTCAACGGAAGTTTTCAATGAGGGCTGTGAATATGATGGTTACAAAAGGAAATATAATTTTGAAGCTCCTCAATAGTGTTACGAGTGACTGTGTGGCGAAACGCGCCTGCCGAAGTGCTGTGGAAAAAAAAAGAGGGGAGGGGGGTAGTGGTGGTACCGGAATCAATGCGTAGTGGAAAGACGAGTAGGCCAAACGTGAGGCACCTTGTCTTCCATTGGGCTGGGCAAGACTAGACACAGATTGTAGATGCAGTGGTGGAGTTCTGGCGGGTGTGACGGGAGAGGGGGTGAGGGGAGGTTATTGGATAGACTGAAAGAGATCCCTGTTTACGTGATAGCGCAGTGTAAGAAGCGGGTTGCAACGATTAGTTGACTATGTACCATTTCTCTTCGCTATGTCCATTGAGGCCTGTACAGATTCTTTCCTAACTTGTTCACTCTTTAGAGATTATATGATGATATTAATGTATGACTTTTGAGGCGCCTAAACTTATCACGTCTAATCGCCTTGTTCGCGTGCTTCCTATTTCCTGTTGGAACCTGTTTGCTGTGTTTTTCTACAGCTGTGATGTCCGGTCTCAAAACAGGGTGAAGTCAGTTTTCAACGACCATGATCAGACCGTCACCTTCATGTGTGCACATTTTCTGTATGAGACGAAAGTAATTTATATAAGTATAGCGCACCTGTTGTGCCAGACAATAGCTTCATGCAAGAGTGCCAAGTCCTTTTTCACAATAGGTTAAAACATTTTAGATGTATAGCATTCATTGTAGCCTATGTATTAACATAGTCAACGCATGCGCAATATCCTTATTTTTTTATTTTTGAAAGTTCTGCTTAAGTAAAAGCGAGGTTTCTTTTCGGAAATCTTGTTCCTGTTTTCGTCTTCGTCGATATTTCGCCGTCTTTCCTGTCTTCCATACTTCCTCTTGTCGATGGACACTGGTCGGAATATAAGGACGCACTGTGTTGGCGCTGAGGAAAGGAAAGAGTTAAAGATGTGACAAACGTTATGGATAGGAGTTGTAAAGTCCAAGTGCTTCCTCTGCCGATATACAGTATTCGGAATTAATAGAAAGTTCCTTTGCGCTCAGCAAGAGAAACACCTTAGTAAAACTTCACAAGATTGACTGAATAACGGTGGACTGGTCTACTCAGTTGTAAGTTGTATGTTCTTATCGTGTGGTTGCAAAAGGTGATATGTCCAGTGAGATTGCATTAGGGCAAAAAACAGTAAATCTATGCCGAGCACAATGCCCACAAATTGATTTTCTTCTCGTTCTTCTTCTTGTTGTTATTCGTGTTCTTGTTATTCTTGTTCTTGTTCTTGTTCTTCTTCTTCTTCTGCCATTGCACCACTATTCAATGCCTTATGTAGTACTAGAATTATTTATTATTCAACGCCTTATGTAGTACTAGAATTATTTATTATTCAATGCCTAATGCAGTACTAGAATTATTTATTATTCAATGCCTAATGCAGTACTAGAATTATTTATTATTCAATTCCTAATGTAGTACTAGAATTATTTATTATTCAATGCCTTAGGTAGTACTAGACTTATTTATTATTCAATGCCTTATGTAGTACTATAATTATTATTCAATGGCTATGCCTTAAGTAGTACTAGAATGATTTATTATTCAATGCCTTATGTAGTACTAGAATGATTTATTATTCAACGCCTTATGTAGTACTAGAATTATTTATTATTCAACGCCTTATGTAGTACTAGAATTATTTATTATTCAACGCCTTATGTAGTACTAGAATTATTTATTATTCAACGTTTTATGTAGTACTAGAATTATTTTTTATTAAATGCCTTATATGAATGACCGTTAAGAGGTTGGCGTAAATAAGCCTTACAGTGCGATGTACGTGTAGTTTGTGGGTAGGTGGTTTGAATTCATAACATGTAAACTGACTTTCAGCGCTGGCCACCTTATTGCAGCTGGTGGAACCGTTGCATGATGGATGGAATGACATTAAGACACAGCCACTACATTGATTTGATTGCCGTAATGTGTATGGATCCTAATGGTTATATCCTACCGTATTCTACCCCGTAACTCGAAAGTCGTTGATGATGATCGTTAAACCTTTCTCAGTCCTCATGGTTACATCAGCGGAGCTCAAATGAGTTTGTTAAGACTGGGCGGGTGTTCGTGCCCCATTTCTCCAACCACGCTTTATTGCGTCTGTCGTACAGCTCCACTTTCCTCCCTCGGGTAATTACCTCCTTGTAGAAACAAATTAACGACACAAACTTTCAATTACTCCTGAGGAAACAAGGACTGCCGTTTGCTTCGTTATTGTTCTTTCTTTTTCCCAAGATTCATCATATCCCGCTGTCTTCCTCATCTTCTCTTTCTCCCTCTTACTTGGTGTTACGTCTTTCACCGTCATCCTCTTACTTGGTGGTCTTACGTCTTTCACCGTCATCCTCTTACTTGGTGTTACGTCTTTCACCGTCATCCTCTTACTTGGTGTTACGTTCTTCATTGTTATCCTCTTACTTGGTGTTACGGCTTTCACCGTCATCCTCTTACTTGGTGTTACGTCTTTCACCGTCATCCTCTTACTTGGTGGTATTACGTCTTTCACCGTCATCCTCTTACTTGGTGTTACGTCTTTCACCGTCATGCTCTTACTTGGTATTACATCTTTCATTGTTATCCTCTTACTTGGTGTTACGTCTTTCACCGTCATCCTCTTACTTGGTGTTACGTCTTTCACCGTCATCCTCTTACTTGGTGTTACGTCTTTCACCGTCATCCTCTTACTTGGTGTTACGTCTTTCACCGTCATCCTCTTACTTGGTGTTACACGTCTTTCACCGTCATCCTCTTACTTAATGTTACGTCCTTCATTGTTATCCTCTTACTTGGTGTTACGTCTTTCACCGTCATCCTCTTACTTGGTGTTACGTCCTTCATTGTTATCCTCTTACTTGGTGTTACGTTCTTCATTGTAATTCTCTTACGTGGTGTTTCGTCCTTCACTGTCATCCTCTTCCTCTTACCTCTTGTCACGGACCGGTATCGTAGTTATTTGGGTCCGATGAAATATTATTGTTAGTCAGTTTTCTTGTGGGAAGATGTTGGCAGTTGCTACGAGAGCAATATTTTGATTGGTTGAGCTAGTCACATGACAGTTCACTAATATCCATTAAAAAATCTCATTATACTTTTCTTGACTCAATATTAGAGGTAGTTGTGCCGGACTTCTGGCAGCTGTGTATGCAGGTATATATTGTGTATCATTTGAAAGTGTTGTATTATTGTGGGTTCGGGCACCGAATAGAGCAGTCCCAACGTTTCCCGGTGTGTCATAAGAGATGACTAACCGGGGTGATCTAGCATGGCATCACTGGGCGAAAGTCTTCTACACATAAGTCACCGGCCAGGACGGAGGAACCTCGCATTACTACAGATTCAATGACCACGTGCTCCGGGTCAGTGCGAACCACACTGTATTCGTAGATTTCGGCTGTGGCCAACAGCGTGGAGAGGACTGGGCCCCGCCAGATCTTTCTTGCCCAAGACACACTGTATGATGACAAGATCCACTCACTCCATACCGGATCAGTCGTAGCCCGGGTCACCAAGGACCGCGCCTTCTTTTGGCCACCAGGACGGAGATGATAAGTGTGTTACTGATGGACAACTTAGCAAGATCCGCACGAGAGACAGCATCGTCATAGGAACCTGGAATGTCAGGACCCTAACTGTGGAGGAAAAATTAGAAGAACTGGCCAACGAGCTGGACCACTATCGATGGAATAGGTATCAGCGAACTGCGGTGGTATAGGCCTAGGTGAAACAACTACTGATAAAGGCCACAAGCTTAGTTTTATTTCAGCGGTAGAAATGACAGGCACGAACACGGCGTTGGATTCTTGGTCCACAAAGATATTTTAGCCACTGTCATGGGTTGCCGTCAAATCTCCAATATACACATTACCATCCGTCTGAGAGCAGCCCCTTTCAACATCACCATCATCAAGGCCTATGCCCCAACATTAGACAATGACGACAGCGAAGTCTAGGATTTCTATGAATATCTACAGGCTGTCCTTGACCAAGTGCCGAAGAAGTACATAGCCATAGTGCAAGGCGACTGGAATGCCAAGGTTGGCCAGATTGATCCTTGATTTAGGTATCAGCGAGCTGCGCTGGAAAAAGCGTAGGTGAAACAACGACCGACAAATGCCACAAGAGTTATTTCAGCGGGAGAGACGACAGGCACGAACGAGGCGTTGGATTCTTGGTTCACAAAGACATTTTAGCCACTGTCATGAGTTACCGCCCAGTCTCCAGTAGATTCATTACCATCCGTCTGAGAGCAGCCCCTTTCAACATCACCATCATGCAGGCCTATGCCCCAACATTAGACTATGACGACAACAATTTGATACTGGCAAACACTCTTGGTCTTCACAAAAAATCCAGACGATGGACATGGCACAGTCCCAGCGGGGAACATCACTACCAGATTGACTACATCATGGTCAAGGCACGCTTCAGATCAAGTATCAACATTGACAAGACACACACCTTTCCAGGAGTAGAGATCGGAAGTGGCATTGATCTCATTATGATGTCCTTTCAGCTCCACTTGAATAGAGTAAACACTGCAAGGTGCACCAGACTGAAGTTCGACCTGGGCAATTTGTAAAACCCAGAGGTGGCAGAAATATTCCAAATCACAATTGGAGGGAAATTTGCACCACTGCTCACTTGGGGAGTTGTTGAAGTAGATGTCAACACCATGACCATCACCTTTAACCCAGCTGTGACATATGCCGCCACTGAGATCCTTGGCAAGTACCGGCCAAAAAAAAAACACCGTGGATAGCACCTGAACGTATGGGCCTGGGTGATAAACGAAGAGAGGTTAACAAGAAAAAGAACAATTTACAGGGAGCTGATGCCTACCGCAGAATCAACAATGACGTCCGAAAAGGCATGCGCACAGCAAAGGAGAACTGGAAAGAAGATTAATGCCAGGAAATAGAGAACAGTCTAAACAAGAACAATAGGCAAGAAGGTCTAACAGACTGTGAAGCGGCCGACAAGTGTTAAACAGCCTAATGTCACCACGATCCAAAGCAAGTCGGGCACAGAAGAACAAGAAGTCTTAGATAGATGGACAGAGTACTGCTCTAACATTTACAACCACACACCAAACGGAGACCCATCAGTTCTAGCCTGTCCTCAGAACAGAGAAGAGGAAGAAATCCTCTCAATTCTCAGAGAAGATGTTGAGGCAGCAGTGCAATCCCTGAAGAAGGGAAGTTAGCGGGAGTGGACAACATACCCGCTGGCAAGATCTGGCAGAGTGTGAAGTGGTCTATACCATGGACCAAGTCGCTTTTCTTCCCAAAAATTGTAACTTTCAGGAGTGTGAAAATTACAGCACTCGATCGGCCTCATCAGCCATCCCAGCAAGGTCCTCCTGAAAATAGTACTCAACAGGTTGAAACCCCAAGCTGAACAAATCATAGCTGAATAACAAGCAGGATTCAGGGCAGGGCGAAGTTCCACTGAACAGATTTTGAACTTCAGAATAATCTGAGAGAAATACCTACGGCACCAAAACCATCTATATCATGTGTTTGTAGACTTCAATAAAGCTTTTGACCGAGTGTGGCATGGAGCTCTGTGGGCAACCTTGAGAGTGTACAACATCAGCCCTAAAATTATTGAAGTCATCAAAAACCTGTATGACGAAGCTACCATTGCAGTTTTCCACAACAGCGCCATCGGGAGGTGGTTCAGAAAAACAATCGGTGTGCGTCAAGGATGCCTACTCTTTCTAACACTCCTCAGCATCTTCCTAGAGCGCATCATGTGAGATACCTTTGCACATCTCGAAGGCATATGGGGTAGAGCAATCTCCAAACTCCGTTTTGCGGCGAAAATTTATGGATTGGCTGGAGAGGAACAAGAGCTTAAACAGCTGGAACAGAGGCTTGACACCACCTCCATAGCTTATGGTATGGAAATAAGCACATGGAAGACCAAAATGATGTCCAACAACACCAATGGCATCAACATGGACATCGCAGTCCAAGGCCAATCCCTCAACACAATGCATAGTTTCAAATATTTAGGAATCATTGTATCAGACAATGGGTCATGACAGGAAGTCCTCTACAGGATCGCACAAACAACTGCGGCCCTGACAAGGTTGAAGCCCAGTTGGAAAGACATGACTCTCAGTCATGACACTCCAAGGTAAGGCTGCTGCGCTCCCTTGTCGTCTCCATCTTCTTATACGCTTGCGAAACATGGACCCTCACAGCAGATCTACAACGAAGAATTCAAAGCATGGAGACGAGGTGCTACAGGAGACTTTTGGGCATTTTCTATACCCAGAACATCACCAACTACAAAGTCCGACAGACCATTACACAAGCCATTGGACAACACGATGAGATGCTCAAAATGGTGAGGAAACGGAAACTCCGATGGTATGGCCACGTCACCGGAGCATCAGGCTTTGCAGAAACCATCCTGCAAGGCACGGTGCAATGAAGCAGAAAAAGAGGGAGACAGAAAAAGAGGTGAGAGGACAACATTCGAGAATGGATTGGCTCGACACTGAGCAAAGCCATGAGAGTTGCTGAGGACAGAGAAAATAGAGTACGCTTGTTAAACCATCATCTGTATGACCCAAAACGAACTTCGAATTTCGGATAGAGCGGCATATGTATTGTAAATGTAATAGTATTAATAAACTATTATATTTGTTTTGGTTATTTAATTAAATTAATAATAAATAATGTTGATATTAGTGTGAAAAATGGAGTGGGCAGACGACGAACATGGTGGTTCGCTGTAACTTTTGTATAACCAATTTAATTCGGATAAATTATTAATTTGAAGTTGAAACTACAATTGCAGTGTACAGCATCCATTCCATTTGTGTGAACGAAATTAATTGGTGTCATTGACGTAATAATTATTTGTTGAAGTTTTGTTTATGTTGTACTCGAACTGTATTCGATATAAATTAAATTGATTGTATTGCTACACTGGTCCCTTCACAGAAGAGATAGAGAGAGGGAGAGGGAGAGAGAGAGAGAAAGAGAGAGAGAGAGAGAGAGAGAGAGAGAGATAATTGTCCAAAGAAAGTTTATATTTTTAGAAACTTAGTAGTTGCTAACTCCTCTGTCTGCAGAAGGTTTTAGCTGCGGGGTCTCAAGAATAGGCAGAAGAAGATGTAGAAGGACGAGGAAGACGAATAAGATACAGAAGACAAAGAAAAAGACGAGGAGGACGAAAAAGAGGAGAGGGAAGAAGATTAAAGAGGAAGAAGACGAGGACGCAGAAGAAGACGAAGAAAGAAGCGGAAGAAAGGAGAACGAGGAAGAAAGAATGGTATAGGAGAGGAGGACGAGGAGGAGCAAAGATGAGGAGGAGGAAGAGAGAATGGGACAGGAGAGGAGGACGAGGAGGAGCAAAGATGAGGAAGAGAGAATGGGACAGGAGAGGAGGACGAGGAGGAGCAAAGATGAGGAGGAGGATGAGAGAATGGGACAGGAGAGGAGGACGAGGAGGAGCAAAGATGAGGAAGAGAGATTGGGACAGGAGAGGAGGACGAGGAGGAGCAAAGATGAGGAGGAGGATGAGAGAATGGGACAGGAGAGGAGGACGAGGAGGAGCAAAGATGAGGAAGAGAGAATGGGACAGGAGAGGAGGACGATGAGGAGCAAAGATGAGGAGGAGGATGAGAGAATGGGACATGAGAGGAGGATGAGGAGGAGCAAAGATGAGGAGGAGGATGAGAGAATGGGACAGGAGAGGAGGACGAGAAGGGATAAGGGGAATCAGAGTGAGAAAGCAGAGGACGTAGACGGATAAGAGACTAAAGAACGAGTTAACGTCATGTCAGACAATAAGCGGTCAAATGGGAACGTATTTGCGGTGTGATTAAAGACATATATATATATATCGTTTCTTTCCTCTGGCGACGATGATTAGTTGTGTGTTATTTGTGAGTTATTTATAAATATTCTTTCAACGGATTTATTCTGCGACATGACGTGTTTAGAAGCTCTGTTCCGTTTGATTCTTGTAAATTTAGTATTTTTGCTATTAGGTTGATTTATGTTTATTGTTTAATAGGAGGTGTGACAACGTAATTTATTGTTACGAGTTTGTAAAGTTGTGAGACGGGAAAACACGCTGATTCACGCATATCCTTTTAAATATCCCGTTTCGTTGCATCTCTCAACATCATCATTTCACTTTCCACACCTCTAAAAGCAGGAGGTAAAGGCTACCTAAGAAAAGAGTTGTTTCCCTTGGCACGACCAACGTTCTACCTCCTCCTGCTTGGACTTGCCTCGTTCCTCTGATTTTTCTTTTGCCTTTCCGAGTTCATCTTTCCCATACAAAACAAACTCTACCCTTTCCGAGTTCATCTTTTCCATGCAAACTCTACCTTATCGGAGTTCATCTTTCCCATACAAACTCTACCTTATCGGAGTTCATCTTTCCCATACAAACTCTACCCTATCCGTGTTCATCTTTCCCATACAAACTATACCCAATCCATATTCATAATTTCAATGCAAAAACTACTATATCCATATTAATCTTTTCAAATACAAACCTTATTCTATCCGTATTCATTTTTCCCCCCCAAAAATATACCATATCCGTATTGCTATCCTATCTCGTAACTCGGAGGTCGTAGGGACACCACAGATGATCGTTTAACCAGCATACTCCATCTTTCCCTGTCCTCAGCAACCCTGATTGTTTCGCTCAGTGTCAAACCAGTCCATTCTCGAATGTTGTCCTCCCACCTCTTTTTCGGTCTCCCTCTTCTTCTACGTCCTTGCATTGTGCCTTGCAGGATGATCTTTGCAAGACCTGATGATCTGGTGACGTGGCCATACCATCAAAGTTTCCGTTTTTTCACCACTGTGAGCAGGTCATCGTGTTGTCCAATGGCTTGTGTGATGGTCTGTCGGACTTCGTCGTTGGTGATGTGCTGGGTGCAGGAAATGCCCAGATGCCTTCCATATTCATCATTCCCATACAAAAATATACCCTACCCGAAGTGTCCATGTTTGGAGTTCGCCTTGCGCCATTGCTGCATTCAAATTGAGAATATTTAATAAAATGTCAAACTAGTGCGCCAATCTGAGTCAGTTGTCTTTTTGGCCCATAGGAATTTTTATTTATTTTATTTATTTGATCGTTCTTATATAGCGCTTTACCAGCTCAAGAGCTGCTCAAGGCGCTGGCCGATACAGGATCTAACTCAAGCCGCCCGTGACGCCCACCCGCAACCTTTGGGCGCATAGTCTGACGTCCGTACAACTGAGCACAATCCTGGGCAGCCAGGGATGGGGGAGAAGGACCTAAGTGCATGCTGGGTGTGTTCTTGTCACCGGCACTCACCCGTCTGGGACATGAGCGTCAGGATCTTTAAAGTCCGTTATGATGGAATGTATGCGACACAGACTAGACCTCGGTTTATACTCTCATCCGAAGGAGTAGGAAACGGGAGTAAAGTGTCTTTCCCAAGGACACAACATAATGCCCCGGCATGGGCTCGAACCCGGGACCTTCAGATCCACAAGCCAAAGCTCTACCATTAGGCCACCATGCCTCCCGTGGAATCCCAAATGCTTTGTTTTCATGCTAGGGGCAAGCCGACCACTGGACCTTGTACATGAATACTGACTACAAACCTGCTATCTGCACCCTGTCCGCGCTAGCTCTTCCTCTTCCTCCTCATTTTACTCCCCCTAACCCCTCCTCCTCCCCGTCATTACTATTGCTTCATGTTCTCCTCTTCCTTCCCTTCTCTTTTATTCTTCCACCCTCCCCTCCCCCCATTGTGTCATCACTCTAAACACAGGAGGTTGAGGCTACCGAAAGAAAAAGGTTCTTCCCAGACACGGCATGCGATTCGTTCGCACTCGTGTCCCATAATCCATCAGGTCCGCCCCACAATCCTTTGGGTCCACTCAATTATGGCCGCCATGTAGGTTGGTCGCGTGCTGGCCGATACTTTGGGCCGACAGAGGGCGCGTAGGGGAAAAGCGGAAGTTAATTTCTGTAATCAACCTGTCTAGCGGCCATCTTTTATCTGAAGTCAGTTTTTTTTTCTCTTTCTCTACCTGCCTTAGTTTTGATAGGCATGCCTTTCCTTTCTTTCTAACTACCCTATCCCATCCCCACACCCGTCTTTTTTTAATTGTAATTTTATTATTACGTTAGTCCGGCTCTCCTACTTCACTCCCTACATTTCAATGAAATCATCCGGTCCTGATTTGGCTCGGAAGAGTCCGCTGGACCTAAAGCAACAATTATGTAATGTAATGTAATGAAATTCTTATTTTTTGTCGATCCCTCCCTTGAAGTCTCAGAAGCTGGCAGTCCCTTGAGCCCATTCAACAGTTGTTTCACTAAATTGGCGATACTCCAGAGTTATAGGCCTGGACGACTATCTTTGATCTTTCACAAGTCTCAGTCGTTCATTATACACTTTAAAATACGACCACTTAAACAATTTTGATGGAATGGTTGGGGTTTACAGATCTTGGAGGTGTAGCTTCTCCCCAGACATCGCTAAGAACAGTAGACTATCTCAGCAAACGCATGGGCACGGAAGAAAGAACTGGTTAACTGAGGTCATTTTGTGGGTCATGGGATGGACTAACACCCTAAGTGACAGCAGCACAAGGAAGAACTGCAAGTAAAGCCACGCCTTAGTGACAGGCTTACTACTACTACAACTACTGCCACTACTACTACTACCCTCGTTTGGGTGCCGGGGGTTTCAGTATAAATAGTATCCCCACTTTCTGGAAATTTAGTGCTTTAAATTCCCACTGTCGCTGTCTTTCTCATTTGCTCTTTCTCATTCCTGCTCTGTTCTATCAATCTGCTATACTATCGTCTTCTTCGCTAGACCAGTCTCCTACCTTTTTTTCTTGAAAACTCTTCCGGGACAAGACTCCTTATTTGCGTATGAGGTCTGTTGGATCAGCTTGGGGATATTGGACGCTTTCTGCCAGGTGGTCACTAGGGCTTCCTATGATGTTATTATTTAGCAATGTAGGCATTTTATATGTATGTGTTTTGTTGATAATTTATAATGATGTTTGTATTCTATTTTGTTTTTGTAAACGGGGGTTCGATAAGTTGGGGTGAAGCCTCAGCCGTCCCGTGCGTGGGATGTCTTTATTGTAAAGTGACTGGCTGGTGGAGAGCTTTCGGTTTTACCACTAGGGTTGTTTCAGCAGATCTTTTATGCGGATCAGGGGTTGTCCGGTCCTGATTTGGCTCGGAAGAGTCCGCTGGACCTAAAGCAATAATAATGTAATGTAATGTAACTACTACTACTACTACTAAATATTGTGGTTCTTGCATTACTGTTCCATGTCTGATACGAAGATTGCTTTTTTGCTCTGTGACACTAGGTAGAAATGTCAAGGTCACATTGAATAGTGTTGAACACTGGGAACATTAATTTTGAGGTCAGCTTCACAGTGACAGAAATGGAAAAAAGGACATGCTTCTCCTCCTCTCCTTTCTCCTCTCTTTCCTCTTCAGCAAGACCATGCTTATTCCATGCATCAACTCATCAAGGTCAGGCTAAAACGTTTTGGACAGCGGGAATGGTGTCGGCAGGCAAAGCCCAGTTTCTTAATGATAACTCCACAGGAAGGTGACGGTAAAAAAATTGGCATGTGCTTAATTGATCCTTTATTTAGGTATCAGTGAGCTGCGCTGGAAACAGTCTAGGTAAAACAACGACCGACAAATGCCACAAGAGTTATTTCAGCTGGAGAGATGACAGGCACGAACACGGCGTTGGATTCTTGGTTCACAAAGACATTTTAGCCACTGTCATGGGTTACCGCCCAGTCTCCAGTAGATTCATTACCATCCGTCTGAGAGCAGCGCCTTTCAACATCACCATTATCCAGGCCTATGCCCCAACATTAGATTACGACGAGAGCAACGGCGAGGATTTCTTTGAACATCTGCAGGCTGTCCTTGACCAAGTGCCAAGGAAGGACATAATCATAGTGCCAAAGACTGGAATGCAAAGGTTAGTCAAGATCCATACCCCAACTGGGAGACACATGTGGACCCCATTGCAACGAGACATTACATTACATTACATGATTATTGCTTTAGGTCCAGCGGACTCTTCCGAGCCAAATCAAAACCGGACAACCCCTGGTCCGCATAAACGATCTGCTGAAACAACCCTAGTGGTAAAACTGAAAGCTCTCCACCAGCCAGTCACTTTACAATAAAGACATCCCACGCAAGGGACGCTGAGGCTGTACTCTAATTTATGGAACCCCCGTTTACAAAAACAAAATAGAATACAAACATCATTATAAATTAGGAACAAAACACATACATGTATATAAAATGCCCATTGCTAAATAATAACATCATAGGAAGCCCTAGTGACTGTAACGAAAGGGGTTATATCAAGAAATTGCGTGTCTGCATGCGTGAATAATCTGCGTGTCCTCTCGTCTCACACTTTCTAACTCTCACGAATAACTTCTGTTGTCACACCCCCTCTATTACAGGAAACATATAACAACTCAAATTTACAAAAAATACAATCAATTCCACTAAGTACAATCAATCAAGAAATATATGTGCTGTTGCTGCTCTTGTGGCAGCTGCTGCTACTGTCGCTGCGGTTGCTGTTGTTGCTGCTGCTGTGGTTGCTGTTGCTGCCACCGCTTCTTGTCTACTTCTTCGTCTTCTTCTTTGGCTTCTGCTCCGGCTTCTTCTTTCTGCTTCCTCCTTTCTTCTTCTTCTGCTACTTCTTCCACTTCTTCTTTCGTCTTCCACTCCTTCTTCTTCTTCTGCTTCATCTTCTGCTTCTCTTCTGCTTCTCTCTTCTTCTTCTTCTTCTTCTTCTTCTTCTTCTTCTTCTTCTTCTTCTTCTTCTTCTTCTGCTTTCTCTTTGTCACGTCCCCCGAGCGGGTTCAGTGACGTCAGCTCATAAAGCGAGTGAAAAGAATAAACTCAAACAAAATAAACTAACACAAAATGCCAGAGTACAAACACACACTCTTTTATTCAACAATCAACAAGCAAACACAGGACAAATGGGAACTAACCTTCCCTCAACCCCTAAACAGACCCCCGTCCCAATACTAACTAACAATTACCTCCCCTTGCAACAAACCCCAAATAGAACTAAATAACAACAGTTTCTTTACAAAGTGTATACAGAAAATCAAAATCAACAAATCAATTCAAAATGCAAGTCTTCAAATAATAAGCGATGGCGTTGATTCATGAACTATTAGCTAGACAAAGCTGTGGCACAGAAGTAATGTCTCAATGTTCTTGTTAAGTAGCTCAGAGAGCTAACAGTCTCTTTCACAAAGTGGATGATTCTTCTAACTAAATGGATATGTTTTTAGGTGCGTGTAATGTGAGTCTGTGTGTGCATGAATTAGGCATGAAAACCTCGTGGAAGCGTGTTGCCTCGATACACAGGCAAAACCTGCAGCAGTGTAAGAAATCACCACAACACTACTGTGTCGTAGAGGCAAAGGTACATCCCAGGCTGGTTAGGACCCAGTCAGCGGCAACAACATCAACATCAGTACAGCACAACAGGCACATCAAAGGCAACAGCGTGGGAATAATGCGTAGAAATAAACACGTAGATGTAATAATCATCATCATCTCATCATCAGCCCACACCTGTCGACATATACATAGTCTTAACAATATGCCCACCAAATAATAAACACTAAATAATATAACATAACACGCCGTCCTCCGTCCGCCATCTTGACCTGTATAGCTATGAATATCATAATAATAATATAAGATACTATACACAGATTTCAATAATGTAAATCACCCTTTGATGCTAAATAATTCGCATCTTCTTTACAAACCAATGTTTATATAAATATACATAATTATCGCAACCACACTACCATCTCACAGTCCTGATTCATTCCACCTCCCTTCATCACCACCGTCACCCCCAACAATTATAGCACATCACGATTACCTCCCTTCATCCACACTGTAAACATGCTTCCTTCATAATCATCACTTCATCCCTCTTCGGTATACTACATTCTATCGCTCTTTCCATACATACACCCTCACTCTCTCTCTCCCTCTCTATATTCCCCATCACATATACAATAAGAAAATCATAGGAAAATCATATAAAATCAACAAAATTCATTACACATCCTAAAATACATCCCCTTCCCCACACTCATTACCACTCATACACGTACGCAGTGCTCGGAGCGCGCCACTAGAGAATTGAACGACAGGGTTTGCTTACCTTACAGGCCTCGGCTCGTGACGCCCTTTACCCCCAACACCACAACACGACACAACACTGTCACAACATTGGCACAACACAATGGATTAGTCTTTTGAGAGTCTCTTTCTCTTGCTCTTGCACGTTATTTCACTGTCCAAATAACATTTATTCTGAGGATGAGGACACCTTAGCTCTGCTACAGACACTAAGTCTTGGTGGGTGTTCAATCGAGAACCACACGCACCTTAAGTATGGAACTCTACACTCACTGGCGAATGGCAGTTACCATCTTCCCTCGAATTCTACACATCCTTATCCCGACGAGGGCATAAGACCTTGGGTGGCTATAAAACAATACACACACCCTTCCAACAGTACCCTACACTACGATGACCTCTGTCACAGGGCTGCTGTCTCGTTAGAATTCCTTCCTCACGCAATAGCATCTCAAACCACTCTGCCCTTCAAAATCTGCGCCGGCCACAAGCAAAACAGTCGAGCTCTCGTCAGTATGCACGTTCTTTATTACGCGTACCCCTATTCGAAATTGGCCGACTCCCTATCTTCTATGAATCGCACGGACTTTACGAAACTGCACTTTCATACACAAAAGTAAATCGGTCACGCTATTCTATGTACAGCAGATATACAGAGAAGTGTAACTTCGTAAAAAGTGTATCTCTCCCTACCATCTGAAAACTCGTGTCGTCACACAACCCCCCCCCCAGTTCTTAACACCTTGAAGAACCTTAACTACGACGCGAATTTCTCACTACCCCCTATGCTACCTACTGAGCGTTTCTGCTGAGGAAATCTGCTGGAACGTTGTCCTTCCCAGAAATGTGCTCCACAGACATTGAGAAAGGTTGCAGCTGAAGTGCCCATCTCATCAGTCGGCTGTTGGTGTTCTTCACTTGCTGTAGGTACTGCAGTGGCATATGGTCAGTCTGCACTACGAAAGTACGTCCGTACAGATATTGACTGAACTTCTGCACACCCCACACCAACGCTAGACACTCCCTCTCAATGGTCGAATAGTTCCTCTCGGGTTTCGACAGTTTCTTGCTTGCACACGCAATAGGCTGTAATCCCTGTCCCCTGTCCTGGCTCAAAATGGCCCCTACTCCGTCCTCCGACGCATCTGTCTGTAGCACAAACGGTAGGGTGAAGTCCGGCAGACAGCACACAGGGTCAGAGCACAGCTTCTCCTTCAGTGTGCAAAATGCAGCTTCGCATGCTTCGGTCCATTGTACCGCCCCTGGCTTGCCTCCCTTGGTCAGATCGTGTAGTGGTGAAGCAATCGCTGAAAAGTTGGGTACGAACCGCCTGTAGTATCCGGCTAAACCCAAAAATGAGCGCACTTGCCGCTTGGTCGTTGGTCGTGGTGCATCTCGGATTCTCTCCATCTTTGACACCTCAGGACGAATTTCTCCCTGTCCAACCACGTGCCCAAGATACTCTACTCTTCGGAAACCCAGGTAACACTTTGATGGTTTGGCGGATAGCTGCACCTCACGCAACCTAAGGAAAAGACGTGCCAAGCATTCCAGGTGTCTCTGCTTGGTAATGGTGGCTACCAACAAGTCGTCGACGAAATTGTCGATCTCCGACATTCCCAGGGGTGCTAATAACTTCCGCATCATGCGAGAAAAGACTGCTCCCGCCGTCTTCAGCCCAAATGGCATTACAGTCCACTGAAATTGTCCCTCTGGCGTTGTAAATGCCGTCTTCGCTTTATCTCCCTTGTTCATAGGCACTTGCCAGTAACCTTTGGTCAAGTCGATCTTGGTGAGATACTTGGCCCCTGACAGTTTGGAAAACAAGTAGTCGATGTTCGGCAATGGTTCCGCATCGAATACGACGTGCTTGTTTAACTTCCGGAAATCAACGCAGAAACGCATCGTGCCCTCCTTCTTCTTTACTAATACGATGGGCGAGCTGTATGGCGAACTGGCCCTCTCAATGACGCCCATCGCTAGCATCGCTTCCACTTCCTTCTTGATGGTCTCGTGATGCGAATGGGGAAGTGGGTACTGCCGCGTCCTCACTGGAATGTCGCTGTCCACACGTATTTCGCACACGTCCAGTGTAGTGCGTAACGGCAAGTCGGTTAGGACATCCTCAAACTGCCACACCAGCTCCTGCAATTCTTCCCGTATTTCTGGGCAGTTGTCGTCCATCTTCACGTCGCGGGGTGTCTCTGATGCTGTCAAGGTGATTACGGGAATATCCCCAAACACCGGCATAGTTTCTTCCTCCTCTACCCCCTCGTCGTCTACAACGATCGTGGCCACCGTCGCTCTGGTATGAAACTTCTTCAGGAGGTTGGCGTGGTATAGTTTACTTTTCCCACGCATCCTGATCCGGTAGTCGCACTCTCCCACGCGTTCGATCACCTCGTACGGTCCTCGCCATGCTAGCTGCAACTTGTTGTGTTTTTCTGGTAACAGCAACAACACTTGATCCCCCGCGTTGAACAAACGCCGTTTCGCCTTCTTATCGAAGTGCCGCTTCTGCTTGGCTGACGCGGTTCTGAGGTTTCCTTGTGCCAACTTACAGGTTTCCTCGATGCGGTTACGCAAATCCACCACGTACTGGCTACTCAATTTCACCTCCTCCTCTTGTATTTCCTTGGTCCAGAGGTCTCGCAATACAGCCATCGGTCCCCGCACGGTCTTTCCATATAGGAGCTCGAAGGGAGAGAACCCTGTAGACTCCTGTGCTACTTCTCGGTATGCAAATAGTAGCGCTGGAATGTAGCGGTCCCACGCTGTAGGTTGTTCTGTGGCTAACTTCTTGAGCATGGACACTAGCGTCCCGTTGAATCGCTCAACCAGTCCGTTGCACTGTGGATGATACGGCGTGGTGGCCTTCCCATGGATCGACAGTAGTCTGTTCATCTCCCGCATGACTTCAGACATGAATTGCGTCCCCTGATCTGTCAAAATTTCCCTAGGAACGCCCACCCTCGACCAAATCTCCCACAGCGCTTCTGCCACCCTCTCTGCCTCTATGCCCTTGAGCGGTACAGCCTCGGGATAGCGTGTGGCATAGTCTACTACCACTAGGATGTACATGTTACCCCGATCTGACTTGGGTTTGATGGGTCCCACAATGTCTACCGCCACCCTCTGAAATGGCTCGTCCACCAGCGGAAGTTGCTGTAGTGGTACCTTCCTCACCCGTCCCCTCGGTACTACCTTCTGACATTCAGGACAACTGGCGCAATACCTCCGTACTTCGGCACACATTCCCGGCCAATAGAATGTCCCCCAGATCCGTTCCCTGGTACGTTTCCCTCCCAAATGCCCAGCCATGGGTGGATCGTGAGCCAACTGAAGGATCCCCCCCCTCAACTGTTTCGGGACTACCAGTTGCGTGACCTGGCTACCTCTCTTCGTGTGTACCCGGTACAACACCCCCTTCTTCTTGCGAAACTCAGCTGACGCCCTACCTGACGCTATCGCCCCACCACTCTGTGCCAACGTTCTCGCCTTCGCGAGCGTCTCGTCGGTCTCTTGCATCCTGATCAACTCTGGGGTGCTAACAGAGATCTGGGATGGTTCGACCACTGCTAAGGGTACCTCCCTCTTCTTCTCGGCCTTCACCTGCGCCCGAGTCTGCACTGCTGCAGCCATTGCGCACTCACCTCCGAACAAGGAAACAGGACTCTTTTCCCCGCTATCAAACGTTACCCAGTTACCCAGGATGATATCGGGCCCGTCCTCGAAAACCACCAACTCTACTCTCCCCCTGACCAGCGCACAATCCAACTCCACCCAAGCTGTAGGTAGCAGACCCACGTTCGATCGATTCGCCAAGCAAATCTCGACAGTCCGACCCGTCAAATCAGCTGGTTTGACTAACCTGCTCGCGACTGCCCCTATCTCCGCCCCCGTATCTCTCAATACTCGAACGTCCTGCCCGTTCGCCCTACCTTGGCCCCATGGATCATAAGGTTTGATTGCACACACGCTAGCCCGAGGTGCGGTCTCCGTGGAAATAGTCCGTCCCACTGTAACCTGGCCTACTGTCTGAGGTTTGACCTTGCAGTCCCTGACCACATGCTTCTCCGACCCACATCGGTAGCAACGGCGTACCCCACTACCCCCTTCCGTCCTCCCTACCTTCTGACCCTGACTTCCCCTGTTGCTAGGCTGCTGAGGAGCCTCCGGTCGTCTGGGAAAACTGCGTCTTTGACTGGGTAGTACGGGTGCCGGTGCTGATGCTGCCCGCTTGGCATCTACCACGCGCTGCGCCAACTCTGCTGCGGCATGGCTAGTCTCAGGTAGATTCTCCCTCACGTAGATCTCTAGCTCGGTAGTCATAATGGAGAAAAGTTGCTCACCAATGAAAGTGTCTAGTACCTGCCCTACGTCGGTGATGTCTTTGCCGGCGAGCGAAAACCACTTCTTCACTAACGACCCTAGTCTCACTACTAGCTGAGGAAACGTCTCTGCAGCTTCCTTCTTGGCCTCTCGAAACTGCCTACGATAGTAGTCGGCGTCCTTCCTGAAGCGTTTCAACAGCGCATTCCTCACAATGTCGAAATCCTGGGCTTGCTCAGGCGTTAGACGAAGGTACGTATCTCGGGCTTCCCCTTGTAACAAAGGCGCTAGCCTAACCGCCCATACCTCCCTCCTCCAACCCTGAATCTCTGCCACCCGTTCGAACATCTGGAGGTATGCCTCCACATCCTCCCTCTCCTCCAAGGGTTTCAACTTGACTGAGTATGCTGCCCCTCTATCTCTAGCCCTATTCTCCCTCTGATCAGCTCGGTCTTCATCTCTGGCTCTACGTTCCTCCTCTAGCCTCATCTCAAACATCCTCCTTTCCTCTTCCTTAGCCTCTCTCTCTTCTCGCTTCTCATCTTCTATCCTCTGTTCCAACCGACGTCGGTCTTCCCTCTCAGCCTCTAATCTAGCTTCCAATCTAGCTTCTAGACGTCGACGCTCATCTTCTCTTTCTTTCTTTTCTTCCTCCCTAACTAACCTCTCTGCTGCTTCCCTCCTCATTCTCTCCCTCTTCTCTTCCTCCTTCTCCCTCCGCCTCTCCTCTTTCTCTCTCCGCTCGTCCTCCCTTCTCATCTCGCTAACGACATAGTGTGCCAACGCTCCATCACGGAAACCCAGACTTTCCCCAATCTGTCTAAATCTCTCACTATCACCGAGCGCGACCTCGACTTTGCTCTGTGCACCGGGCGATTTGGCATACATCTTAGGCATAGTGGTCTGAGTACTCACTGCGTAAGGTTCCTCCAACAACCCTGTCACAGAGCCGTCATCACGGAAGTCCTGCTCCTCCTGCTCGGCCTCCTCCTTACGAGTCCTAGCGTCGCGGCGCATCGCGGCTCGAGCCTCCCGCGTAGCCATGTCGGAAAAGAAGGGAAGAACAGATGTTAGTATACACAAAACAAATAACACCTAACTGATACAAACACCTAACAGAATGAATACGCAACACAACAGTCACAGGAGCCGAGGAATCGTTCACCGTCGTACCCCTGAAGGCGAGCAAGTGAACCCTGCAACCCAATTCCCCGTTAATGCTGCACCCCGAGTGTGTTCCCTAGTGCAATACACCCACACTCCCGCCAACCGCCCGCTGCGTACCCTTTCACACAACAACTCAAACACACAACATACACCTCTGGCAATACCCTAACAAAATAAATGAGTTTATCCCACTTCTGACACCAAATATGTCACGTCCCCCGAGCGGGTTCAGTGACGTCAGCTCATAAAGCGAGTGAAAAGAATAAACTCAAACAAAATAAACTAACACAAAATGCCAGAGTACAAACACACACTCTTTTATTCAACAATCAACAAGCAAACACAGGACAAATGGGAACTAACCTTCCCTCAACCCCTAAACAGACCCCCGTCCCAATACTAACTAACAATTACCTCCCCTTGCAACAAACCCCAAATAGAACTAAATAACAACAGTTTCTTTACAAAGTGTATACAGAAAATCAAAATCAACAAATCAATTCAAAATGCAAGTCTTCAAATAATAAGCGATGGCGTTGATTCATGAACTATTAGCTAGACAAAGCTGTGGCACAGAAGTAATGTCTCAATGTTCTTGTTAAGTAGCTCAGAGAGCTAACAGTCTCTTTCACAAAGTGGATGATTCTTCTAACTAAATGGATATGTTTTTAGGTGCGTGTAATGTGAGTCTGTGTGTGCATGAATTAGGCATGAAAACCTCGTGGAAGCGTGTTGCCTCGATACACAGGCAAAACCTGCAGCAGTGTAAGAAATCACCACAACACTACTGTGTCGTAGAGGCAAAGGTACATCCCAGGCTGGTTAGGACCCAGTCAGCGGCAACAACATCAACATCAGTACAGCACAACAGGCACATCAAAGGCAACAGCGTGGGAATAATGCGTAGAAATAAACACGTAGATGTAATAATCATCATCATCTCATCATCAGCCCACACCTGTCGACATATACATAGTCTTAACAATATGCCCACCAAATAATAAACACTAAATAATATAACATAACACGCCGTCCTCCGTCCGCCATCTTGACCTGTATAGCTATGAATATCATAATAATAATATAAGATACTATACACAGATTTCAATAATGTAAATCACCCTTTGATGCTAAATAATTCGCATCTTCTTTACAAACCAATGTTTATATAAATATACATAATTATCGCAACCACACTACCATCTCACAGTCCTGATTCATTCCACCTCCCTTCATCACCACCGTCACCCCCAACAATTATAGCACATCACGATTACCTCCCTTCATCCACACTGTAAACATGCTTCCTTCATAATCATCACTTCATCCCTCTTCGGTATACTACATTCTATCGCTCTTTCCATACATACACCCTCACTCTCTCTCTCCCTCTCTATATTCCCCATCACATATACAATAAGAAAATCATAGGAAAATCATATAAAATCAACAAAATTCATTACACATCCTAAAATACATCCCCTTCCCCACACTCATTACCACTCATACACGTACGCAGTGCTCGGAGCGCGCCACTAGAGAATTGAACGACAGGGTTTGCTTACCTTACAGGCCTCGGCTCGTGACGCCCTTTACCCCCAACACCACAACACGACACAACACTGTCACAACATTGGCACAACACAATGGATTAGTCTTTTGAGAGTCTCTTTCTCTTGCTCTTGCACGTTATTTCACTGTCCAAATAACATTTATTCTGAGGATGAGGACACCTTAGCTCTGCTACAGACACTAAGTCTTGGTGGGTGTTCAATCGAGAACCACACGCACCTTAAGTATGGAACTCTACACTCACTGGCGAATGGCAGTTACCATCTTCCCTCGAATTCTACACATCCTTATCCCGACGAGGGCATAAGACCTTGGGTGGCTATAAAACAATACACACACCCTTCCAACAGTACCCTACACTACGATGACCTCTGTCACAGGGCTGCTGTCTCGTTAGAATTCCTTCCTCACGCAATAGCATCTCAAACCACTCTGCCCTTCAAAATCTGCGCCGGCCACAAGCAAAACAGTCGAGCTCTCGTCAGTATGCACGTTCTTTATTACGCGTACCCCTATTCGAAATTGGCCGACTCCCTATCTTCTATGAATCGCACGGACTTTACGAAACTGCACTTTCATACACAAAAGTAAATCGGTCACGCTATTCTATGTACAGCAGATATACAGAGAAGTGTAACTTCGTAAAAAGTGTATCTCTCCCTACCATCTGAAAACTCGTGTCGTCACACTCTTCTTGATGCTCCGTCTTCTTCTTGTCTCTCCTCTTCTTCTTCTTCTTCTTCTTCTTCTTCTTCTTCTTCTTCTTCTTCTTCTTCGTCTTCTTCTTCTTCTCCTCCTCCTCCTTCTCTTCTTTCTTCTTTCTTCTTCTTCTTTCTTCTTCTCCTTCTCTCCTTTCTTCTTCTTCTTTCTTCTTCTCCGTCTCTTCTTTCTTCTTCTGACTCGAGGCCCCCAGCCGGAAACTTCTGTAAACACACGAGTTTACCAAACTAAATTTCTTGATACAAAGACTATCTTGTGATTACTACATATACCTCTCTCTCCTTTGTGACGGGGCCAGACCAGCAATATAATTCAATTCTCACGATGTCGAATACAGTTCATCCATACGCAAATTGTAAAACTAATTAAAACAACTGATTATTACACCTTGACACTAATTTATTTCATTCACAAAATAAATATAATGCTATACACTGCAAAATTAAGTTTCAACTTCAAATCAAATAATAATCCAACTTCAATTCGTTAATCAAAAATATACAACGATCCACCATCTCCATCACCTCCCTATTCCATCCTTCATACTAATATTTATTATTAATTCTATTCCACAACAGGTAGAATATAATCATTGCAAAATACTATTATGTTTATAATACAATATTTCAATGATAAACAATATATACCTGCAGACACAGCTGCCATAAGTTCAACCCAACCACTCTGTGGTACAGTCAAGAAAAGAATGAATATATTTTTGAATGTAATTGGTGAGCCGTCATGTGGCCAGCTCAACCAATCAGAATTTAGTTATCAATTAAAAAAATATAATTAATGTCTTCACACAGGAAGAGACTACAATACATAAAGTCATCGGACCGAAATACTATAAAACCGGTCCGTGACAGTGACCACCTGGCAGAAAGTGTCCAATATTCCCAAGCTGATCCAACAGACCTCGTACACAAACAAGGAGTCTTGTCCCGGAAGAGTTTTCAAGAAAAAAGGTAAATGACTGGTCTAGTGAAGAAGAAGATAGTATAGCAGATTGATAGAACAGAGCAGGAATGAGAAAGAGCAAAGGAGAAAGACAGCGACAGTGGGAATTTAAAGCACTAAATTTCCAGAAAGTGGGGATACTATTTATACTGAAACCCCCGGCACCCCAACGGGGGTTGCAACGAGACAAATGACAGAGGTGTGAGATTTTTGCAGTTTGCCAGATACAACAACCTGATACTAGCAAACACGCTTGGTCTCCACAAAACATCCAGACGATGGACATAGCACAGTTCCAGTGGGGAACATCACAACCAGATTGAATACATCATGGTCAAAACACGCTTCAGATCAAGTATTACATTACATGGTTATTGCTTCAGGTCCAGCGGATTCTTCCTAGCCAAATCAGGACCACTCAAATCAAGCGTCAACATTGGCAGGACACACACTTTTCCAGGAGCAGACATCGGAAGTGACTAGGATCTCGTGATGATGTCCTTCCGGCTCCACTTGAAGAGAGTAAACACAGCAAAGTGCAGAAGACTGAAGTTCGACCTGGACAAACTGCATGACCCGGAGGTGGCCGAAATATTCCAAGTCACAAATGGAGGGAAATTTGCACCACTGCTCATTTTGGGAGCTGGTGAAGTAAAATCAACATCATTACCACCACCTTCAACTCAGCTGAGACAGATGCCGCCACTGAGATCCTTGGCAAGCACCGCCCAAAGAATAAATCGTGGACCACACCTGAACTTTTGGATCTGCGTGACAAACGAAGAGAGAAGAAAAAGAACCCCTCATAGGGAGCTGATGCCTACCCAAAAATCCACAATGACATCCGAAAAGACATGCGCACAGCAAAGGAGAACTGGATAGAAGATTAGTGTCAGGAAATAGAGAGCAGTCTAAAAAAGAAAAATAGCAAGAAGCTCTACCAGACTGTGAAACGGCTGACAAGTGTTAAACGGCCCAAGATCTCCACGATCCAAACAAGTCTGGCACATGCTTTACAGAAGAACAAGAAGTCTTGGATAGATGGACAGAGTCCTGCTCGGACCTCTACAACCACAAACCAAACGGAGACCCATCAGTTCTAGCATATCCCCAGAACAGAGAGAAGAAAAATCCTCCAAATTCTCCGCTGAAGAAGAGGAAGTCAAGCAAGAGTAGAAGCGATGATTGATACCCTCACGTCACCATTATCTGTAACAAGATCTGGCCGATTGGGGAGTGGCCTATACCATGGACTCTGTCGCTTGTCATCACTCGTCCCAAAAAGGGTAACCTTCAGGAGTGTGAAAATTACCGCAACATCAGCCTCATGAGCCATCACAACAAGGTCCTCCTAAAAATAATACTCAACAGGTTGAAACCCCAAGCTGACCATGTACCAAATCATACAGTAGCTAAAGAACAAGCAAAATTCAGGGCTGGGCGAGGTACCACTGAGCAGATTTTCAACTTCAAAATAATCTGCGAGATATACCTTCAGCACCACCAACAACGTCTATGTCATGTCCTTTTAGACTCCAGGAAAGCGTTTGACCGAGTCTGGCATGGAGCTCTGTGGGCAACCATGAGAGTGTACAACATCAGCCCTAACATTATTGACGCCATCAAAAGCTTGTATGACATGGCCACAACAGCAGCGTCATCCGGAACTGGTACAGAACAACAATCGGTGTGCGTCAAGGTTGCCTATTCTCTCCAACACTCTTCAGCATCTTTCTAGAGCGCATCATGTCAGATGCCTTTGCAGATCACGAAGGTACAGTCAGCATAGGGGGTGAATCAATCTCCAACCTCGTTTTTGCGGCTGACATTGATGGATTGGCTGGAGAGGAACAAGAACTTGAACAGTTCGTACAGAGGCTTGACACCACCTCCAGAGCCTTTGGAATAGAAATAAATGCAGAGAAGACCAAAATGATGACCAGCAACACCAATGGCATCAACATGGAAATCAAAGTCCAAGGCCAATCCCTCAACACAATGCATAGCTTCAAATATTTAGAAGCCATTGTATCAGACTATGGGACCCGACAGTAAATTCAATTCAATTCAATATTTTAATTTAACGTCTTTTCACAACAATGTGATTTTAGACAACCATTAAAAAAAACAAAAAACAATTGCTTATTCTTCTTATGCGACTCATTATTATTCGACAGTAAGTCCGCTCCAGGATCGCACAAACAACTGCGGCTCTGACAAGGTTGAAGCCAATTTTGAAAGACAGGACCATCAGTCTACAATTAAAGGGAAGGTTGCTGCACTCCCTTGTCATCTCCATCTTCCTATACGCTTGCGATACATGGACCCTCACAGCAGATCTACAACGAAGAATACAAAGCATGGAGATGAAGTGCTGCCGAAGACTTCTGGGCATTTTGTATACCCAACACATCACTGTGACGGGGGTTTTATTGTTGCTGGGCTCTGCACAATGGACTGCTATTACCTCCTCGTCTTAGGCTATGGGGATAGCTAGTTATCTCCCTATGACTTAACTTAATACATTTGTTTAGCTCGGTCTGTGTTTAGGCTGGGGTACAGAGATAGATAGAAAAATGGTAAAATATCATTGTCACACTAGCTTTCACACGGCTATGAAACATATGTAGTCCAGCCACTTGTTAACAGTAAATATCATGCATTTATTTCCTCTACTCTATACACGATCTTCGAAGTACGAAACTAACTTAAAAGTTCAATTGTCAATGCCAATGGTTCACTCGCTGATAGATATAGTCAGCTAACTTTTCATCATAGGGCTCTGGGTACTTTCTGCCTTAATGGTCAGAGTTCTTGAAGAGTGGACTACTGTGGTCCTGTTTATACAGATTTTAAATGCACTGTTTCTTGTGGCACTTAACTGCGTGGTTGAAGCGCTGCGTTGAAGTCGCTTCTGGGCCAAGCTCTGATGTCGTGGAGTCTTTGACTTTGTGGTTCAACGGTTGGGCTATCTTCGCACAATGCTGGAGATGCCTCGGCAGCCAACTGTAAGCGTCAACTTGTTTTTGTCTTTTGCTGAGTTGGGCTCACGATATAACGCCTGCTCGTCTGTAACATATGAGACGAAATTCTGCACAACCCTGTATAATAGGTCTGTGCAGAGCATCTCACTGAAGGCCAAAGTAGCCCTCAGTGATAGCTCCACATCTCTATACATAAGCGACGAACATTCTGCTAAGTCTGTGGTCCACTGGAATCTCTATTCTAATTTCCTATACATATATAAATGTAAAACATGGCTAACTATACACATACAGAACTAATAATATTATAAACATTCTCGGGTACAGCCACAGGTCTGCAAGCATACATATAGGTTAAACAACAGTGGTTCTGTCAGGTATACAACATGGGGTCAAAACCGGTCGCGCTTGCCTCCTGGTCGGATTATCCACGTAGTCAGGCAAAGTCAGACTAACAATTCAATTCTATGCATAGCAAAGTTCACACACATAATTCAACAATAATATAAATACATCACGATGAAACAGAAGTATGTTCATTTACCTGTTTGACAATGTCAGGCCGTGGCCACTTGATTAAATTCGAATATTCAACAAGTACTGCTGTCTAATCTTCTCAGGAGAGAGATTTTTGCTTGAGTGTACTGTGTACTGCTCAGCGTTTCAAACTAGACTGACGTTCTATCTCTTTGCTTGAATCACCCAGAACTGGTTCTATCTAACCTAGCTGTGTTCTCATTGGATGAAACAACTCTGAGTGGCTGTAAAATTCGAAACTCCATGTAGGCTGCGATGATGTCACTAATTGTGCTTGCATCAAGCTACAACTGTGTTGCGCATGATCACTTCTGTCGTCTTCTTTAGACTCACAGTAACCTTCTAAATCTACACTGACTAAACAAGCAAAAGCTCAAAGGCAGTGAAAACGGGCCTCTTGTTACAATCACCAACAACGAAGTCTGACAGATCATCACACAAGCCATTGGTCAACACGATGACATGTTCACAATGCTGAAGAAACGGAAGCTCCGATGGTATGGCCACGTCACCAGAGCATCAGACCTTGCAAAAGCCATCCTGCAAGGCACGGTGCAAGAAGGCAGAGGAAGAGGGAGACAGAAAAAGAGGTGGGAGAACAACATTCGAGAATTGGACTGAGCGAAGCCATGAAAGTTGCTGAGGGCAGAAAAAAGATGGAGTACGCTTGTTAAACGATCATCTTTGGTGCCCCAATGATTTTCGAAGTACGGGATAGGATAGGATAGGTTAGGATGCCTCGTCTTTCACAACGCGCAGCGACTCCAACACAATAGGAAGCTATCGTAAAGCCCTGTGAACAGTGTTCGTGATCAAGACAGCCACTATAGGGGGATTTCGCCTAGTCCTGTGACCGGTTTTCGTGAGTTAGACAACCACCATGCAGGATCAAAGGGTTACTTTCTGTACGTATGACGATTCTTCTGTACACCAGTGTTTTGACAAGCATGTTTGTTTTTCCAAAGTCTTCTTGAAGTTATTCTTTTGGCTCCTTGCGCGTTTTTTTCCCCTGTTTTTCTTCTTTCATTTTCCGTCGTCCATCCTCCTCCACCCAGTTGGAATCATTCCCACCCAACTCTCACATGCACCTTCCCTGCTTGGTCTTTATGTGTTCCATCCTACCTACATTTCAGTGAATGGTCAACACTGCTGACAGTGCATTATTGTCTTTCTTCCTACCTACATTTCAGTGAATGGTCAATACTGCTGACAGTGCATTATTGTCTTTCTTCCTACCTACATTTCAGTGAATGGTCAATACTGCTGACAGTGCATTATTGTCTTTCTTCCTACCTACATTTCAGTGAATGGTCAATACTGCTGACAGTGCATCATTGTCTTTCTTCCTACCTACATTTCAGTGAATGGTCAATACTGCTGACAGTGCATTATTGTCTTTCTTCCTACCTACATTTCAGTGAATGGTCAATACTGCTGACAGTGCATCATTGTCTTTCTTCCTACCTACCTACATTTCAGTGAATGGTCAATAATGCTGACAGTGCATCATTGTACATTCACTCCACTAGCTTCCAGTGTCTCATAGAATAATCTACAAACTCGCTATGTTTTGTTACAAGTGCGTCCATGGCTTAGCCCCTCCTTGCCTCACCCAGAACATTCAATTCTATCAGCCTTCTAGAAATCTTCGTTCTTCCTCTGACACCCTCATGCTTCACATACCCCGCTACAAACTCTCCTGTGCTGGCCGTCGATCTTCTCAGTACTTGGCCCTTTAACTTGGAACTCCCTTCCCCTCTCTCTCCGCAGCTCTCCAAACATAGCTACTTTAAAATCCAACTTGAAAACTCATCTCTTCCTTAAATGTTTCTGATCTTGCCTCCCATCATCATCGTCGTGATTCCTCCATTTGTTTTTTTTTTGTTTGTTTTTTGTTTTGATTCAGACCACCGCCAACACCCACCCCATCACCCATCCTTAGCTCTCCCCTCCTCCCTCCCTCCCTCCCTCGTCTCTTATTCGTTAGCAAGTGTCTGATTTTATTTTGTATGAAGCCGGATGTTTAAAATGAATTCGTGAGTACTGCGCTTTGAACTGATATTGTTCATTGGGAAAAAGCGCTATATAAATATCCTTAGGATTATTATTATTATTATTATTATTATTATTATTATTATTATTATTATTATTATTATTATTATTATTATTATTATTGTCTTTCTTCCTACCTACATTTCAGCGAATGGTCAATACTGCTGACAGTGCATCATTGTCTTTCTTCCTACCTACATTTCACTGAATGGTCATTACTGCTGACAGTGCATCATTGTCTTTCTTCCTACCTACCTACATTTCAGTGAATGGTCAATACTGCTGACAGTGCATCATTGTCTTTCTTCCTACCTACCTACATTTCAGTGAATGGTCAATACTGCTGACAGTGCATCATTGTCTTTCTTCCTACCTACATTTCAGTGAATGGTCAATACTGCTGACAGTGCATCATTGTCTTTCTTACTGCCTACCTGCATTTCGGTGAATGGTCAATACTGCTGACAGTGCATCATTGTCTTTCTTACTGCCTACCTACATTTCGGTGAATGGTCAATACTGCTGACAGTGCATCATTGTCTTTCTTCCTACCTACCTACATTTCAGTGCCGGTCCTGATTTGGCTCGGAAGAGTCCGCTGGACCTAAAGCAACAATCAATCAATCAATCAATCAACATTTCAGTGAATGGTCAATACTGCTGACAGTGCATCATTGTCTTTCTTCCTACCTACCTACATTTCAGTGCCGGTCCTGATTTGGCTCGGAAGAGTCCGCTGGACCTAAAGCAACAATCAATCAATCAATCAATCAACATTTCAGTGAATGGTCAATACTGCTGACAGTGCATCATTGTCTTTTTTCCTACCTACCTACATTTCAGTGAATGGTCAATACTGCTGACAGTGCATCATTGTCTTTCTTCCTACCTACCTACATTTCAGTGAATGGTCAATACTGCTGACAGTGCATCATTGTCTTTCTTCCTACCTACTTACCTTCCTTTTTTATGATGGCCTACTAGGGCCAAAACCTGATAATTACAAATATCATGAGTTAATTACAAATATCATGGGATCATTACAATTATTAATGGATAATTACAATTATCATTGAAAAATTTAAAATATCTTCGCGTGCTCATGTGATAGTAATTTTCCGTTTTGGCTCTAGATCATGTGTTCATGTGATCGTAATTTTCCGTTTTGGCTCTAGCAGTCCGCCTGGAAATGCGCCAAAACCGAAAAGTGTAATTATCACATTATAATTTTTACTTGATAATAACAATTTTTTACATTATCATGCTTTATTCTTGCTGAGGCGGCCTACTAGCGCCAAGACTTGCATTTACAGGTATCAGTGATAATGGACTGGTGTTCTGTATCACATATATGACGGCCTACTAGCGCCAAGACTTGCATTTACAGGTATCAGTGATAATTGACTGGTGTTCTGTATCACAGATATGACGGCCTACTAGCGCCAAGACTTGCATTTACAGGTATCAGTGATAATGGACTCGTGTTCTGTATCACATATATGACGGCCTACTAGCGCCAAGACTTGCATTTACAGATATCAGTGATAATGGACTCGTGTTCTGTATCACAGATATGACGACCTACTAGCGCCAAGACTTGCATTTACAGGTATCAGTGGTAATGGACTCGTGTTCTGTATCACAGATATGACGGCCTACTAGCGCCAAGACTTGCATTTACAGGTATCAGTGGTAATGGACTCGTGTTCTGTATCACAGATATGACGGCCTACTAGCGCCAAGACTTGCATTTACAGGTATCAGTGATAATGGACTCGTGTTCTGTATCACATATATGACGGCTTACTAGCGTCAAAATCTGATAATTAGAAATGTCATGGGATAATTACAAATATCAAGGATATATTTACAATTAACATGTAAATTGTAATTATGAAGTGAAAATTACAATTTTCGGTTTTGGCGCATTTCCAGGTAAATTGCTAGAACCAAAACTGAAAATTAAACATGATCACGCGAAGATATTTGTAACTTTTCAACCATAATTGTAATTATCTTTTGATATTTGTAATTATCTCATGCTATTTGTGATTATCTCATGGTATTTATAATTATCAGGTTTTGGCGCTAGGAAGGCGTGGCAAATACTGATAATTATTAATTAACACTGTAGATTACCGGTTTCTCCGTAAATTAAACAGAACAGTTGTTAATTTCAAATTTCTCGTGGTTTTGGCGCTAGTAGGCCGTCATACTTCCTGCCTACTTTTCAGTGAATTATCAATGTCACGGACTGGTTTTATAATATTTCGGTCCGATGACTTTTTTGTATTGTAGTCTATTCCTGTGTGAAGACATTAATTGAAATATTTGTTATTGATAACTAAATTCTGATTGGTTGAGCTAGTCATGTGATGGCTCATCAATTACATTCAAAAATATATGCATTCTTTTCTTGACTGGACCACGGAGTGGTCGTTGTGTTTGAACTTCTGGCAGCTGTGTCTGCAGGTATATATTGGTTTATCATTGAAATATTGTATTATAAACATAATAGTATTTTACAATGATTATATTCTACTTATTGTGGAATAGAATTAATAATAAATAATGTGGATATTAGTATGAAGGATGGAAAAAGGGAGGTGATGGAGATGGTGGATCGTTGTATATTTTTGATTAGCGAATTGAAATTGGATTAGTATTTGATTTGAAGTTGAAACCTCAACTTGCAATGTATAACATTATATTTACTTTTGTGAATGAAATTAATCGACGTCAAGATGTAATAATAAGTTGTTATAATTAGTTTTGCAATTTGAGTTTGTGTGAACTGTATTTGACATCGTTGAGATTGGAATTATATTGCTGGTCTGGTCCCGTCACAGAGAAGAGAGAGGTATGTGTGGTAATTCAGAGAAAGTCTATGTATCAAGAAATTTAGTGGGGTAAACTTGTGTGTGTTTACAGAAGTTTCCGGCTGGGGCCTCGAGCAGAAGAATTAAGAAGAAAGAAAGAAGAGAAGCAGACAAAGACTTAGGAGGAAGAAGAAGAAGAAGAAGAAGAAGCTTCAAGAAGAAGAAGAAGAAGAAGAAGAAGAAGAAGAAGAAGAAGCTTCAAGAAGAAGAGGAAGAAGAAGAAGACGAAGCTTCAAGAAGAAGAAGAAAGAAGCGGGAGCAGCAACCACAACAGCAACTGCAACGACAGCAGCGGCCACAACAGCAGCAGTAGCAACAGCAGTAGCGGCCACAACAGCAGCAGTAGCAACAGCAGTAGCAACAACATCAGCAGCAGCAACAGCAGCAACAGCAGCAGCAGCAGCAGCAGCAGCCACAGCAGCAGCAACAGCGGCGGCCGAGGAAGACTAACGAAGAAGAAGAAGGGGACGGTGAAGAGGGGAGAAAGCCTAGGACAGATAAAAGATAAGGACAAGGAGAAATCGAGAGGAACGGAAGAAAGTACATAAACGGAGACAGAGGATTAAAAAAACAAAAAAAGACACAACGAATCCCAACCTCCGTGAGACTCTTGTGGGTAACTCTCTCTGTCGACGCGGACTGGAACTTTATATGTGTGTTTTGTGAATGGTGCATAATTCACGGATTATCTCTACGAAGTACGTGAGTACAAAAAAAAGCTACTCGTATGTTTTCCATATTATTGATTGATTTGTATATGCTTATGTAAACTTTGTTGATTCTTGTTCATAGTAATAGAAAGGGGTGTGACAACAGAAGTATTCTTGAGAGTTAGAAAGTGTGAGACGGGAGGACACGCAGATTATTCACGCATGCAGACACGCCGTTCTTGATATAACCCCTTTCGTTACAATCAATACTGCTGACAGTGCATTATTGTCTTTCTTTCGTGTGTCGTGTTTTTCTCTCCATTGACCCATCATTCTTCTTTGCTGTTATTTTATCCTCCTCCTTCTTAACATTGTTTTGCTCTCTCTTTCTACCCACCCACCCCCACCCCAACGCGCTTTTTCTCTCCCTCCTACCTTTTTTTCTTGTTCCTTGGTTGTTTTTCTCTTCTGTCCTTCCCTCTTTCGTTCTCATCCGTTCCTCCTGACTGGCCAGTCCTGATGACAGAGTACTACTGTATTTATCTTTGCAGTCTGGCCCTTGACACCCACACTGCACGCATTGATCCAGCACACGATCATCACCACTATGGCCGCACTATGTAGTTTAAAAAAAAATGTAGATAGTTTCTTCTTCTTCTTCTTCTTCTTCTTCTTCTTCTTCTTCTTCTTCTTCTTCTGCTGCTGCATTCGACCGATTTAAATCATGCATAATCCTATCCTATCCTATCCTGTCCCGTAACTTGGAGGTCGTAGGGGCACCACAGATGATCGTTTAACCAGCATACTTCATCTTTCCCTGTCCTCAGCAACCCTGATGGCTTCGCTCAGTGTCAAACCAGTCCATTCTCAAATGTTGTTCTCACACCTCTTTTTCGGTCTCCCTCTTTTTTTACCTCCTTGCATTGTGCCTTGCAGAATGGTCTTTGCAAGGCCTGATGATCTGGTGACGTGGCCATACCATCGGAGTTTCCGTTTCTTCACCACTGTAAGCAGGTCATCGTATTGTCCAATGGCTTGTGTGATGGTCTGTCGGACATCGTTGTTGGTGATTTGTTGGGTATAGAAAATGCCCAGAAGTCTTCTGTAGCACCTCATCTCCATGCTTTGTATTCTTCGTTGTAGATCTGCTGTGAGGGTCCATGCTTCGCAAGCATATAGGAGATGACGATGACAAGGGAGCGCAGCAGTCTTACTTTGGAATGTTGACTGATGGTCCTGTCTTTCCAAATGGGCTTCAACCTTGTCAAGGCAGCAGTTGTTTGTGCGATCCTGGAGAGGACTTCCTGTCGGGACGCATTGTCTGATACAATGGCTTCTAAATATTTGAAGCTATGCACTGTGTTGAGGGATTGGCCTTGGACTTTGATGTCCGTGTTGATGCCATTGGTGTTGTTGGTCATCATTTGGTCTTCCCTGCACTTATTTCCATTCCATAAGCTCTGGAGGTGGTGTCAAGCCTCTGTACCAGCTGTTCAAGTTCTTGTTCCTCTCCAGCCAATCCATCAATGTCATCCGCAAAACGAAGATTGGAGATTGCTCTACCTCCTATGCTGACTGTGCCTTTGTGATCTGCAAGACCATCTGACATGATGCGCTCTAGGAAGATGTTGAAGAGTGTTGGAGAGAGTAGGCATCCTTGACGCACACCGATTGTTGTTCTGATCCAGTTCCCGAAGGCACTGTTATGGAGGACTGCACTGGTAGCCTTGTCATACAGGTTTTTGATGACTTCAATAATTTTAGGGTTGATGTTGTACACTTTCATTGTTGCCCATAGAGCTGCATGCCAGACTCTGTCAAACGCCTTCTTGAAGTCTGTGAATAGATGTTGTTGGTGCTGTAGGTATTTCTCACAGATTATTCTGAGGTTAAAAATCTGTTCAGTGGTATTTCGCCCTGCCTTGAATCCTGCTTGTTCTTCAGCTATGATTTGTTCAGCTTGGGGTTTCAACCTGTTTATTTTCAGGAGGACCTTGCTGGGATGGCTGATGAGGCTGATGGTGCGGTAACTTTCACACTTCTGAAGGTTACATTTTTTTGGGAAGAGTGATGACAAGCCACTGGGCCCATGGTGTAGGCCACTCCCCACTCTGCCAGATCTTGTTGCAGATAATGGTGAAATGGTGAGGGCATCAATAATCGCTTCTCCTCCTGCTTGAAGCAGTTCCGCTGACTTCCCTTTCTTCAGCGATTGCACTGCTGCCTCAACTTCTTCCCGGAGAATTGGGAGGAATTCTTCTTCTTCTCTGTTCTCGGGACATGCTAGAACTGATGGGTCTCCATTTGGTTTATGGTTGTAATGGCACAGTCCCGGCGGGGAGCATCACAACCAGATAGACTACATCATGGTCAAGAAACGCTTCAGATCAAGCATCAACATTGGCAGGACACGCACTTTTCCAGGAGCAGACATCGGGAGTGACCACAATCTCGTGATGATGTCTTTCCGGCTCCACTTGAAGAGAGTAAATACAGCAAAGGGCACTAGACTAAAGTTCGACCTGGACAAACTGCAAGACCCGGAGGTGGCAGAATTATTTCATGCCACAGTTGGAGCGAAATTTGCACCACTGCTCATTTTGGGGGCTGGTGAAGTAGATGTCAACACCATGACCACCACCTTCAACTCAGCTGAGACAGATGCCGCCACTGAGATCCTTGGCAAGCACCGACCAAAGAAGAAGCCGTGGATCACACCTGAACATTTGGATCTGTGTGATAAACGAAGATAAAAAAGAAAAAGAACACCTCACAGGGAGCTGAGTGATGTCTACCGAAAAATCAACAATGACATCCGAATAGGCATGCGCACAGCAAAGGAGAACTGAATAGAAGATCAATGCCAGGAATTAGAGAACAGTCTAAACAAGAACAACAGCAAGAAGGCCTACCAGACTGTGAAGCGGCTGACAAGTGTTAAACAGCCCAAAGTCTCCACGATCCAAAGCAAGTCTGGCATATGCCTTACAGAAGAACAAGAAGTCTTGGACAGATGGACAGAGTACTGCTCTGACCTTTACAACCATGCATAACAATAGTACAAATACAGAGAGCACTTACTTTGTAAAAAGGATGAGCTAAAATAACTAGGAAATAACCACATGCTTTTACATGAGGCAGCAACATTTGTGTGTTATTCTTTGCTATAGAGGGACCTAGTGAAGTTTATTTATCAGTGGGAGTATTGGGTTGGCTTCTTGATTAGATTCCGGTCTGGCACCTATACAGTATTTCATCGGGACTGTGTGTTCGCTGATAAACATAAAGGCGTGCACAAAACAATGTCTACCAAAGCGAACGATTTTTTTTTTCAAGCTGCCCGGTGTGGCCTGAGTTTCGTGATGGGCGGTGAGTTCCGTATGGCGCTGCAGCGTGACAGAGGCTCAAAGGGAGTAATGAAGCCAATTTCCAAGAGAGAGAAATGACAAAGAAAAAAAAATCTATATCAAAGAAACGTCGATTATTACAGAGGAGGGAAGATTATTATACGGCTATATTGACAGCAAAATGTCAGAATCGACCTCGGCTTTCCACCTTGCGGCTTGTCTTACGTGTCATCAATGACGCAATTTCCGCAATCAGTGACGCAATTTCCGCTTCTCCGCAATGTTGATGGTGTGTGTATCGGTGATCTCTCGCAAATGTGGGAAGGCGGTATTCCGCTATATCAATCAAAGGGCGTGGGTAGGAAACGCTTTATGAATAGATAGAAATTAACCTACGATGATAGGAATTAACCTACAATGATAGGAATTAACTTACCATGATAGGAATTAACATACCATGATATAAATTCACCAAAGATGATAGAATTAAACTATCATGATAGAAAATAAAAATACCGTGATATACATTAACATACAATGGTAGGAAGTAACCTAAGATGATAGAAAGGAACCTAGGAATTAATCTGAGAACTGAAGCTAGGTTTAGAGAATTGTTAGAATGTTGTCGGTATAGTAAACATTGTGGATACTTTTGGCGATGTCGTATTTTGGATTCTTAACATCCAATGAAATCGTGAGCTTGAGAGAATGGCGGGGTGGTGATGGAGATGGAGCACACAGAGATTTCCGCTGAAATTACAAGCGGATTAGGGACGGAGTTAGTGATTGTGGTGGAGAGAGAGAGAGAGAGAGAGAGAGAGAGAGAGAGAGAGAGAGAGAGAGAGAGAGAGAGAGAGAGAGAGAGAGAGAGAGAGAGAGAGAGAGAGAGAGAGAGAGTTGTGTTCGTGTGAGCCAGAGACGACATGAAAAAATAGAGGGAATGAAGGTGCGTATTTATCGTATCACCCGCAATCCAGGCAAACTTGGACATGTTGGACAAGAAAATTGTCCAGCAATTGTGTTGATCGTCGTCACACTCATTCCTCCACGCTCACCACCACCCCCACTCCTTCTCTCGGTCCGAACAGAACGCCAGAACGAGATGATGAGATGTCCAGCCGGCCTCTACACAAGGCTTCCTTCTTTTGTGCTACAATGTTTTATGTGAAAATAGGTCGCGGCAACAATGGTTTCCGTAAGGTTAAGTCGCAAGCGACTGTATTTTATAGCGGGACATTTTACGAGATGGTGTAGCAAAATTATTCTCTGTATTCTACGGGGTGCACTTAAACGTGTTGGGGGTATCTTAGGTGAAGTGTGATCCCGTGACTTTATTTTACCTAAACTATTGTCACAGCGGCCATATTTCACGTTTTTTGCGCTCGTAAAGACCCTATTTCATGGAGGCCTATTCACAACTTTCCGGCACCTCTCATAAAAACTCGTGGGTATCGCCATTATAAATTAAAACGAGGTTAGCATGAAACCAAGTTCCGGTCTAGCTTGTTTTGCTTTTATCAAAGCTTGATGCGTGACTTTTAAATATGGCAAATTGCCGAAAACGACGATTGTTAGAGCCAGAAAACGAGTGGGATAAATATAAAAACGGTGGAGGAAGTAGTCTACATGCTCAGTGAAAGGATGAAAAAAACAATCGTAGAGGCCTGTATTTGTGGCGACTTCGGAGGTGCGTCGATCATCGACAGAAAGTGAAACAAGACCTGAAGACTCTTGTAGTTTTCCATAGCTTCGCTGTCGCAACCTTCACAAAACACGAAGTAACGGACTATATGTTAGGCGAGCGTTGTGGCCAAGTGGGCTAAGGCGGGACTAACTTGCCTTGTCCACAAGCCAGAAACCAATGGTGCCTGACAGGTGTGGGTTCGAGCCAGCAACTGGGCGTTATGTTTTTCCGAATATTTTTCAAAAATTCACAAATAATGTTAGGTAGGTAGGGTTTAGGCGCGCCACTGGCGATAGAAAGGGATAATAAACTGCAGAAAAAAAAAATAAAAATATGTGAGGGTACGATACAGGTGGCCAGTGACACATGTTATTATTCTTGAATATTTGGAAATAACTCACTAAAACACGCGGAGAAAAAAACCGGAAGTATGTTTCATAGAGGGGATTCCCGTTGGTGCATAGGATAGCAGAAAAGTGTGAATAGTTCATAGCTACACCATCACTGAATGGACAACAACGAATGCTCCTTTGACATCGTGGACAGATAACCGGTCGCGGTTTGTGTGTCTGTATGAGAGAGAGAGAGACAGACAGAGAGTCAGAGAGACAGAGTGAGAGGGAGAGAGATAGGGGTATATACACACATACACACCGTGGTGTTTGGCTGAGAAAGCAACCCACAGTTCGTCAGCATGTGTGACAAATGAAGTGTCCACAGTCCAGCAACAAAAAAATCAAATATACAACGATGGCCAAACGATGGGGGAACGACGAGAAGAAGAAGAAAAAGAAGACTAAGTGTGTGTGTGTGTATGTGTGTGTGGGTGGGTGTGTGTGTGGGTGGGTGTGTGTGTGGGTGGGTGGGTGTACGAATGTGGCTGAGTGTATGCGAGGATCATAATAACACATTCTTCATTTAATTATTATTTACAGTTTGTTATGACAAAAATATTTAATTGTAGGGATACGAGGAGACGATTGGTCATTCTTGGGAGGGTATAGCGCCCTTGAGACTTGCAGAAGAGAGTTTGTTCCCCTATTTTCAGTTCAGAACATTTTTTACTGCTATCGGTTTCTAACGGCAAAGAGTTCCTTTGGGGCGGTTTTATCTTTCACTGTACGCCGTTTGTGTTCGGCATCACTGATTATACGGCTACACTATCTGCAAGATTATTATTATTGGTGTTGTTGTTGTTGTCGTTGTTGTTATGGTTTATTATTATTATTATTATTATTATTATTATTATTATTATTATTATTATTATTATTATTATTATGAACATTTCGAAACGCCTAATATTGACAGCTCTAAGCGTGTACAATAAATATACTATAATACACTCAACGTAAAAAAATGTAACAATGACAATGATACAGCTTGAAGGAGATAAAAAGTAACAATCGTAGAAGGCAATGGCAGTAGACAGAAAATTACTGACAAATATATTGTCTACACAAGATGTCTACACTAGCTCTGTTGACACAAGATGTCTACACTAGCTCTGTCTATACAAGATGTTTACGCTAGCTCCCTTGCAACCAGTTTTTTCCTTGTACTAGGCAATAGATCGTAGACCTACATGTATGTTTGTATGCTGACGTGAGACAAAGGATCGTATATTGTATGCTGACATGGAACATAGGATCGTATATTTGTATGTTGACGTGAGACAAACGATCGTATGCTTGTATGTTGACGTGGAACATAGGATCGTATGTTTGTATGCTGACGTGAAACCAAGGATCGTATGTTTGTATGCTGACGTGAGACAATGGATCGTATGTTTGTATGATGACGTGAGGCAAAAGATTGTATGTTTATATCCTGACGTGAGACAAAGGATCGTATGCTGACGTGAGGCAAAAGATCGTATGTTTATATGCTGACTTCAGACAAAGGATCGTATATTTGTGTACTGACGTGTGACAAAGAATCGTATGTTTGTACACTGGCGTGAGAAAAGGATCGTTTATTTGTATGCTGACGTGAGACAAAGAATCGTATGTTTGTACGCTGACGTGAGACAAAGGAGCGTATGTGTACGCTGAGGTGGAACAAATAATCGTATGTTTTGTACTCTGAGGTGGAATAAAGGATCGGCTGTTACAGATGACGTTAAACCCAAATTCTGTTAGTATATAATGACAGCATGGCCTAAACTGCCTTTCATGTATAAGCGAATTGACGATTAAATGTTAAATTGATTTGAAACAATCTAGCGAAATCTCTTTACCAATGAAAACCAAGTCTCTCTTAAAGTAGGCCAATGGCAATGAAGTCTCGGTGGAGAGAGACGTGAAGAGTGACGCGAGAGCAACCGGTGTAGGGGGAAAGTAAATCCCTTTGTGAGAGTGTGGATACCGAAGTTGAGGGAACCTAATCCCCTCTTCTTCCTCCACCTTCGCAGACCGCCGCCTGCTTTAACCAATCAATCCCACCTTCAAATCAGGGAAAATGGCAACAGATGTCTTTAAGGGGTTTTATCTTCTCAATCAGTTCAACACAGTGAGGATGACTTCGGAGTTGACAAGGTGTGGAGAAGGACTGAGAATGGAGGGGGAAAGAAAGAGAAGAAGAGAGAGAGAGCAAATTTTTAAAAAAAAATTGTTGTTTTTTTCTTTTTTTCACTGACTCTTTTGTGTTCGAAGGTGAAAAGGTGCTGTTTATCATTGCAATACTCCATGCTGTGATGCCATGCTCTGAACATACCGTTTATCATTGCAATACTCCATGCTGTGATGCCATGCTCTGAACACAACGTTTATCATTAAAACACTCCCTGCTGTGATGACAAGCTCTGAACACAACGTTTATCATTGAAACAATCCATGATATTGACAACACGCTCTGAACACAACGTTTATCATCCATGCTATGATGACACGCTCTGAAAACAACGTTTATCATTGCAACACTCTAAGCTATGATGACAAGCTCTGAACACAACGTTTATTATTGCACCACTCCATGCTATAATGACATGCTTTAAAAACGAAATTTATCATTGCAACACTCTATGTTATGAGGACACGCTCTAAACACAAATATTTACCATTGCAACACTCCATGCTATGATGACACACTCTGAAAACAACGTTTACCATTGGAACACTCCATAACAAGCTCTGATCATAACATTTATCATTGCAACACTCCATGCTATAATGACATGCTTTGAAAACAATATTTATCATTGCAACACTCTATGTTATGAGGACACGCTCTGACCACAACGTTTATCATTGCAACACTCCATGCTATGATGACACGCTCTGAAAACAACGTTTATCGTTGCAACACTCTATGCTATAATGACAAGCTCTGACCACAAACGTTTATCATGGCAAAGCTGCATGCTATGATGACAAGCTTTGATCACAATATTTATCATTGCAACACTCCATGTTATGATGACAAGATCTGAACACAAAATTTATCATTGCAACACTCCATGCTATGATTACAAGCTCTGAACACAACGTTTATCATTGCAACACTCCATGCTATGATTACAGGCTCTGAACATAACGTTTATCATTGCAACACTCCATGCTATGATGACAAGCTCTGAACACAAAGCTTATCATTATACTGTAGCGGAAAGGGAGGCGACTGGTTGAGGCTTGGGAGAGAAATTGTCTACCTTGAATTTTTTGGTTAGACTAGCCTTGGGTGGCTCCTGCTTTGCAGAATCCTTTGGGGATGCCATTGGGTTACGCAGGACAAGGCGACACGACATTTGTTCTCCCAGGCTGACCATTCGCCTTCTGCTTTTGGTGGTGAGTGGGACTACATTGTCGGCAGGCATTTTATGCAGGTCGGTGGCAGCGACTTTGCAGAAGAGTGCGTGGCACTAGTAGCCGGCAACCCGGTACTACCAACCACTTACACTTACACTTTTACCAACCACGCTTCACCGCCTTGCAGGGCAAATATTTTTATGCTCCTCTTTTGAGGGATAAAATGAAAATAACATATCGGGTGGAACAATGTTCTCAAGGTCGTGGCCGAGAGACGGGAGTCAACTACTCAGCTCGGCTACAATACTTTGAACAAATCGCAGTCTTCTGGGTGTAACAAGACAAGCAGTACAGTGAACCGATCCGAATCACAGAAAATATAAACTACTGACTCTCATTTCAACTCCAAGCACCGTGAACAACATGACGTGCATAAAATGGTTTATTCAAATTGCCTTAAAAACATGTAAACGTTAAAAGATCATGATGATGATGATGGTGGCGATGATGATGATGGTGACGATGATGATGATGATGACGATGATGATGCTGATGATGATGATGATGATGATGATGAACGCTGTGTTGTCACTATGGTCAAACAAACCACTAATCTCGATTCTTGTTGTTGTTGTATCAAATTTTATTCATCAGATTAACATAAGTTGTACTGATAAACTCATAAACTGATAATCTCGATTCATGTTAGAGTGGTTTATCTTATTTATTGACCATGTTTGCATCACTACAAAAAGCCACGTCAAGAAATGCCGCAATAAGCGTGGTTTTGTTGCCAGCTTAGCTAGGTAATCTCTTTTATAAACACGCTATGTCGTTGTCACTCTTTTTTCCCACTTCTCTACTAAAGGCATCCCAATTGTACCTACAGATACATGTAACCTACAGATAGAAATGGCAATAAATTATTTGTCCTGCTCTGTTCTGTTCACACGCACACACACACACACCCACACACACACACAACCGTGTAAAAACGCCGTTGTTATGACTTTAATAAAACGTCACATACGTGGTTTTGACGTTTTTGAAATTTGTTAATTTTTTTAAGCTAACAGCAACACTAACTCAAACCCTAACTCTAACCCAAATCCTTAGCCTAACACTAGGCCTTGACACAGCCTTGACCATAACGGGACACTGTTTTGACGTCAAAATAATGGGCCGTCAAAAGAACGTAACAATAACGACGTTTCTTGATCGCCACACACACACACTTGTTTTCACGGCGTTATTATGACTTTTCTGAAACGCCACATACGTTGTGTTGACAATGGGTCATATTTCTTCCCCCCCCCCCTTTTTTTTAATAACGTTTAACTGTTCTAACGATAACCATAACCCTAATCCTTACCCAAACCCTTAGCCTAACACAGCCCTAACCCTCACGGATCATTGGTTTGACGTCAAAACAACAAGGGTTGTCAAAACAAGTTATGTTCACTAGTTTGTACAAATAACGCCGTGTAAACAAATCCACACACGCACACAAACGCGTACGCACACACACACACACACGCACACACACACACGCGCACACACACACACACACACACACACACACACACGCGCACACACACACACACACACACACACGCACGCACGCACGCACACTCCTACTTGTTTAGACGGCGCTGTTATGACTTTCATGAAACGCCACATACATGTACGTTGTGTTGACTGTGGGTAATATGTTGTCCCCTTTTTTCCAAAAGTACTTTTAAGTCTTCTTACGCTAACCCTAATCCTTACCGTAACCATAACCCTCCCCTAACCTTAACTCTAACGGAATACTCTTTTCACGTCAACATAACGAGGTCCGTCAAAAACTTTGTAATTTTTCATGAAATTGTCAAAAGAACGCCGTCTAAACATCCACACATACACACCCACATCATATACACGCGAGAGAGAGAGAGAGCGAGATAGAGAGAGAGAGAGAGAGAGAGAGAGAGAGAGAGAGAGAGAGAGAGAGAGAGAGTATGCACACACACATTAACAACCTACGTACACAAATAAATACCCTCACACAAACAATATTAAATAGCTCTCTCTCTCTCTCTCTCTCTCTCTCTCTCTCTCTCTCTCTCTCTCTCTCTCCCTCTCTCTCTCTCTCTCTCTCTCTCTCTCCAGTGGAATGTATTACGAGTGCACCAAAGCAAAATAAAGTGCTTTACACACTAACCAGCAATCTCTCTTGTCCTCTGTTTGTCAAAAGCTACTGGCCACAGTGCATTCTGTGATTGACATAAAACAGGATGAAACGCCTTTAAGCATGTTAAAGTAAATCGATCTATCAGTGTCCAAGATGGCCATCTATAAACATTATTGTTTATGGAGAGGGGACTTTATCTAGCAGGTCGCTAGACTTAGGTGGCTTGGTCACAATCCTACATGTTTCCCTCGAAGTGTCATCCCGCAATGTTTCACAGACCAGATTGGAAGACTATTTCTGAATGCAAAATCACTGCATAATGCAACCCAAACCTTTTGCCCCTGCATGTGCATCAATCAAAGGGGAGAGAGATAGAAAGAGAGAGAGAGAGAGAGAGAGAGAGAGAGAGAGAGAGAGAGAGAGAGATTGTGTGTGTGATTTGTCATACACATGTCACGTGTACAAACAACCAGGTCAGATATGTGGTAGGTATGCAAAGTGGTCATCTAGCATGTATAATGAATCTCGTCATGTTAGGGACGTTGGGGAATGTAGCGTTGCTGAACGGACTGGGCGGGTAGACTGGGATTGGCGGCGGCGGGGGATATGATAATAACTGTGGGTTAGTGGTTTCAATGTTTGTATACTTTTCACAGTCAGGGTCAGAAAACTATCTTACAAGAGAAATTCTAACATGCAATTGCTGTCAGTGAAAAGCAATTAAAAAGGTAATAATATTTAAAAAAAAAAAACATTTACAAAGATACATCATGCACCCATATGAGCTTGAATTCCCCCCCCCCCCCCCCCCTGACGTTTTGCGTGTTTTTCGAGAGCAAGTATTGGTTTAAGACTGGATCGAACTTTTTGATTTGGTTTTGTTCTGCGTTTCTTGCGTCAGGAACATGTTCTACAAGCGTCTCCATATGGGGACTAGGCACGAATTTCCACATACACAAACTGAGAGCAAAGAGCAGTTGAACATGGTAAACGTCTTTTATTTACTGCAAGTAATGTTTCTAACACTGAAATTGTGTCTACTTATGTTGCGTAGCATTATTTTGAACAGAAATAAAATTAAGTTTAAAAAATTTAAAATAAAAGCTGGGGGAGAAACATCTGTAGAAAATGTCCATGAACTCTTAGTAAACATTGTTACTCAAAACATCAGTTCAGTTTATGTCTTCATGTAAAAAGATTCTTCAATCAAAAACAAGGCTCATTTCAACCTGCTCAATGGGAGGTATGGAACACCACAAAGCACTTGTGGTGCAAACTAACGCCGCACTTGGTACAGATCTGTCGTGCTTTCTTTCCGCAATGTGCGCATCTTCTCTGCTTTGTGATGCAATCCACCAAATGATCTTTGCCATCAAATCTGACTGCTGGTGGAACTCTTCCTTCTCTCCTGGCTGTTCGACCAAGGGGACGAACGATACCTGAAGGTTTTTGTGCCCGTTTCAGATATGTGTTCGCAATGGCACGACGAACAGCCAGGAGATCCATGGTAGATTCCTCTGCAGCAGCTGTTGCACGGTGCATGTGCCATGTCTGCTGGACACAGAGATCCAGACAGAAAGAGAAAATGGACCACCACCATTTCCTGGACCTGATGCCCACTCGATACTTGTGTACATGCTATCTATGCCACCCATAGTTTTGTTGTAGTGGAAGATGACAGATGGCTGACCAATCTTCACAAAATTCTTTGTTGATCTTGACCAGCGGGTGGGTGACTTCACTGGATTGATGCCAACAGTGTTGGAAGCGACATTGACAACATTGTTATCGTTCCAGCGCACTACAAGGAGGCCAGACTTAGCATCTTGCCTGTAGTCAAAGGTCCCACGTTCGGTCTTCTGAATTTCTGCAGTTGGTCTCACTGGGCAATCTTCCAGCCTGTTTGCTCTAATGGTACCGGTACATCCAATGCGTTTCTGTGTCAGACAATCCACAAGTTTCAAGGACGTGAAGAGGTTGTCGAAAGTCAAATGATAATTATCCCCTGTCCCTTCTTCCTGAAGCTCATATATATCATAAATGTGCATGTAAAAATCAAATGTATTGCTTCATATTGATTCATTTTGTTTCCTAAATATGTAAAACTGTTGTTGTGTAATTTGCTTTTAACGAATTGAACCTCTTAAGATTGTTTCATTGTTATTGTCTCCTAATGAGATTTGCTTTTAATGTTTCTAGCCGTTTATTGTTTGTAGTAGTAGTAGTAGTAGTGATATAAGTAGTTGTAGCAGTAATGGTGGTTGTGCTTTTGATTTTTTCTATTTGTTGTAATACACGCGTTTTTGGGTTTTTTTGGTTTTTTTTTTTTTTTTTTTTTTAAATGATGTAGTAAATCTTGATGTTATCTTATTACAAAAGGTCTGATTGTAAGAATAGGCTTATGCCTAAAATCTTAACCTTTTAAAATAAAGTTCTGAAGTCTGAAGTCAGCGATGAGATCCACGACAGCGGAGCCACCCATGCCAAGGCCTGGGTACTCTACAACAGGCTGGCGTCCCTTGGCTCCCTGCTACGGCTCGAACTGAACAGCAAATCCTAACGGGGTTGTCAGCACCCACATCTTGAACCCGAATTGTATAGGACTACCCCTGATAAACTGCTTGGCTCCGTGCCTCCCATAGTAGGGAATCATGCTTTCATCGATGGTCAAATTCTGCTGTTTCATGACTGACTTGAAAAACACAAGACAGCGTTCGTTGATCATAGTCAGAAGAGGTCGAACTTTGCTCATCTTGTCCTCGGGATCCAAGTTGTTGTTGTCACTGACATGGCAATACCGCATAATCTCATCGAACCAGTCCCGGGTCATGGCAGAGGCAATGGCAATGTTGTGTGTATTTTGCTCAGCTGCCCAATACAACCTTCTTCGGGGTATACATGCATATCTAGATACCAAAAGAATTGCCAGGAAAGTGAGAATCTCATCAGATGTGACTGTGTAAGTGTGGCTCCCTCTGTATTTGGCGTATTCTTCTGAATTCTCCCGGATAAGGTCAATGATTTCCTTATCATAGAATAGCTCAAACAACTCAACAGAATCCTGTGAAACAAATCACATAATAAATAAATCGTGGTTAACAAAATATGTAAAAGATATTAAATGTATATTTCAACAGCCAGTTTCTATAAAACATTTATTATTTGAGTGTACATCTTTGTTACTATTGTACACAGCAAAGAATGTAATGCTAAAAAACACTGATGATATTAGTAATATATTGTATAATCCAGCAATAATAGAAACAATAGCAAGTATTATTTCAAATACCGATTTAAAAGATATTGTTTTATTGTATAGATAGTCGTGTGTGTGTGTGTGTGTGTGTGTGTGTGTGTGTGTGTGTGTGTGTGTGTATGATCGTCTAAAATCATTGTATGAAATGAATAGACGTTAAATAAAAGAACAGAACAGAAATCCTGTGAAAGTCTAGATGTGTCTGGAGATGATGATTCCCAGGAAAATCTTCCTTTCTGTCGTTAAGTGAGGTCAGCCTTTTTCCAGGAGCGCAAAGGCGATGCCTCGCACGCTTTGAGGATGGTGGACCTCTTTTTCTTATTCGACTTTTTCGTTCTGCCTTAGATGTAGATGTTGAAGGATCTTCCTCTTCTGAGTTATCACTAGATGATTCAGGGATCTGGAACAGATTTACACAACAAATAACTGATATGCATTCATATGTGTGATATACCACACAGTAGCTATAGTGATTATAATCATCTTCACAGTCGGACGTGTGGGTATATCAAAAAAAGAAAAAAAGAAGAAATAAAAGATTGTTTTTAGATTCTCATGTAATGTTTGCGCTTACGTCAGCATCAGTTTCCTGGTCTTCAAATTGAATTCTGCCTTGCAGACCGGAGATAGTAGCTGTTGCCTTCGCAGCAAGCTGTCGTCTACACAGGTTGTGAATCTGAACATCGCCATCTTCCTCATCACTATCCTCATATGTAAGGCCATCAACTTCTGGTGGCAGCTTCCTGAAACATTCCATCGGCTTCCATCGTGTCTATGACCTCATTTACTGTGTATTTTCTGAGAAAAAAATCCAGAAATAAAAGCTTGAGAAAACATGTGGGCATTTGTGCCTTGCGTCCCCATACGGGGACACAGGTTCAACATCATGCTGTAGCCAAACCATTCACTTTATCCAAAAAAATACAAAAAGCATTTCTAGAATACATATATGGCTTTATGTTTTCTTCAGCAATATTATTAGAATTGTTTATAATTACAAAAGTACAGTCTTACCCACTTTGAGAATTCATTCTGATGCTTTTCACCACGTGGATTACACAAATATGGCGGGGAAGGAAATGCACTGTCAAGGGAAGAAACTCTAAAAACAGATTTTATTATTCCTTGTTCTCTCCCTTACACTGCAGATGTGGAGTATTTGTTCATATTAGAAATTTCATAGAGTAAAATCAAAGAGCTTAATGATAGAAAGAGGGGGAACTTGATACAGAACCGCGAGACGAAATGTACGAGTTATGCTCCCTTGTCGACATGCTGAAAATGGCTCGTGGCAGAAAGTCAAAAGGCGACCGAGTGAAACAGGGCGGTGACGTTTGCACAGCCATCAATTGCCATAATGCCAGATACAAGAAAAGTTCTGTGGGCAAGTCCTTTTTCAAATTTCCAAGAGACAAAGAAAGGTAAATTGCAATTGAAAAACTTCATTTTTTTGTGTTTATGTAGGCCTAAACTAAGACCGCTGCAGTGTTGTTAGTGTTAAAACAATCCGAGAGCGGCTTGAATGATTCATGTTATACCTAGGTGCTAAATCCAAAACAGTTTGCTTGCTGACAGTTTACGTTCAACAGGTCGCTCACTGTTTACGTTATTGCTAGGTTGTTTGACTATCTTTGTGCTTATATTTCAAAAGTAGATGTCAGATTGGCAGTTTGGCTTCGTCAAACTGCTTATGTTAACAAATTAAATTAGACTAAGTCTGTTTTCTCCTCGTGATCAAATACTGAGCAAGATAACCCCTTACCTAGGCACAAAAATGGTCCTTGATCTGTTGTAATCCCTTTTCGTTTGAGTGTAAACGGGGAAAAAAATGTAATGTAGATACTCAGTCCTTGTTCTGATCTGTGAATTTCGGCGCATTAGATCTATATTGCGTGGAATGTTGTAGTCTAGGTTCTGATTGTTCTGTCTGATTAAGTAATTATTTTCCATGAAGTGATTGATGTTATTAAGCCAGTGATGTGGGAGGTGAGAGGGTTTGGGGGTAGGGGGACACCTGATAAAAATTAAATTCACACTATTAGTGAAACATTTTGTTATTGTGCTTTATTGTGATTAATTGATTGAATGACAGAGCTCTCTCTTCCCCCACCCCCCACCCCCCACCTCTCTCTCTCTCTCTCTCTCACGATTACGGATTTACACAGTTTCGGATAAATGAAACAGTCTGTCATGCATATTTTAATTTTAAAATATCTGTCGTTGATTAAAAAATAATAAATTCCAGGGCGGAAAACGAACCTATGACATACACACATAAGCAGCATAAAACACCTAATAAATGTCAATAAGTAAATGTAAACAAAAACAAAAACAAAAAAGACAGCAGTAGCGGAATGTTAATAATAATGATGGTTAAAAGTTTGGTTTTTGCAAACGTTACCATAAAAATGTTCTTTTACAATGGCATAGGCTAAATAAGTTACCACGCACAGATCATTCGTATAGCAGATGATGAAATATAGCCAGCCCGAGCAAAGGGAAATAATCCGTGAGAGCGTCTCGCATTTTTGTATAGGACATAATGGAAGTTCCCCCTCTTTCCGTAATAAGCTCTTTGGTAAAATTAAGAAACGCCGGGCGTCCCAATATGGGGACGATAGGCTTATTAAATTAACCCTTATTGTAACATGAACATTACCGACACACTGTATCTTTACATGCATATTCCACAATATTTGGAAACTAAACATCACCCTCATTACACTTCAAAATCTTAAATACACACACACACACAAGTGAGTGATTGAATAGTGGTGTGTGTGGGTGTGTGGGTGTGTGTGTGGGTGTGTGTGTGTGTGTGTGTGTGTGTGTGTGTGTGTGTGTGTGCCGAACGCCTATAAGTTAACTTAGCTAATGAACTCTAAATCCAAATGCAGGTTGTCTGATTTAAGCCGTTTTATAGGTATCATTTTTCACTTTTTCAATAGTGACGCAAAGTTCTCTTTTGCTTTTATTTCGAACTGGTATGTTCGTGGTTGAGACCTATGTGTATTCTTTTGGGGATTATTTTTCCTCGTGTCTGTTACTTTTTTGTTTCCTCGTGCCTGTTAATTTTTTTTGTGTCCAATATTCTTGTATACTGTTCTGCCGTTCTTGTTTACTACTGTATGCTTTTTTGTATCCCCATTACCCAAACTCCCCTTTTTTGGCTGTATAGCCCCATCTTGGCTAGGAGCCTTATTAAGTACTATTTGATGTTGTATGGAATAACAGGACAAAGTTCCAAAAGTTCCAAAGTTCAGCATTTGTTCCCTCTCAATGCTGACTATTAAAAGAGCCCCAGAATCAAGGGAGTTGTTTGCTTGTTTTGTGTGTGTCTGTGTGCGTACGTGTGTGTGTGTGTGTTCCATCAAAGTATTTTTTTTTAATTTTATTTTATTTACCTTATTGTCCCTTTTTCATAGGGGAATTTTGTGTAATGTTGTTGCTTAAATGCTGTACTGCCTGTACACATCTTTTTTTTTTGTTTATTGGGGTTGGCACTGTATGGTTTTTAATTAGTTTTAGTTAAATGTTACCCTGGTTTATAAAAGAAACTCCTATGAGTTATATAGGGCTTTTGAATATGATTTGTATTACTGTCATAGTACTTCATTGCCATGTGTCACCAAGGGGTACTTTTTACTTTGAATATTGTTTTTATTATTGTCATAATACTTTTTCCCCGTGTCATTACGTGGTACTTTTTTCTGTGATTATTATTTTTATTATTGTCATATTACTTTTTTCCTGTGTCATTAAATGGTACTTTTTACTTTGGGCTACTTTTATCATTGCTTCATTATTTATTCTTAATGATGATGTCCTCCTTTGTGTGTGTGCGTGTGTATGTATATGTGTCTCTCTTTAAACATGCATTTTTATACGTAGATGCGATATTTGTTATTATTTCTTACGATGTTTTACGTGTCTTATCTCATAATGATGTACTGTATTGTTCAAATATTTATTGTTCAAATATTTATCCTTGTTAAATATGATGTTTGTATTATTTATTACTGTTTTATCTCCATGTTTTACCACATTGTTTAGTTATTTATCCTTGCGAGCGTATATGTTTTTGTATGCGTGCCAGATCTTAGAGCAAGCCATAAGTTGGGTTTTGCGCTATAAAAATAAATAAATTCATAATAATAATAATAATAATAATAATAATAATAATAATAATAATAATAATAATAATAATAATAATAATAATACATATAACTATTATTATTGTTGTTATTATTATTATTATTATTATTATTATTATTATTATTATTATTATTATTATTATTATTATTATTATTAAACAAAAACCTTTAGCTAGATTGTGTATACCTCTTAGCTATAGATGCTATTTTTATTTCAGGATGGGTGGCTAGCGGTTGCTAATAATAGACACAAAAACTACCAGATGTACTGATTAAAAATCACTATAATTTGGAAAGAGCTATATTGTGTTGTAAGCTTTTTTATTTAGTGGGTCAAAACTCCCTGCCAGTATCAGCAGTACCCTCTCTGTCTCTGTATCTGTCTCTCCCTTCCTATCTCTCTCTCTTTCTCTCTCCATCCTCAGCTTTACATGTGAAGAGGAAGGGCCGCTAATTGGAGTGCTTGGGGCAGTGCCTCTAGAGTTTACATAAATTCTCCAAGCTCCTGCCCAAAGTACAGTGTGTGATCTACGTGTATATACAGCCATGCATCGATCAGAAATGAACCTTGTTATTTTTACCCACCACCTTTACACTCCCAACCACACCCCGTTACCATCATTACCACCATTCACCTTTACTATCATTATCACCATACACCATTACCACCATACACCATTACTAACATTATATCCATACACCTCTACCATCATTACCACCTCACACCATTATCACCATACACCATTATCACCATACACCATTACCACCATACACCATTACTATCATTACAACCAAACACCACTACTACCGTACACCGTTACTATCATTACATCCATACACCATTACCATCATTACCACCATACACCATTACCATCATTACAACATAACACCATTACCATCATTACCACCATACACCATTACCATCATTACCACCATACACCATTACTATCATTACCAACATACACCATTACTATCATTACCACCATACACCACTACCATCATTACCACCATACACCATTACCATCATTACCACCATACACCATTACCAACATTACAACATACACCATTACCATCATTACAACATACACCATTATCATCATTACAACATACACCATTACCATCATTACCACCATACACCATTACCATCATTACAACATACACCATTACCATCATTACAACACACACCATTACCATCATTACAACATACACCATTATCATCATTACAACATACACCATTACCATCATTACAACATACACCATTATCATCATTACAACATACACCATTACCATCATTACCACCATACACCATTACCATCATTACAACATACACCATTACCATCATTACAACATACACCATTACCATCATTACAACATACACCACTACCATCATTACAACATTACCATCATTGCAACATACACCATTACCATCATTACCACCATACATCATTACCATCATTACAACATACACCACTACCATCATTACAACACACACCATTACCATCATTACAACCATACACTATTATTACAACCATACATCATTACCACCATACACCATTACAATTATTACCTCTGTACACCATTACCATTATTACAACCGTATATCATTACCATCATTACTACCATACAAAATTGCATCTTTACCTGCATTTGCATCTGTACTTCTACAGCACACTCAGTGACAGATAAAGCTTGTTAGTTCTCTCCCAACGACACCCCTCCCCCTCCCTCATCCCTAACCCCGCAACTTCCCAACTTGTCCTTGCCACCACCGCCTTCTTTAGCTCCCCGCCCCTCCACCCCACCTCTGTGCACGTGGGGTTGAAAATGATGGATTTTCTTTTACAAGTGTCTCCGTAGCTTGGCTCCGTCATACCTTGCCGATAATGTCCAACGCAACACTCCCTCTCGCAACTTGCGCTCTTCATACGATACACTCCTCCCAATGATACCCCGCCACAAACTGTCCTCTGTTGGTTCTCTTTTTCTGTCTTTGGACCAAACGCCTGAAATTCATTACCACTTTGTCTCCGCAGCATATCGAATATGAACACCTGCAACGCAAACCTCAAAGCTCATTTCTTCTCTAAAGTCTTCTCCTGATCTGTCTTGTCTTCAAACAGCTTCTTCCATATTGCCACATCCATTTTGTGCGAGTGTGTGTGTGTGTGTGAGAGAGAGAGAGAGAGAGAGAGTGTGTGTGTGTGTGTGTGTGTGCCTGTTTGTGTGTGCATGTCAATTTGTTTATTACTGCTTCTCCCCATGTCCGCTTTGATGTCTCAGCCATTCTCTATAATTATGTACTGTACTAATGTTTATTGAGTGTGTGAATGCGTGATGGAGTGCATTGAACTGTTTCTTTCTATGAAAAGCGCTTTTTACATCTTATTATTATTATTATTATTATTATTATTATTATTATTATTATTATTATTATTATTATTATTATTATTATTATTATTAATTATTATTATTATTATGTGGAAGGTAGAGGAGCCGTATTTATATCGTACCATCTGTCTATCTGTCTAATTGTCTGCTTATCCATTCGTCTGTCTGTCTCATTGTCTGCTTATCCATCTGCCTGACTGTCTAATTGTCTGCTTATCCATTTCTTTCTTTGTCTTCTTTTTTTTCATCTGGTGATTTTTTTTAAATTAGTTTTGTTTTTTAAACTTTCATACGCACAGTTCTGCATGACTGGAAAGTGTGTATCAGTATGCGTGTCTTGTATAGACATGTTGAGAAATAACGCTGCCTGTGTGGTCACCACCTGACCAGTAATGTTCTCTCTTTCTATCTCCATCTTTCTCAATCACCTCCACCCTCACTCCCTAGCTTACGCTCACACTGTCCCTCTCTCTGTCATCCCGCCTCTTTCCCTCCAACCACCCACTGTGCCTTAAATGGGATCCCACGTGTAGCAGAGCGAGCTGTTAAGAGTGATTGGACCTCCACTTTAGTCAAACCAAGACGCCGTCATCGCTCTTTCACAGGGCCGTATATTGACAACGGGCAACCACAGGTCTTAAACCTCTCTCTCACCCTTCAGCTTCAGCGATCGAACCTTCCACAAACGTCCTCACGCCCTGGAGGTACCAGCCAAACTTAGCACCTACCACCTTCCCTCTCCCTTCACTCCCCCCCCCCTCCCCCCAGCATCCTCTTTCCATCTTACGTCTGTCTGGAAATTCCCAACTAGACAGCGAGATCGGTCAATCTGGGCGCTAGCTGGAAACTAAATAATCAGGAAACTTGATATCCAGGGGTACGACTCAACTTTAAACTTGGGCAGCTAACACACACACAAAACACACAACCACAACCTAACACACACACACACACACACACACACACAACCACACCCAAACACAACCACACACACTCACACAAAACATAAGATAAGATAAGATATTACTTTATTAATCCAAAAGCATGGAAATTACATTGTCTGTCAATTAAACATGTCCATTCATTCTTCTTTTACACACACATAAATATTTATACATTATTAATGATCTTCAAACACTTGGACATATTTTCATAATGCAGATATTTCAATTAAGCAGTTTTAAAAATAAAGAAAGAAAGAAAGAAAAAATAAAAAAATAAACTAACTAAGCTGCATGAGAGTTGTAGAGTATGTTTAGTAAGACCTACCGACGTGTTTGTTATGTGCTTGAATGGCAAGTGGTATGAATGAGTTCCTGTACCTATTTGATGTTCCCGCTGGTGCCCTAAAACGTCAACTCCTGTCTATCCGTCGAGAGTCAAATTCCAAGAAAAGTGGATGGTTACTGTCAGCCAAAATTGCAGTCAGCTTTTTTGTCACTTGTCTGCTATGTATCGTCGCCATGTCATCCTGTTCCCTCCCAATGTATGTGTATCAGTTTATAGTCCCCTCTCTTCCCGATAAGGATTTTCAGAGAGGAGACTCATCACCCCACTAGCCCTTTTTATCTGTTTGTCCAATCTTCGTTTTTCTGTTTGTGATACGTTTCCTCCCCAACATGAGATTCCAAAAGAAATGATGCTTCCTATTACAGCTGTATAAAACATTTGTAAAATTTCCTGTTTTACATTAAAGGATCTCAGTTTTCTTAAACAAATAAACATTCTACTTTGCAGTCGCTTGTAAATGTAGTTTGTGTTATCTTTCCAAGTGAATCTATCATCGATAACCACACCTAAATACTTATATGCATGCACTCTCTCTACTTCTTCTCCTTTGATAAAGATAGGATTAAAATCAAACTTGTTTCCCTTCCTAAAATCAATTATCATTTCTTTTGTTTTGCTTACATTTAGATCTAGAAAATTCGAATCACACCAGTTGACAAAGCTATCTATTTCATCTCTGTACATGTTGTCCATGTTGTTGATAATAAGACCAGAGAGTGCCGTGTCGTCTGCAAATTTTATCAAGGGACAGGATTCGTGCTTTTGTCTGTCACGTGGGGTTTATGGGCTCTGCACAATGGAATTATGGACCCTCACGTTTATTCGGTGGGAACTGCTAGTAAGTCACCCTATGAATTACTTTAATAAATTTATTTGTTTTGCTCGTTCTGTGTTAAGGTTGGGGTACAGAAATAGATAGAAAAATGGTAAAAGAATACTGTCACACTAGCTTTCACACGGCTATGAATCATATGTAGTCCAGCCCCTTGATAACAGTTAAAATCACACATTTATTTCTTCTACTCTATACAAGATTCTCTAAGTACTACTCTAACTTAAAAAGTCTCTTTCAATGCTAATAGTTCGATCGCTGATAGTCTAGTATAGGCAGCTGTTTTTTCTTCCTCGGGCACTTTGCTATAATATTTCATGTAGATTTGGACTACTGTTGTCCGTTTTACAGTTTCTGAAGAGTTGGACTACTGTGGTCCTGTTATGATCAGTTTAAGTGCACTTTTGAGTAAACACTTAACTCCTGTATGGTGCGTTCGAAGTCCTTCTGTGAGGTAGCTTCTGGTACACCTTTGTCGTTGTGTAGTTGGGTTCCCTTGCCACGCTGTGGGGTCTGACAGGGTGTTTCTTCGGGTAGCTCTTTCCGTCTTGTGCGGTAGAGTCTCCTCAACCAACTAGTCGTTTCTGTGGAGTGGGGTGCACAGGATAGCTCGGGATAGCTCGGGATAGCTCGCCTGCTCGTCTGTAATATAAGAGACGAAATTCTGCACAACCCTGAATAATCGGTTTGTGCAGAGCGTCTCACTGAAAGCCAAGTAGCCCTCAGTGATAGCTCCACATCTCTATACATAAGCGACGAACATTCTGCTACTTCCGGGTTCCACTGGAATCTCACTCTAAATTCCTATACATACATAAATATCAATCGTGTCTAACTATACACATACAGAATTAATAATAATATAAACATTCAGTGGTACAGCCACTGGTCTGCAAACATACATATAAGTTAAACAACAGTGGTTCCGTACGGGATACAACATGGCGGCGCAACCGGTCGTGTTTCGCCTCGTGGTAGGCTCTTCCACGTGGTCCCGCAAATTCGGATTAACAATTCACATTTATGCATAGCAATTCCACAAACATAATTTCAACAATAATACAAATATATCACGATGAAACAGAAGGGTGTTCATTTACCTGTTTGACAAGTTCAGGCCCGTGATGACTTGATAGAATTCTAAGATTTCTAAGTCCTGCTTCCTGGTCTATGAGTGTAGAGATTTCTCTAGCTGTGGAGATGTTGACTCTACCTCGTCTCACACACGACTGATTCAAACTGTCTTAGGTTTTGACACATTCAAACTGCTCTAAGATCTGACACAGTCCGAACTGCTCTACCCACTGAGCCTGCTCTGATTGGTTAACCACGGTCAGATTCAAAGCTCAAGTGCTGACTCACTGCGATGTGGGTGGCTCGCTCGCTGTGTGTGGTCTGCTGTGTAATTTACTTGCTGCTGTGTAATAGTCTAACTTCTCTACTGTTACAAAGACTACACATGGCTAAATAGTCAACAAGCAGAGTTAATACTAGCCAGTTCGTGACATTGTCTATGGTCTGCGGTGTACAAAGAAAACAAAAAAGGTGCTAGAACAGTTCCTTGAGGGGCTCCTGTATTAGTCAACACAATATTAGAATTGTATACAATAGAATTGGAATTGTTTTGAACTCTGACAAACTGAGGTCTATTTGTAAGATAGTCAAAAATCCATAGAATAGTTCTAATATCAACATTCATGCCTGCTAGTTTTTGAACAAGTGAATGGCATTGCATAGTATTAAAAGCACTACTAAAATCAAAGAACATAAGCCTGACACAAGAATTTGCATTTTCTAAATGTGAGTACATTTTGTTGAGAACAAAAAGAACAGCGTCTTCAACATTTCTCTTACTTCTATAGGCAAACTGCAGTGGGTCAATAAAATCTGATACTAAAACATATAACTTATTAAGAACAAATTTTTCAAAAACTTTCATCGTGACAGAGGTTAAAGCAACAGGGCGAAGATCATTAAAAACTTTGACTGGATTCTTTTTAGGAACAGGTACTATGCATGACATCTTCCAAAGATTAGGTACAACAGACTGAGTAAAAGACATGTTAAAAAGAACAGTAAAAATACCAGCAAGTTGGTTAGCACATGTTTTTAGTAACTTAGGTGTAACTTTGTCAGGACCAGCAGCCTTTCGAGTGTTTAACTTAGTAAATGCTAAGCTTACATCCTCCTCACTAACTAATTGACTTTCAACCTCTCCTTCCTCCCCTTTCCTCCCCATTAATCCTTCCCTTAACTGCTCTCTCTGACTAGAAAAATCTTGACAGTCAAAACGACAGTAGAACTTATTGAGGTCATTTACATATTCTTGAGTACATTCCCCAAGTTGTGCACTCCCCCCTTTCTTACCTTTGAACCCAGACATTAATCCCATTCCCTCCCACACTCTTTGTATATTATTCTCTGTAAAATGTTCCTCAATTTTTTCCTTGTATTTTTCTTTCCCTTTTCGAATGTCCTTGTTTATTTCTTTCTGTATCTGTTTCTTAGTTTCTTTATCTAAATTGTTCTTGTAAGCCTGTTTCTTTTTGTTCAAAGTTAATTTAGTTTCCTTGGTGATGTAGGGTTTGTTGTTGGCATATATCTTCACAGTCTTTTTAGGTATTATAGTTTCTTCACAGTATCGGATATAGTCTGTAACGCTTTCCACTGCTTCATTTATGTTTTTAGCACTGTCGATAAACACACTCCAGTCTGTTGTCTCAAAACACGTTTGTAGTTCTTCCACACTTTCCATGTTGTATTTGTAAACTGTCCGTACACACACAAACACACACAAACACACACATGCACACACCACCACACACACACATATCCCTGCCCTCCCTACCCTTTCTAGAAATCGGAAAGCAGAATAAAAAATGTCTCGTTGTGGGTTTTGTCGAGAATGTCTTATTGTGGGGTTTGCATTTGTCTAGCAACTGAGAATGTCTCGTTGTGGGTTCTGGTCTAGCAACTGAGAATGTCTCGTTGTGGGTTCTGGTCTGGCAACTGGACATTATATATTCTTTCGAGCCTCGCCACATTACATTACATGGTTATTGCTTTAGGTCCAGCGGACCCTTCCGAGCCAAATCAGGACCAAATAGTCAAGTCTATAACTTCGCTGAAAGAGGACTCACCCCTGATCCGCATAAAAGATCTGCCGAAACAATCCTAGTGGTAACACTGAATGCACTCCACCAGCCGGTCACTTTACAATAAAGACATCCCACGCAGGGGACGCTGAGGCTATACTCTAATTTATCTAACCCCCGTTTACAAAAACAAAATAGAATACAAACATCATAATAAAATAGCAACAAAACACATACATATAAAAATGCCTACATTGCCAAATAATAACGTCATAGGAAGCCCCAATACTACGACCTCCGGGTTACGGGACAGGATAGGATAGGATAGGATAGGATAGGAAGCCCCAGTGACCACCTGGCAGAAAGCGTCCAATATTCCCAAGCTGATCCAAGAGACCTCACACACAAATGAAGAGTTTTGTTCCCGAAGAGTTTTCAAGAAAAAAGGTAGGTGGCTGGTCTGGCGAAGAAGATAATATAGTAGATTGATAGAACAAAGTAGGAATGAGAAAGAACAGAGGATAAAGACAGCGACTGTGGAAATTTAAAGCACCAAATTTCCAGAAAGTGGGGATTCTATATATACTGAAACCCCGGCACCCTCACGGGGGTTCGAGCCTCGCTACTTGCTAAAATATTATTCAAGCATTTGCAGCTAGCTATCCCCTTAAATATTTCCAATCAGACAAGAAACGAATGTGGCACTCTGAGTTCTGGCTGCTAGTAACTTGACACTTGCCCTCTGGAACCTAGCAACAAAAGAAGAACGATTCAAACAAAAGCAATTCTTGCAAATATTTGAATGATTGTCTTTAAAATGTGATAATGAAGAATAAAACAACGAACTCCTGTGTTTTAAAATGCGATAATCACGAATTAAAGCAACGAACTTCTGTGTTTAAAATGCGACAATGACGATTTAATGCAACGAACCTTTGTGTTTAAAATGCGATAATCGCGAATTAAAGCAACGAACTTCTGTGTTTAAAATGCGATAATGACGATTTAATGCAACGAACCTTTGTGTTTAAAATGCGATAATGACGAATTAAAGCAATGAACTTCTGTGTTTAAAATGCTATAATGAAGAATTAAAACAACAAACTCATGTGCTTAACATTTACCACGTAGGACCTTTTTCTTTAAACTGACGACTCTCTACAAGTTTTTGAGCGAAACATATCCTGAATGTGGATTCAACTTTCTTGAAACGAGTATCTCAGGAAGTAGGCTGCTAAAAATGAACGACGTCAGTGCCAAAATCGTGGTACCCTTGGAAAACTTCGATCTTGACAGCTAAATCCTGTCCAATTACGATCAGATCCTCTGGAAGCTAAGAGTTTGCCAAACTTGTGGGAAATAAAACATTCTCGCGGATAAGAAACGTATCGAACGTTATAATTAGACGTTGGGGAACATTTAAGACACTTGCTTTCTTTGTAGAATGTAACTCTTATACATTGAGTTCACACTTGACAGTATTTCATCTATCACTTTTTTTGACTGCTGGAAACATAGTGACTGTGGACCTCTCTTTTCCCCCTCTACTTCTCTCTCTCTCCCTCCCCCCTCTCTCTCCCCAGTATTAGTTTCCAAACTTCTGGGATTAGGAATAGATTGTTATAAAACTGGGATAATCAAAGCTTAACTTTCACAACTGGGTAATTACAATTGTAACAAAATGGCAAGCCATTCAAGTACATTTCCAGACATGGCCGAAAAATAAGTATTTTGTTGCTTATGTTGTTGGCGGGGTTGTGTCTGGGCTTTATACTAACAAAACCAAAAGGAAAACGTGGAATGATGGACCACTATCTCAATTATCGGCAAGCTGTTACGTTGAAACGCGAATGGTAGTACGTCGGAAACGCGCACGATAGATCTAATCGTTTCGATTTGCAAAGTATTCAATAATGGAGTTTATTTACCTTTGATTTGAGTTTGCATTGTTGTTAGGAGAGGCTTTGTATAACGTTGATAATTTTCGTTGGTCTATATTGTTGTAGAATTCTCTGGATCCGCTTGTTTACTATCGATCGAAGTTTCTTGATGGACGTAGATATTTGCGAACATTCTGGGACGGGAAATAATAATGTATGACGTAAGTCAGTGATGACGATCTTTTATTCGATTGGTGGTAGTGCGTCATTTCTACTGTATTCGAAATTGTTCGGGAAAAGAGAGAGGTTATAAAATTATGTGCCGCGCTGTTTTGAGTAGTTGCTGTTGAAAGTTGTTGATAGTTGTTGTTGACAGTGACTTGGAAAGCAAAAAGTGGAGAGTGAAAAGGTGATTGTATGCAGTTGTTGATGTGTGCTGAATAAAAGTGGAAAACTTCATACAAAGACTCAGTGACTTGTATGCTGATTGAGCAGGCTGCGTGGATAAACGAATCTGAGTTACACACGCCTATCAGGAATTCAGCATTGGGGCTGAATCAAATACTGATAGAAAACATCAACATCAAACCGAGTGTAACATTTTGGGGGCCAAGCCGGGATTCACGCCATAGCCAAGGGTTCAACTGCTACAACAAGCGAGTCAACGTTACGAGAGGCAGTCATCGAGGGTAGCCGCCAACGAGTTGCGTCGAGAGGGGCCAACATACTGGGACTACATCACCGATAGGTTCGGGTTGACTGCAAGGGCGTGTAGTCGCTGAAGAGTTGCTTCGTGAGCGAACAACAGATCGGGACTACGTGGCTGCCGTAAGACTACGTCGAGGGACAGTCTCGGAGCTACATCGCCAGTGTTACAGAGAGCGGCGAGCGGACGTCGCGTCTACTTCAGCACAGGAGCGTATACATCAACACCAGCGTGGTGCAGCGTCGCATACGACGAGGACAGCGGGGCCTGCGTCAGCGAAAGCGACTAGTGACAAGCATCAGCGCTACTGCAGAAAGCGTGCTGTTCTAGAACAGTCTAGAAAGGTACAGCACAGTCAAGAACTTTCTAGAAAAGAACCTTCCAGAAAAGAACCTTCCAGAAAAGAACCTTCCAGAAAAGAACTTTCCAGAAAAGAACTTTCCAGAAAAGCATTAAGATGGCTGATTTCTGGCAGAAAGGAGTTGAACTGAATCTAAAAGGCAAACAGCTGACGGAGTACGTCAAATCCCAGGAGAGAATACAAGAACGAGAATTAGAAGAGCAGCGTCGCCGTGAAGAAAGAGAATTAGAAGAGCAGCGTCGCCGTGAAGAAAGAGAATTAGAAGAGCAGCGTCGCCGAGAAGAAAGAGAAGAGCGGCGTCAAGAAAGAGAAGAGCAGCGGCAAGAAAGAGAAGCTGAGCGTCAATACCAGCTAGAGTTGGCGCGTATCCAAAACAATCAGCATGCGCCACCTGTTATCAGTGACAACAAAGCTCCAAAATTGCCAGCGTTTGTCGACGGGAAGGACCAGATCGACAGTTATTTGGCGAGATTTGAAAGGTTTGCCAAAAGGTCTAACTGGCAACCTCAAGACTGGGCGATTCGACTAAGTGCACTTCTGACGGGGCAAGCACTCGACGTCTACACCAGATTGTCGGACGATGACGCTAAAGACTACGACGTCTTGAAAGAGGCCCTATTGCAGTGCTACAACTTTACAGAGAAGGGCTACCGTAAACGCTTCCGTGAATGCCGGCCTAAGTCAGACGAGACGCCAAAGCAGTTTGTGGAGCGCCTGTCGTCATATCTACACAAGTGGGTGGAGTTATCAGGCGAAAGGAAGTCTTACGACAGTCTCCATGACCTGATCGTGAAGGAACAATTTCTCAATGCCTGTCACAAGGACCTAGCGACCCACTTAGAAGAACAAAAGCTGCAGACGCTTAAAGATGTGACTGAGGCTGCTGAAAGATATCTCATCGCTCATGGGAAGACCCTGGGGCCACCCAGCGCGACGAAACATTTTCAGAAGACTGGAAACCATGTGAACCAGATCCAGGGGAGCCAGACGAACCAGAAACAGTCGGACTCCACGCCTCCTCCCAGGGAAGGGCATTCAAGAGGCTGTTTCACCTGCAACGCTACAGACCACAGAGCGGCTAACTGTCCTCAAAACAAAAGTAGCGGACAGCGGAGCAGTACGGACAATGCAGCGATGGGCAACCGGCAGAGGCGGTTCTCCAATCAACGGCAAACCAGTAGATCTGACCATCAGGTGTGCGGCGGGAGCGTCATTCTTCCGAGTGAAACCGAGCGCACAGCTACCCCTGCGGACGTGCAAGAGTGCATGACTGATGGCCAACTTCTCCTTGCCAACGGGAAATCCATCCCCGTCGTCGCCAGCGCAGCTGTGACCGTCCAGAACATGCCTGTTTCCAAGGGACGCGTCGGAAATCATGAAGTAACTGTTTTAAGAGACTCTGGCTGCAGTTAGGTCATCGTCAGAGAAGACCTAATCGCTAAAGAACAGTTCACTGGCGATTCAAAATGGACACTTATGGCCGACAGCAAATGTGTGAGAGCGCCAGTTGCGAAGATTCATGTCAACACCCCTTTCTACATAGGCGAAGTCGAAGCGGTTTGCCTGAAGAAGCCGCTGTATGATTTGATGATCGGTAATATCGACGGCGCGAGACGACCCGACGACCCCGATCCAGAGTGGAGTACTGCCTCAACCCAACGCGTCGAAGTTGTGGAGGAGGATCCATTGCCATTTCCCGATGGAGACCTTACAGAGCTGCTACGGGATAATGTGGCTACTCCGGCTCAGCCCTGCCGACCAGAGATCGTCGGTGCTGTTACTACCAGGGCCCAGGCCAAGAGAGACAAGACGTCTACGCCACTGAAGGTCGCCGACAACTCCAAAGCTGCCATCGTGGACAGAGATAAGCTGATCCAGCTTTAGGAAGCTGATAGCACTTTAAACAAGTACAGGAACCGCCAAGACCACGTGACCAAAGGCAGTGGCACGGTCTATTTTGAGGTGAAGGCCAAGATCCTGTACCGAATCTTCCAGCACCCGAGGGTCAACGGAGGGAAACCACTACGTCAAGTATTGGTACCGTTACCCCTAAGGCGCCAGGTGATGGAAGTAGCGCATGACTCAATCATGGGAGGTCACCTAGGTATCAAGAAGACGTCGGATAGAATCCAGGCGGTGTTCTACTGGCCAGGACTTCATGCGGACGTCAGCCGTTTCTGCCGATCATGCGACATTTGCCAGAAGACCATACCTCGAGGAAGGGTCCCGAAAGTGCCTATGCAGAGGATGCCTCTGATCGACCGACCTTTCAAGAAGGTGGCCTTAGACTTAATCGGCGAAATAAGACCTCCGAGTGAAGAAGGTCATCGATGGGTACTGACTTTAGTGGACTATGCGACTCGGTACCCAGAAGCAGTGCCACTGAAGAAGATTGACACTGAAACTGTAGCAGAGGCACTAGTGGACATGTTCAGTAGACTTGGAGTGCCTGAAGAAATTCTGACAGACCTCGGGACGCAGTTCGTCTCTGACTGCATGAAGGAGGTCAACAGACTGCTGAGCATCCGGCATTTGACTACGACACCCTACCATCCAATGTGCAACGGGCTTGTCGAAAAGTTCAATGCTACGCTGAAGTCCACCCTGAAGAAACTGTGCAGCGAGCAGCCCAGACAATGGCATCGCTACATCAACGCCTTACTTTTCGCCTACAGAGAAGTACCGCAGGAGTCCACCGGCTTCTCTCCGTTCGAGCTGCTGTACGGAAGAACCATCCGAGGGCCGATGCACATCCTAAAAGAACTGTGGACGAAAGAAGTAGACACCCCAGAGGTGAAGAACAGCTACCAGTACGTGTTTGAGCTACGGGAGAAGCTGGAGCAGACTCTCGAGATAGCCAGAAAAAACCTGAAGAAGTCCCAGGACTGTGGAAAGCACTACTATGACCGTAGGGCTGTGAACAGGAAGTTTAAACCTGGCAACAAAGTGCTGGTGCTGCTACCTACTGATCACAATAAGTTGCTGATGCAGTGGAAAGGCCCGTACGAAGTGGAGACCGTGGTGGGGATCAACGACTACAAGGTGAAGGTCGGCCAGCATTCCAAGATATACCACGCCAACCTCCTTAAGCTGTACGTGGAAAGGCCATCAGAGACTGTGCACGCAGCCACAGCAGCTGTGACCGACGACAGCTTTGACAGCGAAGAACTGTTGGAACTGGGAGACTTCCACAGCAAAGGCATTGATGATGTTAAGCTAGGACCAGGCTTGACGGGAGGTCAAAAGTTGGAGCTCAAGGACCTTATGGGCGAATTTTCCCATAGCTTCAGTGATGTCCCGGGCTCTACGACTTTGGTCGAACATGAAGTCCACACCCAGACCTGGAAGGAGCATCTGCAGACCTTGAGGGAGCTGTTCCACCGTCCCGCAGAAGCCAACCTGACCGTGAGACCCAGCGAATGCATTCTGGGAGCTGACAACGTCGACTGCGTCGGACGTTCGATGGAAGAAGGAGACAACGGAGGACTCACCGATTCCAGGGAAGCCCACGTGATCACCGTCTTTGACCCTGGGCCGATGACGACCGCAACTGACGAGGGCGTCGTTTCCTTGCGGATGGAAGAACTTTGACTGTGTTAGTGAACTAAGAACATCGGTAATATCTAGACAGACTTGAAGATGAAAAACATTGACTGTGTAGATAAAGTGTGAACATTGACAATATCCAGATAGACTTGCAGATGAGAAACTTTGACTCTGTGTGAATGAACTGTGAACATTGACAGTATCCAGACAGTCTGAAATAAGTTTTAATTCTGTACTTTGTTTGTGCATTACGTTTCAACGTTGTTGAAAGAAATTGGGTAAATTTCTTCTTGAGTGGGGGGTTATGTTACGTTGAAACGCGAATGGTAGTACGTCGGAAACACGCACGATAGATCTAATCGTTTCGATTTGCAAAGTATTCAATAATGGAGTTTATTTACCTTTGATTTGAGTTTGCATTGTTGTTAGGAGAGGCTTTGTATAACGTTGATAATTTTCGTTGGTCTATATTGTTGTAGAATTCTCTGGATCCGCTTGTTTACTATCGATCGAAGTTTCTTGATGGACGTAGATATTTGCGAACATTCTGGGACGGGAAATAATAATGTATGACGTAAGTCAGTGATGACGATCTTTTATTCGATTGGTGGTAGTGCGTCATTTCTACTGTATTCGAAATTGTTCGGGAAAAGAGAGAGGTTATAAAATTATGTGCCGCGCTGTTTTGAGTAGTTGCTGTTGAAAGTTGTTGATAGTTGTTGTTGACAGTGACTTGGAAAGCAAAAAGTGGAGAGTGAAAAGGTGATTGTATGCAGTTGTTGATGTGTGCTGAATAAAAGTGGAAAACTTCATACGAAGACTCAGTGACTTGTATGCTGATTGAGCAGGCTGCGTGGATAAACGAATCTGAGTTACACACGCCTATCAGGAATTCAGCATTGGGGCTGAATCAAATACTGATAGAAAACATCAACATCAAACCGAGTGTAACACAAGCCAAACAGTATCAGATATGGCTCAGCAAATTTGTCAGTTCAGCGGAAAAGGCGTTTACACAATGGTAAACACAATGACCTTGATCTTTGTGAAACTACAAATACCAATAATCTCAAATGCGTAGGGTTAGGGTTAGGGTTAGCAGTAGATTATGTATCTGTACAGTACACATTATGAATTTCCGTTAGGGTTAGGGTTAGCAGTAGATTATGTATCTGTACAGTACACATTATTAATTTCCGTTAGGGTTAGCAGTAGATTATGCATCTGTACAGTACACATTATTAATTTCCGTTAGGGTTAGCAGTAGATTATGTATCTGTACAGTACACATTATTAATTTCCGTTAGGGTTAGCAGTAGATTATGTATCTGTACAGTACACATTATGAATTTCCGTTAGAGTTAGGGTTAGCAGTAGATTATATATCTGTACAGTACACATTATTAATTTCCGTTAGGGTTATGGTTAGCCAAGAAGGTTAAATAGAAGGGAGGCCGCATGGCGCCCTTTCTCTTACTTTGCGATTTGAAGCCAGTGGGCGGAGCTCATCCGCCATGTTGGTTAACCCAAAACAATGCTCTCTCTCTGTTCTTCTTTTTGCTGTAGTGATCTGCGTTTTCACCCTGATATACTATTTTTTTAGGTTACTGACTTTGTTAACTTTGTTTTCTTACTAGTTCTATGTTCTTGACCTAGCACAATCATTGTTTGTTGAGGAAGCTCAAGAACTAGCAATGAAAGAACTGATTGATGTGTTTGTGTCCTTGCGTTTCATTCTGACTCTGTTCTTTCAACAGAATAATGATGATGATGATGATGATGATGATGATGATGATGATGATGATGATGATGATGATGATGATGATGATGATGATGATGACGACGAAGATGACCATAATGATGATGTTGATGATAATGATGATGATGATGAACAAGATAAGGAGGAGGAAGAAAGAAGCAAAACAGATGATGATGATAATTATGTTTAACATCTGACATAAAAGTCCTTTTAACACATAATAATTAACTTTGAAGCAAGAATGTATCCGCACATCATCAATTATAAACGACCATAGGAGCACGTTGGGCTCCTTAATTGTTTTTTTTTCTTTTCTCTTCCCCACAAAAAGAAGAGAATGGCGGTGTTTACGTACATCTATGACAAAGCAGATACCAAACTTAACAAGATAAATCATGCAAACACACACACTGTGACACGTAGCACCGTCCAATGTTCTCCATTTTGCACTTTTGAAATGTAACAGACTATCATGTATGCTTCCCAGGTTTCCTTCTTTGCTATTGAATACAACATTCTGCATCAAGTTTTGTTATCATTGTCAACCACCACAAAGCCGTTCTCCTTCACTGGCCACACCCTCTCTCTCTCTCCTGTATCTCCATCATTCATTTAGAACACGTCTCTTAAAACACATTTAAAATTAAATGAACATTATTTGTTGTTAAAATTAACAACAATAATTTGGTTTAATTTATTTTAATTTAAAAAATTTTTTTTATTCAATGATGATATTGTTTATTTGTTATTGTTCCATGATGTTAATGTTGTAACATTCATTTGTTGTATTTAATAGTGTTCTTGTTACAAGCCCCAAGGGCAAGATGTAAAAAAGCGCATCCAGCGCTTACTCTTTTACCCTTGCAAAATAAAATTTTTATCTTATCTCATTTTATCTTCCTCTCTCTCATGGTACTGTATCAAAAGCTGAATCCTTTGAAAAACTACTGGAGTGAAAAGAGATCTCAGATATAAATTAGTCAACGCACCAGTTGAAATTACATTACATTACATGATTATTGTTTTAGGTCCAGCGGACTCTTCCGAGCCAAATCAGGACCGGACAACCCCCGATCCGCATAAAAGATCTGCTGAAACAACCCTAGTGGTAAAACTGAATGCTCTCCACCAACCAGTCACTTTACAATAAAGACATCCCACGCAGGGGACGCTGATGCTATACTTAATTTATCGAACCCCCGTTTACAAAAACAAAATAGAATACAAACATCATTTTAAATTATCAACAAAACACATACATATAAAATGCCTACATTGCTAAATAATAACAGCATAGGAAGCCCTAGTCACCACCTGGCAGAAAGCGTCCAATATTCCCAAGCTGATCCAACAGACCTCACACACAAATAAGGAGTGTTGTCCCGGAAGAGTTTTCAAGAAAAAAGGTAGGTGAATGGTCTAGCGAAGAAGAAGATAGTATAGCAGATTGATAGAACAGAGCAGGAATGAGAAAGAACAAATGAGAAAGACAGCGACAGTGGGAATTTAAAACACTAAATTTCCAGAAATTGGGGATACTATTTATACTGAAACCCCCAGCACCCCAACGGGGGAGCACCAGTTGAAATTATTGACCTGAAAATAAAACATGCTTGTTTGCAGCTTGTCTGCTTTTACATTTGAGGTTTTGTTTAAGCTCTAAAGTGTACTTTCTGCCAGCATAATAGTATTTATTATTTATTTATTATAGGCCTTTTTATATAGCGCTTCCTATTAATCTAGCTCTAAGCGCTTAACAATTTACTTTTAAAACCTTTACAGAACTATAACTGCGACTAAAACCAACCAGATAATGACATAAAAAGTAAGATAAGACACATATATAATTAATGTGACTAACACAGTAGTACACACGCATGCGCACATACACTCACACAGCACGCATACAACACAAGTCTAACTATAATACGTGAATTAACAAAGTCCAATTAACAAGTTTAAACAAGAATAATGAAACGATTGGCTGTACATGATCGCTTTCCGCTCATTAAAAGTGAAGAATTAAACCTGGAGAACCAAAAAGGAAAAAAAAACGCACCAATATGCAATGAACACAATTTATAAATGTCACATAGACAGTTAGGATACAACACCCGGGCCGAGAACGAGGCAAGGCGAGAACATCACAGGTCATAAGCAAACTTGAACAGGTGATTTTTCAGGGACCTCTTAAAGGTGGGGGAGGTTTCACAATGACGGATGGGGGAGGGGAGCTGGTTCCAAAATGTAGGCGCGTGGAAGGAGAAAGAGCGGTCACCGAAGGTTTTGGTTCTAGTGCGTGAGATGGAGAGGATTCTTCCGTCGAAGGAGGAGCGTAAACGTCTGGAGGGAGTGTATGGAAGCAAGAGTTCAGAGAGATAGACAGGGAAGTGAGGGTCAGTGAACGAGTTGAAGCAGAGGTTGGCAGTCTTGTGCTTGATGCGTGTATGTCCGTGTAATTATTTACTAAACCTTATTATATTTAATTAATTTATTATATTGGTTTTTTTTATTGTTGTATTCTTCTTTATTTATATGCAACTATCAGTTGCCTGTCACTTAATTATTATGTCGAATTTTGTCATACAGGGTGGGCTTATATAAGCTTGCTTGTTGCCTATCCTGTAAATCATTGTTTGTAAATATATGTTTTTTCCTTGAATACAAATATTTGTTTAAACCAATGTGCTGGGCAATTTCTTTAGCAGTTCTTCTTCATCATTTGCTAAGCAGGTCTATGTTTTGATGGTCTAACATTGTTCGGGTGGTCTAATATTGTTCCGAGTAGTTCTACGTCAGTTGCAGTTGAGAGGAACTTAGTTGCTCTGCGTCTGCGAGTGCTTGAGTCTGGTGGTCACTCTGAGGGAGTCTGGTCGCTCTCAGGCTGATCGGGCGAGTCGTGTAGCTACGGGGCCGGACGTGGCGAGGTAGAATTTAGTTTCAAGATTCAAGATTCAAGATTTAATCCCAGTACTCGCCCCTTTTGGGGTGTGGAGGATACAAAAACATAAGCATAACAATCATAATGCGGTTGTAAAAAAAAGTGATCTTCTTTTCCACGGGAGCAAGCGTCATGCGTTGACTTCACAAACCGTCCCAGAGCTGAACCGTAAAATCCAGAACTCTGGCTACAATATTCTATTCCGATATATAGATGTGTGGTGCCCTCTGCAAGGAGATTATAGCATCAGACACCTGGGGAGTTTCCCATTTGCACACTACGATCCGAATCTTAATGCTAAGATATATCGAGCAACATGCACAACGTGTCAGAAACAATAATCGGTAATTACATATAACATGAACATACATGTACTAATACCTGGCAATCAATATAATATATAAGCATACACATACTAGAAACTACTGGTGTTAACTTACTTCTAGTCTCTGTTCTAGTCTCTGGGAATCGTGAAACTGTCTTTAGCCTATCACTTTCTTGGTGATGGCCGATGATAATCGTTCACTTCAGTTTTCTCCTTGTTGACCCTCGTGGCTCCACACTTCGTATTCGACTGACTGGCTAACGCGCTGTATACGGGGATATGCAAGGGTCTCTACCTCATCTCCGACCAATCATTTAATACTCGCTCTCGCGACTACATGAATCTTCTTTTGGAAATTCTGCTCTCCTGTCCTGGTTTTGGGCCCCTATCGGTTACGTCTCCACTTCGCGTGTCAGGGACGGAACGCAGAGTAGATCCAAAAGAGATATGAGTCGCATGGCTATTTAGCGGTCAAGAGACCCTGGTCAGATGGTTGAGCAAGCTAACTAACATTCCGGTTTAGCGAGGTCTGCTTGGTTGTCTCGGGAGTGAACGTCTCAAGGAGGTTAATTTAACATATGCAAACTTTCCTTTAGAGGGCTGGTAACTTAACGTCAGGTTTTATTCAATACTATCTGTTTATTCCTAAGCTGAGTTACCGCATCTTGGTCATCAACATTTCTGATGTTACAGTTTATCAAGTCATTTTCCAATGTGATATATTTGTTCATCAAGTCATTTTCTAATGTGTAATATCCGTTCATGAAGGTCATTTTCTAATATGTAATGTAATATCCGTTCATCAAGTAATTTTCCAATGTGTAATATCCGTTCATCAAGTCATTTTCCAATGTGTAATATCCGTTCATCAAGTCGTTTTCCAATGCGTAATATCCGTTTATCAAGTTATTTTCCAATGTGTAATATCCGTTCATCAAATCATTTTCCAATGTGTAATATCCGTTCATCAAGTTATTTTCCAATGTATAATATCCGTTCATCAAGTCATTTTCCAATGTGTAGTATCCGTTCATCAAGTTATTTTCCAATGTGTAATATCCGTTCATCAAGACATTTTTCCAATACGTAATATCCGTTCAAGTCATTTTCCAATGTGTAATATCCGTTCATGGGGCCATTTTCCAATGTGTAATATCCGTTCATCAAGTCATTTTCCAATGTGTAATATCCGTTCATCAAGTTATTTTCCAATATGTAATATCCGTTCATGGGGCCATTTTCCAATGTGTAATATCCGTTCATCAAGTTATTTTCCAATGTGTAATATCCGTTCATCAAGTTATTTTCCAATATGTAATATCCGTTCATAAAGTCATTTTCCAATGTGTAATATCCGTATGCGCGTTCCCTGTATGTTTTGCTATTAAGTATGTGATGAATTGCATTGTTTTGCTATCAGGTATGTGATGAGTAGCGTTGTTGTGCTATCAGGTATGTGAAGAGTAGCGTTGCAAAGCCATTCTCAACCTCTCCTCCCCCTCCTCCTTTACCCACTATCTCCAAACACCTGTCACTGCAATGTCCAATGTTGATAAAGCATGTGTATTGTATTTGCCATGAAGTACTTTTCCACAGACTGATAATAACCCTGTTTCTGCATAGTGTGGCAAGTACCCAAGTCACTACTGCCTTCGCTAGCCCACCTAGCGTCATTTGGTTATAGTACTATTACAAAAGGTCTGTAAAAGTAACATTTGTTTTGTTCTTTGTTTTCAGATCCTTTGTCAGCCAGCGTTGAAGGACAACAGTACGATCGGCAGTCTTGTGATGACATGCGGTGAATATCACAACATTTCTAATGATTTACATTCACTATTAAATCAGTGTCCGTTTGCTGTTAATATGAGAAACATTATACTATATTTAATGATATTCCCTGAAGCAAAAGTCACAATTGTAGCAGCAAGAAGTAGCTAATATGTAGGTACCTTGTCAACTTTGACGGTTTGTAACATTACGGCTTGGCTCCCCGTGCCGGGAGGGGGGGGGGTGTGGGGGGGGGTTGACCCTCTTTCTGGCTAGTTGACTAAGCTTGCCCAACCTTTTTTCGTCCCTTTTGTCTTGCTTCTGCCTTTTCGGTCCGTTCATCTGTATTCTATTTCACTCTAAAACTCTTCCCACTAACTTTGCAGCTTTTCCCTTTTCTTTTTTCTGTCTTACTGGTTCTTTTTATACCCTTTTCTCTCCAAAATTCTTCCCCATACAGGCAAGCCTGCGTTTGTTTCGCATGGCCAGAGGCTGGATGATTGTAGCCTGTTAAAAAATGTCACAATCGCGAATGCTGGCATGTCTGGCAGGAGGGGCGGCCCCAGGCCTATGGACGTCACTGATCATCCATTGTCCTTTCCCTAGCTCGACCGTTTATTTCTGCCATCGTAGAGCCCACGCTTCAATGACAACACAAACATAAACAAAAAAACAAAAGAAGGTATGACGGACTGGACAAAGTACTGGACGTGACTGTGACAGCGACATTGAAGCTAGAGGTACAGCCAAGGGATCTGCTGTCCTCTTCAAAACATGGCCACCCTTCTTGATTGTTAGGATGCCCAACGAAAACCACAACATTTCCCCATTTGTCATGCTAAAGTGCTTTGAGGGAGTGTCTAGATAGTTCAAATATATCAAAAGACTGAGAGCTTGCAGTTTCCTTGTGAACTGTCCCACGGAAGGGCAATATTTAGTCTATGTATCTTAGAGAAATGACATGTTCAGTGTTGGAATAAATGTGATAGTAAGTGTGCTGTGCGAGAACTTGAAAGTAATGTCCAGTCTATGTGCCGTATAAGTAGTAAGGAAATGAATATGTTGTGTTATATAATTATGTATGCATAATATGCTAATACGTTTCTTAGTTCTTGTCCATGTACTCTTAATTTTTATGTCGGATTGCAGACCATGTATTGAATTTCTCAGTTTAAGATCAATAAAGTTATATTGTATTGTATTGTATTGTATCCCAGCAACTACGAGCTAGAGATGGCTCCAAGCTATGTTCGATGTAAATGTGAGTTGTCACCGTACACTCAACTCATCCAACGGAGTTGTACGTTCATCTCAGTTTGATGGACTGACAAAGGCAGAAATAAAAGATGGCTTTGCAAAGCAGGGTGTTCCCGAGGCACGTAGGATCATGAGAAATGACAAAGACGGAAACAAAGTTCTCACAAATACTCTGTTTTTGACGTTTTGCACACCTGACGTGCCTAAAAGTGGTCCTGATTTGGCTAGGAAGAGTCCGCTGGACCTAAAGCAATAATCATGTCATGTCATGTCATGTGCCTAAAAGAATGATCGTTTGATCGAAAGCATCCCTGTTTCTATGTTGTTGCCATCGCCATTGCGATGTTTTAAATGCCAAAAGTATGGGCTCGACATGTAAAAACACACCAACCTGTTTCAAGTGTGGGGAAAATTTTTATGGCGATCAGTGCAATGATGCTCCGAAGTGCTCGTATTGCAAGGGAGATCATCCTGCATCGTCAAAATCTTGCCCTGCTTGGATGCTGAGATTAAGAAAATAAGTACACGCAAAAGATGCTAATTTCCAGAAGCGAGAAAACGGTATGAAAATCTCAACCTATGTGATACGAACAAACCGAGTTTTGCTGAAGTGGCCTTCACAAACAGCGAAACATGCTTAAATCTTTCTCATTAATGATCTCTGTTTCTGACAATTCTGCTCTAGGATCGATTCTGAATTCACTGAAAGAATTGACAAATACCATAGAAAAACGTCTGTTTGATTGTGAAAACAAAGCAAACGATAGTAATGAATCTAGTAATCAGTAAAGGTCGAGCTCAAGCGGGCCCACTACCACTAAGGCAATGCCACCTCCTAAGATGAACGTGCCGGCGAACGCGTCAAAAGCCGTTACCACACCTCTACACACTTTTGCACCTCCGGGACGAGGAAGGACATCTGGTTCACGACCCCTGTCCTCCTCGCCCCATCGAAGTCGAACACCTTCGACTGGGACCACACAAAGGTTAATCTCTGGGGTTTTGCTCCGGGTACTCCGGTTTGCTCCCCCAGCAAAATTTCCAAAATATAACTAATGTTAGGTAGGTTGGGTTAGGGCGCGCCACAGGCTGCGACTACGCCTTCCCCAGGGGTGTTATTTATGAGTGACGACTAAACGTATAGGCAGCGTGCAAACAGAGGTCGCCGACTACCGCGAGGTACACGGTATGCACGAGTGACGACTACACGCTTGTGCCGCGTAAACTGGCGACTAAATGTAGACGTCCTCCGGAGGTCGTCTAAACGAGTCAGTCGCCGACTACAGGAAATCAAATGGGCCGTTTTCATTGCTTTTCGACACCATAATCGACAAGTTTTTCGTCGCCATCGAGTATTTCGAGACAGAACGCACTCTGGGATAAATAATAATACTTCTAACATTGCAAGTTTGTAAAAGTGACTGTCATTGAGGTGCGCTGTGTTGCTTATTTGTGATGTGACGCGGCTAAATAATGATATCAACAAAATTTAAGGGATTAATTTGAAACCCTATTTTTAATCAGCAAGACATAACATACACTCAGTTGAAAAAAAAGTGGTGGGTGGGGGGTAATGGCGTAAACAGTTGTAACGCTTCAGCCCCTTTTCTCATGCAATTAATGCAGACAATGTAATCAAACAACAAGCAACTTACAGCTACAAGTTACACAAAACATACATTTGTCTTGTAGAGTTCTTCGAATTTATAATCATCATGATATTAAAAAGGTTTTAGGACAGCCTGTTAAATTTTCGTAAAATAGGAAACAGATCGTAAAACCCACATTGACACTGATCAAAACCTACAGCAGACGACACAGGCACCTACTGACCTAGGCTCTATTATTACTCGCGATCGCTTCCGACACTGCCCGTTTTTTCTTCTAACTCCGCTTTTGTGCTTGCTTTGGATTTAGTCCTTGTGCAGTGTTACCTCCCCCAGCAACACTGAACTCTCTCTCGTCGTAACATTTAGTTTTTTTCGAACTTTTAATCTCCATCACCATAAACCAAAAGTCAAAGCATGCAATAGAGGAAAGAAGGTCACGGCCTTCGCGCATGCGTATTTGAAGCTATTCATCGGGAATTCCCCGTGATCTTGCTTTGCACGGCAACTTAAAAGTCGGCGGTCATGTCGTCACCCGTGCATAACGACTGCGCTCCTTGGGTTGTCGGCAACTTTCAAGTCATGACTTCGCTGTACACGGCGTGTACTTTACACGGTACTCATGAATAAGACCCAGGGCTGGCGTGCATGAACGAACTTAAAAGCCGACTTAGACTTAAGTAGCATGTTTCAGTGAAGCGTTAAGTCTAAGTCGGCTTTTAAGTTCGTTCATGCACGCCAGCCCAGGAGAGGAAGCCCGGAATTTCCCGATAAAAAGGGACAATAAAGCGTTACAAAAAAACAAACATTAGAGTATAGCCTCAGCGTCCCCTGCGTGGAATGTCTTTATTGTAAAGTGACCGGGTGGATTGCATTTAGTGTTACCACTAGGGTTGTTTCGGCAGATCTTTTATGCGGATCAAGGGTGAGTCCTCTTTCAGCGAAGTTGTGGTATCGATTTTGTGGTCCTGATTCGGATCTTTGCAGTCAGCTGGACCCTGTAAACAATGAATAACTAACTAACTAACTTGTAAGTGGTACTATTTTCAAGAGCATGCCCTTTTCATTTTACTAAAATATTAAATTATACAATAATGTTGCTCCTTTTTTTGCTGTATTCAAAACCCCCTGTCATGATCATTTAAGGGTTCTATTATATGTCTGGGAGACAATCAAAGCCTATGATAAAAACAATTGACGACACAATAATATTAAAATCATCTACAGTGAACAATGAAAGAAATGCATTATGCAAATATGAAGTGTACAACAATTTTTAAACACTTAAGCAAGCCTTTAAATAGATATAATACAACTGTATTCAACTCAAAATGAGCAATTACAGTGTCAGCATTAGCAATTTCACATTACATACACTCAATGAACAAGCACATCCAACAATAGAAGCCTGATTAAGTGGATCCATTAAACTACGTGATGAGGTAGAGGTTATAACTACAAACTACACCTCTCCTTACAGGTTGCATAACAATTACAAACTCTCTCCCCTGCACCCAAACACACATACATCTAACTCTTGCAGAGACACATAAGATTCACATAAGATATGTTGGCTAACATACAACTAATGTTACCCATATATCCATTAATAATATCTATATTTATATAGACATACATAATATTTGTACACATACAATAATACAAGTGTACAAACACATTTAACTGAAAATATTATCTAAGCTTGTTTTAGCAAACTTTGGCGTGTGAAGACACTGAAGAGCACGAAAGGGAGGTAACAAATTTGTACTGTTCAGGTCTGAAGCCATTCCATTAACGGTATTCCTCAGACGTGATGTTGGAAAAATATCGCGACCAGGATTGCCGGCTTCTAGTACCACCAAACTCTCTACAGGTCACTGCCACAAACCTGCACGCAATGGCAGGCGACAGTTTAGCCCTGTTGACCCCTCAAGACGGAAGACGAAGGGTCAGGCAGGGAGAACATATGTCGTGTCGCCTTGTCCTGAATAATCCAGGAGTTCAAGCACACAGCCAAGGATTGTGCATAGCAGGCCACACTAACAACATATGTCGTGTCGCCTTGTCCTGAATAATCCAGGAGTTCAAGCACACAGCCAAGGATTGTTAGTAAGTGGTGTTTCACCCGTCCCCTATACGCTTAATGTGTCCGGGGACGTAAATTTACTCAAACAAAAAAAAAAAACAAAAAAAAACACAGCCAAGGATTGTGCATAGCAGGCCACACTAACAACAAGGATTGTGCATAGCAGGCCAGACTAACAACAAGGATTGTGCATAGCAGGCCAGACTAACAACATATGTCGTGTCACATTGTCCTGCATAATCCAGGAGTTCAAGCACACAGCCAAGGGTTGTGCATAGCAGGCCACACTAACAACAAGGATTGTGCATAGCAGGCCACACTAACAACAAGGATTGTGCATAGCAGGCCACACTAACAACAAGGATTGTGCATTGCAGGCCACACTAACAACAAGGGAAAAAAACTCCCTCTCAAGGGAGACAACATCTCCCAAGACTCCACAGGGGAGGCGGCCCAGAATTTCCCGATAAAAAGGGACAATAAAGCATTAAAATCTAAAAATCTAAATCTATAGTGCCACCACACTCTCTGCAGGTCACTGCCACACATTGCATAGAATGCCAGTTGACAATTTAGCCCCGTTAACCCCCCTCCTTCTCCCCCCCCCCTCCCCAAGATTCGGCACAGCAGGAGCCACCCAAAGCCAGATCAACAACAAGGGAACAAGCTCCATCTGTCAGCCTCAAGGAAGACAACATCTCCCAAGCGTGACTAGTCGCCTCCCACTGCGCCACATTAAAGAGATCTTTCTAGGGGGCGTGGTCAAATTAGATCTCTTTAATCAAAGACAGCTGAGTGCTCTTAAGGTGGGCGTACACGATTCTATGGCAGTCAACTCTGCAAGCCGTCATTTAAGGGTTTAGAGGATTAGTAGTAGTTGGTAGTCTCCGTGTAGGCGGCAGAAAAATAAAGCTGGTCTCGTCACTCCTGCGATTGGTTCAGTGGTATTTTGCATTGCACATTACGCCACTGGGCAGAAAATGCGTGTTTCGGGCGATGTGGTGCGAACCTGCCTTCAGCAAACGATATTAAACACGCTTGGTCCAGTCTTATATTTCTGTTACGATGCCTAATAACATTTTTTGGTAAACTCGGATAGTGTAGTATAATTTTATTGTGTAAGTTGAGTATTACGATGCCTGCTAACATTTCTATGGTAAACTGGGATAGTGTAGTATAATTTTATTGTGTAAGTTGAGTATTACGATGCCTGCTAACATTTCTATGGTAAACTGGGACAATAAAGTATAATTGTATTTTGTAAGATCAGTGGGAGGCGCCTTGAGCAGCTCTTTGGCCTGGAAGGCGCGCTATGTAGCAAAAATCCCTGTCTTTATGATTTGAATTATGAAGAAACCATAACAGTTGTCGTTTAGCGAGAAATATTTTGTCTCAGATACTTTGGATAAAGTACAGGTGAGAGAGTGGATGATATCTATGAAGTGAATAGGGATGGATGAAAGGTGGAAGTGAATAGGGATAGATGAAAGGTGGAAGTCCATAGGGATAGATGAAAGGTGGAAGTCCATAGGGATAGATGAAAGGTGGAAGTCAATAGAGATAGATGAAAGGTGAAAGTCAATAGGGATAGATGAAAGGTGGAAGTCAATAGGGATAGATGAAAGTTGAAAGTCAATAGGGATAGATGAAAGGTGGAAGTCAATAGGGAGAGATAAAGGGTGGAAGTCAATAGGGATAGATGTAAGGTGGAAGTCAATAGGGATGGATGAAAGGTGGAGGTCAATAGGGATGGATGAAAGGTGGAGGTCAATAGGGATAGATGAAAGGTGGAGGTCAATAGGGATAGATGAAAGGTGGAGGTCAATAGGGATAGATGAAAGGTGGAGGTCAATAGGGATAGATGAAAGGTGGAAGTCAACAGGGATAGATGAAAGGTGGAAGTCAATAGGGATAGATGAAAGGTGGAGGTCAATAGGGATAGATGAAAGGTGGAAGTCCATAGGGATAGATGAAAGGTGGAAGTCAATAGGGATAGATGAAAGGTGGAAGTCAATAGGGATAGATGAAAGGTGGAGGTCAATAGGGATAGATGAAAGTTGAAAGTCAATAGGGATAGATGAAAGGGTGAAGTCAATAGGGATAGATAAAGGGTGGAAGTCAATAGGGATAGATGAAAGGTGGAAGTCAATAGGGATAGATGAAAGGTGGAAGTCAATAGGGATAGATGAAAGGTGGAAGTCAATAGGGATAGATGAAAGGTGGAAGTCAATAGGGATAGATGAAAGGTGGAAGTCAATAGGGATGGATAAAAGGTGGAAGTCAATAGGGATAGATGAAAGGTGGAAGGATAATTCCACGGAGTGCACTTGTCTGTAGCGAAAGGTGAACCAGGATTATAGCCTTCAGAGGGCAAGACATGGTAGGGCGAAATATAGTAAGTTTTTGAATACGCGCACTGCATGCTAGAGCTTCAAAGATGAAAGACCTATGTTTTTGAGTGTCTTTTATCTTCTTATGATTTTGAATTCTCTATATGACATTGACAGGGCTGAATGGGCAGTGACAATGTTTGTTCAGTGGCAGACAGTTGGCAGTGTTGTTAGAAGATTAGGTTATCTTTGAGACTAACTTCGTTAATCTGTAAAAATAGCCAATTTTTGGATGAGCGGTAAAGTTGAAGAAAAGTAGATCAGCTTATTCTAATGGGCGTGTTGAAAGTCTAGTTTGTGACTGTTGCCTTGTTCGCATGTGAGTTCGTGTGACGTGACGCCACTTGTGCTAGAAATCAGTTAGACTAGAAGTACTGCCATGATTGGTAGTGTGTTGGTACATTAATACTGTTGCAGAGTCCAGCACCGTGGCGGGGCAACTCGGCGGTGGTTCCTGCACTCCATAAGCCGTAGTGGGCACCTGAAAACTTACATTTTATTTTGTCGGCGACTCTGTGTTGTGCGCGCATGCTTGCGTGAGGTTGCACTAGGTTGTGGCGTGGCTGTGGTGGTGTTGAGTAGAGGCGTCAATGCGTATGACAGTCATATAGTCATCCTTCATGCAGTACATTATATTTATGTTAATTGAATATGTAAGGTGACGATTTTGGTGGAATTACTGTGTAGTTAGGTAGTGCCATCACGAAGGACTATAGTTAGTGATGCACAGAGCTAGGACAACCGAGTTAAATGGAGAGAGGCGAGGAAAGAGAGGGAGAATAGTGGGAACGTTGGATACATCCGGGATAGACTGCGATTACCTCGGATGCATTAACTTACAGGTTTGTGATACTTTTCTTCACTCTACCTACTTCACCTCTGCTCTTCATCGTGACGTGGTTTCTACCTACTTCATCCTAGTTCTGGGCAAGCGACAAGTGACTTACCTTACCACGTGGAACGGGAACGAACTCCACGTCCCATACCAAGTTCTATCGTTCCCATCAACTAGTATTCCCTTTCCTTGTGACTTTGACTTTCGCTTTTCTTATTTTGATGCTATTGTGATTATCGTTTTCACCCCATCACTTTTATTGAATTTAGCGTGTGTCAGTGAATGTTAGTTTGGTTGTATAAATAAAGTGTGATTGGAATGGTGATCATAAATCTTTGTCATTTGTTGCATGTTGTACGTGTTTGTACGTCCTTTCTTTTCTCGTCTCAGCAACTGAAGGACGTCCGATCAGGAGCGCTTGTGTGAGTGTATGTTTATATGTCAATGCCTGCGCCTGTATTTGTGTCTGATCGGTTCGCGACAACAATTGCAAATGACATGTAGAAATGATAGGAATATACTGAACTCGATTTCCTGACAATCAGACCAAGCACTGTTTACATCAAAGAACGTACAGCTTCACAAAAAGGTGCATAACTCAAAAGTGTGCAAAATCGAAAGCACCCAGCGCCCCCAAGCGGGAAGTCGGAAGCTTTGCTAGCCGGCTAGTGTAGGGAACATGGCGGACAGCATATGTGAAGCTGCAGGAGGTTGCAAGCATGAGATAAATTCATATGAAAGTTCAGCTACTTATAATTTTATTACTATAAGACTTATAGTTTTCTTGAATATAGTTTTTTTGAATTCCGTTTTAATTATTATTCTATTATCTTATCTGAGGAAGAAGAGAACCATAAAATTGGCAAAATGTAAATTGGTGTTGCGTTCCAACTGTATTTTACGTCTTCAGTGTTTTTAGTTTATCTCCCTGTCTTAACTTGAGTAATTCTATAAGAAAGGCCTTTTGATGAATGCGTGTATACGTGAAATTGAAACATTAAAAACTGTTTACAAACTAATATCAAGTTTGTAGGAATCTTCTGAGAGTAAAGATAATTATTTTAAAACACGCAAGATGAAGAACACTTTATTACAATTTGGCGAGCCTGCCTGCGTTTCACAATTTCATGTATAATTATTATGACAATTTGGTGAGCCTGCCAGGAAACATAATTTTTAAAAGTGAAGTGAATTATTAAAATCAAAATGTTTCTTCAGAATCAAGTGTGTGTGTGTAGATTTCCTAATAATTCATATTGCTTCTCTAAATTCTTATCAATTAACTTTGGGCATGTTTTTGTGCTTTGGCATTTTACATGGCTATGTTTCAATTTGTTGCATGTTGTATTGTAATACAATTAAATGACATGCAAGTTCAGTAATACTTTGTTTTTGTTCATTTTCACTTGCTTGTCCGTCTTCTTAACTGTCTGGTCACTGATTTCTTTTTCCTGTCTTATTATATGTCTGGTCACCGATTTCTTTTTCTCGGCAAATATGCCTATTATACAGTTGCACACATACAGGCCTGAGTAGGCTACACAGAAATGCATTATGAAGTTATTTCATAACAAGTTCAGACAAAAGTTATAATTGCACTAGAGCTTTCTCAGTAGAAAAAAACAACAGTTGCATGTGTAGGCCTATAGCACAAATTAATACACACGCAGTCATGCACTCAATTAATAGGCAGATTCACACTTTCATATAAAGGAGAAAACAAGGCAATAACTGCACAACAAGAGCAATTCAGTAATACTGAATAATTGCATTAATTAACAGATTTGTTGCCAAGTGGTTGCGCACTAATGAATCTATAATAAAGGCAAGCACCGTGTTTGTTTTTAATGTCACACTTTTTTGCTGGTCAGTTACTGTGTGATAGGTCTGCATAAAATCATGAATCGAACAGCTTTGGTAATTAATGTGAATTAAAAAAAAGTATTTAATTGTATAAATAAAACATTTTTGAGTTCGTTTTACTACAAAAGGATAATGTTTAGGGTTCAAAAAAAGTCCTGCGGCAAGGTTTGTTTACGTATTGCTAAGCAGAGGATTACGTCCCTTGCAACTAGCGTTCAGACTCTCCGCTTGGTGCGCGCCAAACGCATCTGTCATCACTTTTTATATAGCGGTGTGGCGTTATGATCCTTCTTTGTGAAGCTGTACGTTCTTTGTTTACATTGATCAGAGACTTTCTGAGATCGAGGACGTAGGTAGGTAGTTCGCCATTTCCGCTGAGTCAGAGTAATCATAGAACCAGTTGTTGGAGAATGATAGATTGCACAGAATGTCTGAGATTGACAGAAGCAGATACATCTTTTTCTTTTATTTGTTATAAGTGTAGCGGAAAGGGAGGCGACTGGTTGAGGCTTGGGAGAGAAATTGTCTACCTTGAATTTCTTGGTTAGACTAGCCTTGGGTGGCTCCTGCTTTGCAGAATCCTTTGGGGATGCCATTGGGTTATGCAGGACAAGGCGACACGACATTTGTTCTCCCCGGCTGACCATTCGCCTTCTGCTTTTGGTGGAGAGCGGGACTACATTGTCGGCAGGCATTTTATGCAGGTCGGTGGCAGCAACTTTGCAGAAGAGTGAGTGCCACTAGTAGCCGGCAACCCGGTACTCCCAACCACGCTCCACCGCCTTGCAGGGCGAATATTTTTTTGTCCCTCTTTTGAGGGATAAAATGAAAATAACAGCTCGGGTGGAGCAATGTTCTCAAGATCGTGGCCGAGAGACGTGAGTCAAATACTCCGCTCGGCTACATAAGCATTTAATATAACGCATATCAACTCTGTATCGGTCTTTGGTGGTATTTTATCAAAGCCAAGTCAAATCAATTGCAGAACAAATTATTCCAGGTACGTAGTTGATGTTTGACTAACTAACCAATGTTCTTGCTCTAACGAACAATATATTGAATCGCGGTAATTTGAGGTGGTCGGGTTAATCAAACTAGAAAAGTGAGGCGGTTGACCAGCCAGTACCGAAGATGACATGTAAAAGACCAGTTTTAAAAAATAATAATACACCAGTCTAGTGATGAATAAATGCAGACAATGGCACACATCAGTTAGAGAATGCAGATTATACTCAAACAACACTAATGATAAATGACTGAGGTATTTTATATCGCCCACACCCACTGTACTCTATCAAATCATGTTGGTCACTTGAGGAATTTGTTCCCCTTGTGGGCGTCCTTAACTGAGTATCGACAAGTGACGTGCAGCTGCAGTCTTAAGAAAACGAGCCTGAAAACTTATCGAATAAAGATTACTGTGACAGTGTCGCCCTTGTCTCATTTTGGTCAATTTGCAATCAGTATTTGAATGACAAGCGCTATACATATCTGAAGAGAATTGATGTATAAAACTTTGAGTTCAACAGATAACATTTAAAAATATAATAAATAACAATTTAATGGAGGACACCGAAATGTCAATCGAAAAAAACTAGTTTATAAATCAGTGACACGCAGGGGAGATAACTGATTAAGTGGCCCATCAAGTGCCTGCGCTATCTGTGGAAACTCGGGAGTTGTCTTTTCTGGGCTCAGGGACGGCACTAATAGCGGCGACAGTTTCTATGTTCGACAGCTCTCGGGGATAATTTACATTGACGGTTGTAACTCCGCTCTTTTTGTACTTTGTGTTGACGGCATGGGCTTTGTCATGCTGATTTTAGTATCGAGCTGAAAAGATTTGAGTGTGAAGATCTTAGTGGATAGTATTACACAACGAGGCCACTCCTATGTAGACGGTTTCCTTGGAAGCACCATTTCTCCCAGTCAGTCAATATCTAGATAGAAAGGCAACACACTTTATAAGATATTTTCTCCATTTGTCAAATAATAAATAAACACACTTCGGGAAATGGCGAATAAATACATACATAGCGAAAAGCAACATAGTTTGAAGCTAGAAATGTTTTCTTAACTTTGTCAGCGTATATATATATATATATATATATATATATATATATATATATATATATATATATATATATATATATATATATATATATATATATATGTATATATATATATATATATATATATATATATATATATATATATATATATATATATATATATATATATATATATATATATAATATATATATATATATATATATATATATATATATATATATATATATATATATATATATATATATATATATATATATATATATATATGTGTGTGTGTGTGTGTGTGTGTTCCCCTTGACATTGTCACCGTGTGTACCGTATTTACCATGTGTACCGTACGTGCCGTATTGACCACATTTTCTAAATAATCTATATAAGCCTAATTGGTCATTAGACATAAAAGCGTTGTCTCCAAATATATTTCCTTGTCGTCGTCGCCAGACTGCAAACTCTTTGAATTAATTTACCGTTTTCTGTGCAGATTCGAATTGGTAATGAGCAGACTTGGATCACACGAGTGTCGCCATCCATTTTTCTGTTGGTGATGCATATCAGCACTTTGATCGCCATTCTTTTCTGGATTGATCCATGATACATCTACTTAGGGAAAGACAACTTTTGTTAAGGAATGTGCGCGTGTTCCATTTGTGTGAAGAGGTCAGTATTGACGTCAATACAGCTGCCCCATGATATGAGTGTTTGCTCTTGCGTTATCCTTAGTTTTGTTATTAATCATAATAGTAATATAGTAGTACACGTACTAGTGGTGTGTTATTACTACATTTGCTTCCCTTGACTATAACTGCTCCCAAACCCGCTTGCCTATGATGTGATTGCGCGTAGTGGCCATAGCTTCTACTCTGAGGACTTTAATGCTATTATATATTATGTTCATGCCCTCCGTAATGAATGGAAGGTTAACTCATTTGTTTGTGCATAAAATGACTTGTTATTTCAACCAAATTAAATGAACTTATATATTTGTGATATGGGTATATGCGCGTCGGTATTCGTGGATTTCGGCTGTGGCCAACAGCCTGGATAGGATTGGGCACCGCCAGGTCTTTTTTGCCCAAGACACACTACATGATGAAACTATCCACTTACTAATTCCATACCGGATCGGCCGTCGGCCGGCTCAACAAGGACCGCGCCTTCCGTTGGCCACCAGGACGGAGGTGATAAGTTTGACACTGAGCGAAGCCATCAGGGTTGCTGAGGACAGAGAAAGATGGAGTATGCTGGTTAAACGATCATCTGTGGTGCCCCTACGACCTCCGAGTTACGGGACAGGATAGGATAGGATAGGATAGAATAGGACAGGATAGGTAGTAAGAAAGAACTGGAAGAGGTTGTGTGTGATAATGACTTTATGTATATTTCTATCCCTATCTTATCCTGTCCTATCCCATAACTCGAAGATCGTTGGGGCACCACAGGTGATCGTGTAACCAGCGTAATCCATCTTCTGGCCTCAGCAGCCCTCATGACAAGTGTCAAGCCAATCCATTCTGGAATGTTGTCCTCCTACCTCTTTTTCTGTCTCCCTCTTCTTTTTCCTGCTTGCACCGTGCCTTGCAGGATGGTCTTTGCAAGGCCTGATGCTCCGCTGACGAGGCCATATCATCGGAGTTTCCGTTTCTTCACCACTTTGACCATGTCATCGTATTGTCCCATGGCTTGTGTGATGGTCTGTCGGACTTCGTCGTTGGTGTTGTGCTGGGTATAGGAAATGCCCAGAAGTCTTCTGTAGCACCTCATATCTATGCTTTATATTCTTTCTTGTAGATCTGCTGTGAATGTCCATGGTTCGCAAGCGTATAGGAAGGTGGAGATGACAAGAAAGCGCATCAGCCTTACCTTGGAGTGTAGACTGATTGTCATGTCTTTCCAAATGGGTTTTTAACCTTATGGCAGCAGTTGTTTGTGCGATACTGGAGAGGACTTCCTGTCTGAAACAATTGCTTCTAAATATTTGAAGCTATACACATATCCATGTTGATTCCATTGGTATTGTTGATTATCATTTTGGTTTTCTCTGCACTTATTTCGATTCCAAAGGCTCTGAAGGTGGTGTCGAGCCTCTGTACCAGCTGTTCAAGTTCTTGTTCCTCTCCAGCTAATTCATCAATGTCATCCGCAAAATGAAGGATGGAGATTGCTCTACCCCCTATGCTGACTGTGCCTTCGTGGTCTGCAAGTGCATCTGACATGATGCGCTCTAGGAAGAAGTTGAAGAGTGTTGGAGAGAAGAGGTATCACTGACGCGCGCCGATTGTTGTTCTGAATTAGTTCCCGATGGCGCTGTTGTGAAGGACTGCACTGGTAGCCTTGTCATACAGGCTTTTGATGACTTTAATCGTGTTTGGGCAGATGTTGTACACTCTCATGGTTGCCCACAGAGCTGCATGCCAGACTGTTTCAAACGCTTTCTTGAAGTGTACAAACACATGATATATGTGTCATTCTGTTTGTTTTAAAAGCTTTTTCTGTTATTATTTTTTATTGGCTGAGAGGCAATGTGCTGTATAAATTGTCCATGGTGGGTAAGAAAGATTATTGACTTCACTTCACTTGACCCACTCCCGCCACAACCTTGGATCATGCAATATAATTCCACAAACAAGTCATCTAACCGATTAATCAGAGGATGTCAAAAGTGTTTGCGTTAGATTCTATACCTTTGGATGATGTCAACGGTTTTTGCCGATCCTTGATTGGTGGCCGTTACAGACTATGGTCTATGTTCCCGGGCAGTGTGCCTGTCATGTCGCGCCATTTGATAGCAACACGGACCTCGTTTCGGCCTGCTTTGGTATGACTTCTTCTTCTTCTTCTTCTTCTTCTTCTTGAAGTTGAGGGCATACGAACAACTCGTCGATCATTCTGGCTCCTATTTTGCGAGGGGTTCGCGTTCTTTCTGGTTGCGTTCTTTCTGGTCGCAGAACCTGCCTATGGGCTGAACAAAGTCGAAATCCCAAAGCCAGCTTTGAATACGTCGGCACTGTACGTTTCATTGACACTGTGTGTGTGGCTTTTGAAAGTAAAGGTGATTTTGAGAATGGTTCGATACTCTTTGATGTTTTTAGTATACACAAGGCGTTTGATCCAGGAGTACTTTGATCTTTTCATCTGAAGATATGCAAGCAGTGTGAAAGTAGTACTTGGAAAAACCTGTTTCAAACACCTCCAGTTCTGCGGCTAGACCAGACTAGTAAGAAATGTCATTAACAGTGATTGTTTCATAGCAGTCTGGTCACCACAGTCACTGACTTCCATTGAGGTGAGAAGTTGTTTTTCAGCATGAACGAGGTAAGACCTATTAACAAACTGACATACCTCAAACTGACATGACTCAAATATTGGAAAGAGTACAATATTGACTGAAACAGCTTTTCAAACTGTCTGTCTATCTATCTATCTATCTATCTATCTATCTATCTATCTATCTATCTATCTATCTATCTATCTATCTATCTATCTATCTATCTATCTATCTATCTATCTATCTATCTATCTATCTATCTATCTATCTATCTATCTATCTATCTATCTATCTATCGATCGATCGATCGATCGATCTATCTATCTATCTATCGATATAGATATAGACATAGATAGATAGATAGATAGATAGATAGATAGATAGATAGATAGATAGATAGATAGATAGATAGATAGATAGATAGATAGATAGATAGATAGATAGATAGATAGATAGATAGATAGATAGATAGATAGATAGATAGATAGATAGATAGATAGATAGATAGATAGATAGATAGATAGATAGATAGATAGATAGATAGATAGATAGATAGATAGATAGATAGATAGATAGATAGATAGATAGATAGATAGATAAAGACGTGTTTTTTTTTAAATCCATTTAACAGGATTCAGCAGTTTAATCAGAGACATGGCGCGCCATGACTTTTCAATCCCAAGCTTGTTGACTGTGAAACTGAGCCCTTTGTCAATGAAGGTCGTTAGAACTGTCATCACAAACCGGCGCTGCTTTACACGTTTGGATCAATGTTGTCTGAGTACAGTTCCACTCTAATCAATTCTTACACATTCGACCTCTTATTTTGTGAAGTGTTGTGACAGTCTCTAGGGACTACGAGATGTTACTATGGAAATTGAGGACAGCTTCAAGAAGAATGCTAAATCCTTAACAACCTGCTACATGTTTCTAATTGTGGTTTTGTGTTGATAATGTTTGCCTTCAACATCAATAAACATGGGGTGAATGGCAGGCGCTATCAGCTCTCTAATTTAACAACTTGAACAACTTGTCAATGCTTAGCTGAGTTTCTGTATGCTATATTAGTTTGTGGCAGTGTGAGTTTGGTCAGGCTAACAGACATCACGCGCAGCAGTCAAGGATGAGAACAGTGTGTAATCGTGGTGGTTGCTCCTGGTGTGAATATTCGACACATTGCACAGTGTAACTACCTCTCTCTCTCTCTCTCCCTCTCTCTCTCTCTCTCTCTCTCTCTCTCTCTCTCTCTCTCTCTCTCTCTTTTTTTTCTCTCTCTCTAATATGTGTGTGTGTACGTGTTGGTGTGTGTGTGTGTGTATATATATATATATATATATACACAAACGTATACACAAACGTAAACACATGTACACACACACGTACACACACACATCGCTGCTTACTTCGTTGCCGTTTTTAAACTATAACTTTCTTGATAGGACTCTCATCTGTGGTGTTTTTTTCGTAAATGCGTTTCTGTGTGTGAAGTAGCTCTTAAACAGTATTCAACCGTTCAGCGTCACCCAGTGAAGTGTGGTCAGTCTTGTGTAGTGTTCCTGGTCTTCTTACAGTACCGGACAGCCTTACAAACTTACCCACTGAGATTTCCAGCTTCACGGGATCGTTGTGTATATTTGTGTATAACCCCGCAGTAACCATGGATATCTCAAGATCAGCGAAAATGACGTCAGCCTTGTTGTCTTCAAGACAAGGAAAGGTTATCACCACCGCCATTTTGTTGCTGATGTTGAAGACAGTCAGCTGCCTACAGAATGCTTTCAGCCCTTTAACGGGCAGCAGTGGACTGAACGTGGACAGAGCAACAACTCTCAAGTCGGCCATTGGTGTGTTTGCCGGCGTAGGAACCGCTGCCACCAACAGTAGCAAGGTCAGGCATCATCGTCATCGTCATTATCATCATCATCATCATCATCATCATCATCATCATCATCATCATCATCATCATCACCATCTTCATAGTCATTATCATTATCGTCGGCATAGTCATGTCTGTTATGCATTTCCAGGCTTATCTATAAATACTTTGAAATAGTCGGGAATCTGAACGAGCAAACATGTCGGTCAGTAGGAGACCATATCTCAGAACCTTTTAAACGGATTTTGACCAAACTTCATAGAAACATAACCTAGATCAGTGGCCTGATTATTTGTTGTACTCAAAGGCTCAAGGTCACATGTGTTATTTTGTGATTAAACATGTTTTGCTCAATATTTAAAAAAACGGCTGATGTGATTTCGTTGAGTTTTGCTATACAGATATTTCAAATTACGGGCCATCCTTCAGTAGCAGTCCTAAAGTTACGTCAAATCATGGGCCATCCTTCAGTAGCAGCCCTACACTTACGTCAAATCATAGGTCATCCTTTCTGTAGCAGTCCTACACTTACGTACTTCAAATCATGGGTCATCCTTTCTGTAGCAGTCCTACACTTACGTACGTCAAATCATGGGTCATCCTTTCTGTAGCAGTCCTACACTTACGTCAAATCATGGGCCATCCTTCAGTAGCAGTCCTACACGTACGTCAAATTACGGGCCATCCTTCAGTAGCAGTCTTACGCGTACGTCAAATTACGGGCCATCCTTCAGTAGCAGTCCTACCCGTACGTCAAATTACGGGCCATCCTTCAGTAGTAGTCCTACACGTACGTCAAATTACGGGCCATCCTTCAGTAATAGTCCTACACGTACGTCAAATTACGGGCCATCCTTCAGTAGCAGTCCTACACGTACGTCAAATTACGGGCCATCCTTCAGTAGCAGTCCTACACGTACGTCAAATTACGGGCCATCCTTCAGTAGTAGTCCTACACGTACGTCAAATTACGGGCCATCCTTCAGTAGCAGTCCTATAGTTACGTCCAATCATGGGCCATCCTTCAGTAGCAGTCCTATAGTTACGTCCAATCATGGGCCATCCTTCAGTAGCAGTCCTATAGTTACGTCCAATCATGGGCCTTCATTCAGTAGCAGTCCTACAGTTACGTCCAATCATGGGCCTTCATTCAGTTGCAGCCCTACAGTTATGTTCAATCATGGGTCATCATTCAGTAGCAGCCCTACAGTTACGTTCAATCATGGGTCATCATTCAGTAGCAGTCCTACAGTTACGTAAAATCATGGGCCTTCATTCAGTTGCAGCCCTACAGTTACGTTCAATCATGAGCCTTTATTCAGTTGCAGCCCTACAGTTATGTTCAATCATGGGCCTTCATTCAGTTGCAGCCCTACAGTTATGTTCAATCATGGGTCATCATTCAGTAGCAGCCCTACAGTTATGTTCAATCATGGGTCATCATTCAGTAGCAGTCCTACAGTTACGTCAAATCACGGGCCTTCAGTCAGTTGCAGCCCTACAGTTATGTTCAATCATGGGTCATCATTCAGTAGCAGTCCTACAGTTACGTAAAATCATGGGTCATCATTCAGTAGCAGTCCTACAGTTACGTCCAATCATGGGCCTTCATTCAGTAGCAGCCCTACAGTTACGTTCAATCATGGGTCATCATTCAGTAGCAGTCCTACAGTTACGTTCAATCATGGGTCATCATTCAGTAGCAGTCCTACAGTTACGTCAAATCATGGGTCATCATTCAGTAGCAGTCCTACAGTTACGTCCAATCATGGGCCTTCATTCAGTAGCAGTCCTACAGTTACGTCCAATCATGGGTCATCATTCAGTAGCAGCCCTACAGTTACGTTCAATCATGGGTCATCATTCAGTAGCAGTCCTACAGTTACGTCAAATCATGGGTCATCATTCAGTAGCAGCCCTACAGTTACGTTCAATCATGGGTCATCCTTCAGTAGCAGTCCTACAGTTACGTTCAATCATGGGTCATCATTCAGTAGTAGTCCTACAGAAACGTCCAATCATGGGTCATCATTCAGTAGCAGTCCTACAGAAACGTCCAATCATGGGCCATCCTTCAGTAGCAGTCCTATAGTTACGTCCAATCATGGGCCATCCTTCAGTAGCAGTCCTATAGTTACGTCCAATCATGGGCCATCCTTCAGTAGCAGTCCTATAGTTACGTCCAATCATGGGCCATCCTTCAGTAGCAGTCCTATAGTTACGTCCAGTCATGGGCCATCATTCAGTAGCAGTCCTACAGAAACGTCCAATCATGGGCCATCATTCAGTAGCAGTCCTACAGAAACGTCCAATCATGGGCCATCATTCAGTAGCAGTCCTACAGAAACGTCCAATCATGGGCCATCATTCAGTAGCAGTCCTACAGAAACGTCCAATCATGGGCCATCATTCAGTAGCAGTCCTACAGAAACGTCAAATCACGGGCCATGCTTCATTAGCAGTCCGGTTCTCGGTTCGTCGCTTCGAATTTCATTTTTTTTTTGTTTAAAACACTTTTTGCTTTATCTTAAGAATAAATTAACCGAAAATTATTTTTTTGTGTCTTTTTTTACTTTGCGGATATTTTAAGTACTGCTAAGCGTGTTAGATTATTCACTTTGGCGCCTTCTCAAAGGTCTAGATTATTGTTCTTCACCATTTTTTAAACACGTTGTGTGCTCAATCTTGGTCTTTTGGTTTAGATAGTGGTCAATCTTTGGTCTTTTGCTTTTGCTTTAGACAGTGGTCAATCTTTGGTCTTTTGCTTTAGATAGTTGTCAATCTTTGGTCTTTTGCTTTTGCTTTAAATATTGGTCAATCTTTGGTCTTTTGCTTTAGATAGTGGTCTATCTTTGGTCTTTTCCTTTTGCTTTAGATAGTGGTCTATCTTTGGGCTTTTCCTTTTGCTTTAGATAGTGGTCTATCTTTGGGCTTTTCCTTTTGCTTTAGATAGTGGTCAATCTTTGGTCTTTTGGTTTAGATAGTTGTCAATCTTTGGTCTTTTGCTTTTGCTTTAAATATTGGTCAATCTTTGGTCTTTTGCTTTAGATAGTGGTCTATCTTTGGTCTTTTCCTTTTGCTTTAGATAGTGGTCTATCTTTGGTCTTTTCCTTTTGCTTGAGATAGTGGTCTATCTTTGGGCTTTTCCTTTTGCTTTAGATAGTGGTCTATCTTTGGTCTTTTCCTTTTGCTTTAGATAGTGGTCTATCTTTGGTCTTTTCCTTTTGCTTTAGATAGTGGTCTATCTTTGGTCTTTTGCTTTATTTAGATAGTGGTCTATCTTTGGTCTTTTCCTTTTGCTTTATTTAGATAGTGGTCTATCTTTGGTCTTTTCCTTTTGCTTTATTTAGATAGTGGTCTATCTTTGGTCTTTTCCTTTTGCTTTATTTAGATAGTGGTCTATCTTTGGTCTTTTCCTTTTGCTTTATTTAGATAGTGGTCTATCTTTGGTCTTTTCCTTTTGCTTTATTTAGATAGTGGTCTATCTTTGGTCTTTTCCTTTTGCTTTAAATAGTGGTCTATCTTTGGTCTTTTCCTTTTGCTTTTTTTAGATAGTGGTCTATCTTTGGTCTTTTCCTTTTGCTTTAGATAGTGGTCTAACTTCAACGTTTTATTGGCTCCAAGTACATATAACAACACACTAGAGAACTTGCTTCGCGCATAGAAAGAACAGATAAAAAACCGATACAAATTAAAAAAGACATTCACGCCAAATCGACTCGCACACCGTCATTGTATCACAGCAAACAAACAAAAAATCACATTGCTACTTACTGTATCACATCACCTGTATCACCTATCTTTGGGCTTTTCCTTTTGCTCTTTTAAGATAAAGCCTAGTCTCAAAACCGCCAACAAAATAAACACTTTTTAAAATGCGTATTTTGGGGGGGGGGGGGGCTAAGTGTGTGTGTGTGTGTAGATATGTGTGTGTGTGTGTGTGTGGAAATACATTTGAATGGCTTGCCATCTGGTTGTTGATTGTTGCAGGTGTCTGGGGCAGTGAAGGCCTACATCAAAGGCGACATCACGCTGGGCGGCCTGTTCCCTGTACACCACACGGCGGGCGACGCTAACACTGTATGCAGCGGGCTGCAGGCGGACAGAGGCATAGAACGTCTGGAGGCCATGCTGTTCACCATTGACGAGATCAACAAGAACGGGACGTTGCTGCCAGGCATCACGCTAGGTGCCAACATCTTCGACACTTGCGGCATGAGCACCTACGCTTTAGAGCAATCGCTGGAGTTCATCAGAGGTTCTTTCACTTCTTTGGACACCACGGAGTTCATCTGCAACGACGGTTCTGTGGCCACACCTAGGAATATGGGGACGTCAGTGGCGGGAGTCATAGGCGGTTCCTACAGCTCAGTCTCTATCCAGGTGGCCAATTTGTTACGCCTGTTCAAGCTGCCGCAGATCTCCTACGCCTCGACCTCCGCGTCGCTCAGCGATAAATCGCGGTATGACTACTTCGTGCGGACAGTGCCACCTGACGTGCTGCAGGCCAAAGCTTTAGCGGACATTGTCCAAGCTTTCAACTGGACTTACGTGTCCACCATCCAGTCTGAAGGCGAGTACGGCAAGTCCGGCATGGATTATTTTAAGCAGGAGGCCAGAGCCAAGAATATCTGCATTGCGGCGTCAGTGGAGATTCCCGAGAAACCCACCAACGCCATGTACGACAAAGCCGTCAGTGACATCATAGAGAAGGAAGAGGCTCGCGTGGTCATCATATTCGTCAGAACGGAGGACGCTAAAGGTCTGCTGGATGCCGCATCGAGGAGGAACGCCACCAACTCCAGGTCAGTTATTTCCTCCTTCGTCCTGTAGCGTACTGGCTTTGTGTATGCACTGTGTCTAGGCAAGGAATCGTGTACAACCTGAGAGAGACAGAGAGAGAGAGAGAGAGAGAGAGAGAGAGAGAGAGAGAGAGAGAGAGAGAGAGAGAGAGAGAGAGAGAGAGAGAGAGAGAAGAAAGAAAGAAAGAAAGAAAGAAAGAAAGAAAGAGAGAAAGAGAGAGAGAGAGAGATGCGTATGCGTTCGCGTCTGTGTGTGTTAGTGTGTGTGTGTGTTTCTCTGTATGTGCGTGAGTATATGTGCGCGTTAGCGTGTGTGTTTGTGTGTCTTTGTTTCTGCGTGTATGTGCGTGAGTATATTTGTATGATCTATGTGTGTATGTGCGTGGTTGTATGTTTGTGATCTATGTGCTTGTGCATGAGTGTGAGCATGCGTGTGCATGTGTACGTGACCGCCTCTTTCTGTATATTGAGATTGACGCCGTCGTAATATCCCGTGGCGTTAGAAATAGTTAAGTTGCTTTGTGGCGAGCCCTTCTCACCATTGTAGCTACTGGCAAGTTTCCTCTTTCGTTATTTTTGGTACGGTCTTATCCTCTAACGGTAGGCCATATGAAATAAGTAATAGTAATGTTAAAACCATTTCAACACCTACCGTTAGAGTGGACAACGAGAGGTAGTCACCGTTGTCATTAGGACAACACAAAGGACAAGATTTGACCAGTATAGCAATAAGCTTAATCCTGCCTGAGGGCATTAGCCCAAACGACGTTACAATATCTGACGTCATCTAAATCTTACGTCTTGACAGTACGTGAATCTTCGCCAGTGCTGAACCTGTTAATGTTACGAAACTAACCTGTGAATTTTACGATACTTAAGATAGCTAACAGTCGTTTATCCTATGAATGTTATAATACTTCAGATGGGCTAACAGTCATTGTATCTAATATTTCAGATCGGCTAACAGTCATTGTATCCTGTGAATGATACGAAACATCAGATAGGCTGTCATTGTATCTGATACTTCAGATAGGCTAGGAGTTATTGTATCCTGTGATTGATACGATACTTCAGATAAGCTAACAGTCATTGTATCCTGTGAATGATGCGATACTTCAGATAGGCTAACAGTCATTGCATCCTGTGAATGATACGATACGTCAGATTGGCTAACGGTGATTAATACGATATATAGATAGGCTAACAGTCATTTTATCTCATACTTCAGATAGGCTAACATAGTATCCTGTGAATGATACGATTGAAGATTCAAGATATATATTAATAGTCCCCATGAATGACAAGCAAATGTAGCGTGTGGCGTGACACGTTCCCGTCAACAAGAACAAAGACAACGATACAGGCTAAAATACAATAAAACGTGTGCATTATTATATATCACAATATTATATATCACATTATTATATATCACAATATTATATATCACATTATTATATATCACAATATTATATCACAGTTATAGAACACATTGTATGATATATCACATCATTAAATCACAGTATGTTATCACATTATTACATATCACAGTAATATATCACAGTATTATATCACAGTATTATATCACATTATTATATCACATTATTATATCACATTATATATCACAGTATTATATCACAGTATTATATCACAGTATTATATATCACAGTAATATAGCACCGCATTATTTCACAGTATATTTCACAGTATTATATTTCACAGTATTACATATCCCAGTATTACATATCCCAGTATTACATATCCCAGTATTACATATCCCAGTAATATATCACAGTTTTATATATCACAGTTTTATATCAGTATTATACATCACAGTATTAGATCACATTATTAGATCACAGTATTAGATCACAAAATTATTTATCACATTATTAGATCACATTATCTTGCATTATTAGATCACATTATTATATCACATTATTACATAATGCAGTAATATATCACAGTAATATATCACAGCAGTAATGTTGCTAGAAATATTTAGCATAGGCCATTTGGCCGATTCAGTCACAAACCTTTTGGACATTTTAAAAATCTTTCAGCCATCATTTTGACTACTTTCCAACACCAAGCGAGAGGCCACTGACAAGTTTCGTTTTTTTTTCTCGGCGGCATTTCGAAAACGAAACGTTTTATTGCCGGAATCACGCCGTTCGCACCAAGGGGAGTTACTCTAACTCTCTCTGCTGATGCATGTGTCGTCTGCTTGGCGCTTCCGATATGCGATGTTTGACAATAACTCATAACACCTTTATTTATCCGATAGGAAATTAATGTGGCCAGAAGCAATAACAACGAAACAGACATGAGACAAGCAAACAAAAACAGAAAAGGGTGGCCGATTGAGGACAGCGTGCCGATCACAACATGACTCTTTCGGACATTTTGGAATTTTTTCAGGGAATGGCCGATTTGCCGACGAAAACGACATCACTGTCACAGTGTGATATTACATTATATATATGCCAGTAATATATATGCCAGTAATATATCACAATATTACATAAATGTATTATATATCACACTATTATATCACAGCATTATATCACAGTATTATATCACATAAACACTAAATGCGGCACCTCGGTGCAGTACAACATGACGATAATTTTCACTTCCATAGACACTCCACACTACAGCATACATAGCAAGCTTCCACAGACACTACATGCACTACACCATACATAGCAAGCTTCCACAGACACTACATGCACTACACCATACATAGCAAGCTTCCACAGACACTACACACTACACACTACACCATACATAGCAAGCTTCCACATACACTACACACTACACCATACATAGCAAGCTTCCACAGACACTACACACTACACCATACATAGCAAGCTTCCACAGACACTACACACTACACCATACATAGCAAGCTTCCACAGACACTACACTACATGCACTACACCATACATAGCAAGCTTCCACTACACTACACCATACATAGCAAGCTTCCACAGACACTACACACTACACCATACATAGCAAGCTTCCACAGACACTACACACTACACCATACATAGCAAGCTTCCACAGACACTACATGCACTACACCATACATAGCAAGCTTCCACAGACACTACACACTACACCATACATAGCAAGCTTCCACAGACACTACACACTACACACCATACATAGCAAGCTTCCACAGACACTACACACTACACCATACATAGCAAGCTACACACTACACACTACACCATACATAGCAAGCTTCCACAGACACTACACACTACACCATACATAGCAAGCTTCCACAGACACTACACACTACACCATACATAGCAAGCTTCCACAGACACTACACACTACACCATACATAGCAAGCTTCCACAGACACTACACACTACACCATACATAGCAAGCTTCCACAGACACTACACACTACACCATACATAGCAAGCTTCCACAGACACTACACACTACACCATACATAGCAAGCTTCCACAGACACTACACACTACACCATACATAGCAAGCTTCCACAGACACTACACACTACACCATACATAGCAAGCTTCCACAGACACTACACACTACACCATACATAGCAAGCTTCCACAGACACTACACACTACACCATACATAGCAAGCTTCCACAGACACTACACACTACACCATACATAGCAAGCTTCCACACACTACACACTACACCATACATAGCAAGCTTCCACAGACACTACACACTACACCATACATAGCAAGCTTCCACAGACACTACACACTACACCATACATAGCAAGCTTCCACAGACACTACACACTACACCATACATAGCAAGCTTCCACAGACACTACACACTACACCATACATAGCAAGCTTCCACACACTACACACTACACCATACATAGCAAGCTTCCACAGACACTACACACTACACCATACATAGCAAGCTTCCACAGACACTACCACTACACCATACATAGCAAGCTTCCACACACACTACACACTACACCATACATAGCAAGCTTCCACAGACACTACACACTACACCATACATAGCAAGCTTCCACAGACACTACACACCATACATAGCAAGCTTCCACAGACACTACACACTACACCATACATAGCAAGCTTCCACAGACACTACACACTACACCATACATAGCAAGCTTCCACAGACACTACACACTACACCATACATAGCAAGCTTCCACACACACTACACACTACACCATACATAGCAAGCTTCCACAGACACTACACACTACACCATACATAGCAAGCTTCCACACACACTACACACTACACCATACATAGCAAGCTTCCACATACACTACACACTACACCATACATAGCAAGCTTCCACAGACACTACCACTACACCATACATAGCAAGCTTCCACAGACACTACACACTACACCATACATAGCAAGCTTCCACACACACTACACACTACACCATACATAGCAAGCTTCCACACACACTACACACTACACCATACATAGCAAGCTTCCACAGACACTACACACTACACCATACATAGCAAGCTTCCACAGACACTACACTACACCATACATAGCAAGCTTCCACATACACTACACACTACACCATACATAGCAAGCTTCCACAGACACTACACACTACACCATACATAGCAAGCTTCCACAGACACTACACACTACACCATACATAGCAAGCTTCCACAGACACTACACACTACACCATACATAGCAAGCTTCCACAGACACTACGTGCACTACACCATACATAGCAAGCTTCCACAGACACTACACACTACATGCACTACACCATACATAGCAAGCTTCCACAGACACTACACACTACATGCACTACACCATACATAACAAGCTTCCACAGACACTACGTGCACTACACCATACATAGCAAACTTCCACAGACACTACGTGCACTACACCATACATAGCAAGCTTCCACAGACACTACATGCACTACACCATACATAGCAAGCTTCCACAGACACTACACACTACACCATACATAGCAAGCTTCCACAGACACTACATGCACTACACCATACATAGCAAGCTTCCACAGACACTACATGCACTACACCATACATAGCAAGCTTCCACAGACACTACACACTACATGCACTACACCATACATAGCAAGCTTCCACAGACACTCCACAGACACTCCACAGACACTACACACTACACCATACATAGCAAGCTTCCACAGACACTACACACTACACCATACATAGCAAGCTTCCACAGACACTACACACTACACCATACATAGCAAGCTTCCACAGACACTCCACAGACACTCCACAGACACTACACACTACACCATACATAGCAAGCTTCCACAGACACTACATGCACTACACCATACATAGCAAGCTTCCACAGACACTACACACTACACCATACATAGCAAGCTTCCACAGACACTACACACTACACCATACATAGCAAGCTTCCACAGACACTACACAGACACTCCACAGACACTACACACTACACCATACATAGCAAGCTTCCACAGACACTACACAGACACTCCACAGACACTACACACTACACCATACATAGCAAGCTTCCACAGACACTACACAGACACTCCACAGACACTACACACTACACCATACATAGCAAGCTTCCACAGACACTCCACAGACACTTCCACAGACACTACACACTACACCATACATAGCAAGCTTCCACAGACACTACATGCACTACACCATACATAGCAAGCTTCCACAGACACTACATGCACTACACCATACATAGCAAGCTTCCACAGACACTACACACTACACCATACATAGCAAGCTTCCACAGACACTACACACTACACCATACATAGCAAGCTTCCACAGACACTACACACTACACCATACATAGCAAGCTTCCACAGACACTACATGCACTACACCATACATAGCAAGCTTCCACAGACACTACACACTACATGCACACTACACCATACATAGAGCTTCCACAGACACTCCACAGACACTCCACAGACACTACACACTACACCATACATAGCAAGCTTCCACAGACACTACATGCACTACACCATACATAGCAAGCTTCCACAGACACTACACACTACACCATACATAGCAAGCTTCCACAGACACTACACACTACACCATACATAGCAAGCTTCCACAGACACTACACACTACACCATACATAGCAAGCTTCCACAGACACTACACACTACACCATACATAGCAAGCTTCCACAGACACTACACACTACACCATACATAGCAAGCTTCCACAGACACTACGTGCACTACACCATACATAGCAAGCTTCCACAGACACTACATGCACTACACCATACATAGCAAGCTTCCACAGACACTACCACTACACCATACATAGCAAGCTTCCACAGACACTACACACTACACCATACATAGCAAGCTTCCACAGACACTACACACTACACCATACATAGCAAGCTTCCACAGACACTACACACTACACCATACATAGCAAGCTTCCACAGACACTACACACTACACCATACATAGCAAGCTTCCACAGCACACTACATGCACTACACCATACATAGCAAGCTTCCACAGACACTACACACTACATGCACTACACCATACATAGCAAGCTTCCACAGACACTACACACTACACCATACATAGCAAGCTTCCACAGACACTACGTGCACTACACCATACATAGCAAGCTTCCACAGACACTACATGCACTACACCATACATAGCAAGCTTCCACAGACACTACGTGCACTACACCATACATAGCAAGCTTCCACAGACACTACACACTACACCATACATAGCAAGCTTCCACAGACACTACACACTACACCATACATAGCAAGCTTCCACAGACACTACACACTACACCATACATAGCAAGCTTCCACAGACACTACACACTACACCATACATAGCAAGCTTCCACAGACACTACACACTACACCATACATAGCAAGCTTCCACAGACACTACATGCACTACACCATACATAGCAAGCTTCCACAGACACTACACACTACACCATACATAGCAAGCTTCCACAGACACTACATGCACTACACCATACATAGCAAGCTTCCACAGACACTACACACTACACCATACATAGCAAGCTTCCACAGACACTACACACTACACCATACATAGCAAGCTTCCACAGACACTACACACTACACCATACATAGCAAGCTTCCACAGACACTACACACTACACCATACATAGCAAGCTTCCACAGACACTCCACAGACACTCCACAGACACTACACACTACACCATACATAGCAAGCTTCCACAGACACTACACACTACACCATACATAGCAAGCTTCCACAGACACTACACACTACACCATACATAGCAAGCTTCCACAGACACTACACACTACACCATACATAGCAAGCTTCCACACACACTACACTACATGCACTACACCATACATAGCAAGATTCCACACACACTCCACACTACATGCACTACACCATACATAGCAAGCTTCCACACACACTACACTACATGCAATACACCGTACATAGCAAGTTTCCACATACACTCCACACTACACCATACATAGCAAACTTCCACAGACACTACATGCACTACACCATACATAGCAAGATTCCACAGAGACACCACACTACACCATACATAGCAAGCTTCCACAGACACTACACACTACACCATACATAGCAAGCTTCCACAGACACTACATGCACTACACCATACATAGCAAGCTTCCACAGACACTACACACTACATGCACTACACCATACATAGCAAGCTTCCACAGACACTACACACTACATGCACTACACCATACATAGCAAGCTTCCACAGACACTACATGCACTACACCATACATAGCAAGCTTCCACAGACACTACATGCACTACATCATACATAGCAAGCTTCCACAGACACTACATGCACTACACCATACATAGCAAGCTTCCACAGACACTACATGCACTACACCATACACAGCAAGCTTCCACAGACACTACATGCACTACACCATACATAGCAAGCTTCCACAGACACTACATGCACTACACCATACATAGCAAGCTTCCACAGACACTACATGCACTACACCATACACAGCAAGCTTCCACAGACACTACATGCACTACACCATACATAGCAAGCTTCCACAGACACTACATGCACTACACCATACATAGCAAGCTTCCACAGACACTACATGCACTACACCATACATAGCAAGCTTCCACAGACACTACACACTACATGCACTACACCATACATAGCAAGCTTCCACAGACACTACATGCACTACATCATACATAGCAAGCTTCCACAGACACTACACACTACATGCACTACACCATACATAGCAAGCTTCCACAGACACTACATGCACTACACCATACATAGCAAGCTTCCACAGACACTACACACTACATGCACTACACCATACATAGCAAGCTTCCACAGACACTACATGCACTACATCATACATAGCAAGCTTCCACAGACACTACATGCACTACACCATACATAGCAAGCTTCCACAGACACTACATGCACTACACCATACACAGCAAGCTTCCACAGACACTACATGCACTACACCATACATAGCAAGCTTCCACAGACACTACATGCACTACACCATACATAGCAAGCTTCCACAGACACTACACACTACACCATACATAGCAAGCTTCCACAGACACTACATGCACTACACCATACATAGCAAGCTTCCACAGACACTACATGCACTACACCATACATAGCAAGCTTCCACAGACACTACATGCACTACACCATACATAGCAAGCTTCCACAGACACTACACACTACATGCACTACACCATACATAGCAAGCTTCCACAGACACTACATGCACTACATCATACATAGCAAGCTTCCACAGACACTACATGCACTACACCATACATAGCAAGCTTCCACAGACACTACATGCACTACACCATACACAGCAAGCTTCCACAGACACTACATGCACTACACCATACATAGCAAGCTTCCACAGACACTACATGCACTACACCATACATAGCAAGCTTCCACAGACACTACACACTACACCATACATAGCAAGCTTCCACAGACACTACATGCACCACCATACATAGCAAGCTTCCACAGACACTACATGCACTACACCATACATAGCAAGCTTCCACAGACACTACATGCACTACACCATACATAGCAAGCTTCCACAGACACTACACACTACACCATACATAGCAAGCTTCCACAGACACTACATGCACTACACCATACATAGCAAGCTTCCACAGACACTACATGCACTACACCATACATAGCAAGCTTCCACAGACACTACATGCACTACACCATACATAGCAAGCTTCCACAGACACTACATGCACTACACCATACACAGCAAGCTTCCACAGACACTACATGCACTACACCATACATAGCAAGCTTCCACAGACACTACATGCACTACACCATACATAGCAAGCTTCCACAGACACTACACACTACACCATACATAGCAAGCTTCCACAGACACTACATGCACTACACCATACATAGCAAGCTTCCACAGACACTACATGCACTACACCATACATAGCAAGCTTCCACAGACACTACACACTACACCATACATAGCAAGCTTCCACAGACACTACATGCACTACACCATACATAGCAAGCTTCCACAGACACTACACACTACATGCACTACACCATACATAGCAAGCTTCCACAGACACTACATGCACTACACCATACATAGCAAGCTTCCACAGACACTACACACTACATGCACTACACCATAGATAGCAAGCTTCCACAGACACTACATGCACTACATCATACATAGCAAGCTTCCACAGACACTACACACTACACCATACATAGCAAGCTTCCACAGACACTACATGCACTACATCATACATAGCAAGCTTCCACAGACACTACACACTACATGCACTACACCATACATAGCAAGCTTCCACAGACACTACACACTACATGCACTACACCATACATAGCAAGCTTCCACAGACACTACACACTACATGCACTACACCATACATAGCAAGCTTCCACAGACACTACACACTACATGCACTACACCATACATAGCAAGCTTCCACAGACACTACATGCACTACACCATACATAGCAAGCTTCCACAGACACTACACACTACATGCACTACACCATACATAGCAAGCTTCCACAGACACTACACACTACACCATACATAGCAAGCTTCCACAGACACTACATGCACTACATCATACATAGCAAGCTTCCACAGACACTACACACTACACCATACATAGCAAGCTTCCACAGACACTACACACTACACCATACATAGCAAGCTTCCACAGACACTACACACTACACCATACATAGCAAGCTTCCACAGACACTACACACTACACCATACATAGCAAGCTTCCACAGACACTACACACTACACCATACATAGCAAGATTCCACAGACACTACACACTACACCATACATAGCAAGCTTCCACAGACACTACACACTACACCATACATAGCAAGCTTCCACAGACACTACACAGACACTCCACAGACACTACACACTACACCATACATAGCAAGCTTCCACAGACACTACATGCACTACACCATACATAGCAAGCTTCCACAGACACTACATGCACTACACCATACATAGCAAGCTTCCACAGACACTACATGCACTACACCATACATAGCAAGCTTCCACAGACACTACGTGCACTACACCATACATAGCAAGCTTCCACAGACACTACACACTACACCATACATAGCAAGCTTCCACACACACTACACACTACACCATACATAGCAAGCTTCCACAGACACTACACACTACACCATACATAGCAAGCTTCCACAGACACTACATGCACTACACCATACATAGCAAGCTTCCACAGACACTACACACTACACCATACATAGCAAGCTTCCACAGACACTACACACTACACCATACATAGCAAGATTCCACAGACACTACACACTACACCATACACAGCAAGCTTCCACAGACACTACATGCACTACACCATACATAGCAAGCTTCCACAGACACTACACACTACACCATACATAGCAAGCTTCCACAGACACTACACACTACACCATACATAGCAAGCTTCCACAGACACTACACACTACACCATACACAGCAAGCTTCCACAGACACTACACACTACACCATACATAGCAAGCTTCCACAGACACTACACACTACACCATACACAGCAAGCTTCCACAGACACTACACACTACACCATACATAGCAAGCTTCCACAGACACTACACACTACACCATACATAGCAAGCTTCCACAGACACTACACACTACACCATACATAGCAAGCTTCCACAGACACTCCACAGACACTCCACAGACACTACACACTACACCATACATAGCAAGCTTCCACAGACACTCCACACTACATGCACTACACCATACATAGCAAGCTTCCACAGACACTACACACTACACCATACATAGCAAGCTTCCACAGACACTACACACTACACCATACATAGCAAGCTTCCACAGACACTACACACTACACCATACATAGCAAGCTTCCACAGACACTACACACTACACCATACATAGCAAGCTTCCACAGACACTCCACAGACACTCCACAGACACTACACACTACACCATACATAGCAAGCTTCCACAGACACTCCACACTACATGCACTACACCATACATAGCAAGCTTCCACAGACACTACACACTACACCATACATAGCAAGCTTCCACAGACACTACATGCACTACACCATACATAGCAAGCTTCCACAGACACTACATGCACTACACCATACACAGCAAGCTTCCACAGACACTACATGCACTACACCATACATAGCAAGCTTCCACAGACACTACATGCACTACACCATACACAGCAAGCTTCCACAGACACTACATGCACTACACCATACATAGCAAGCTTCCACAGACACTACGTGCACTACACCATACATAGCAAGCTTCCACACACACTACACACTACACCATACATAGCAAGCTTCCACAGACACTACACACTACACCATACATAGCAAGCTTCCACAGACACTACATGCACTACACCATACATAGCAAGCTTCCACAGACACTACACACTACACCATACATAGCAAGCTTCCACACACACTACATGCACTACACCATACATAGCAAGCTTCCACAGACACTACATGCACTACACCATACATAGCAAGCTTCCACACACACTACATGCACTACACCATACATAGCAAGCTTCCACATACACTACACACTACACCATACATAGCAAGCTTCCACACACACTACACACTACACCATACATAGCAAGCTTCCACAGACACTACATGCACTACACCATACATAGCAAGCTTCCACAGACACTACACACTACACCATACATAGCAAGCTTCCACAGACACTACATGCACTACACCATACATAGCAAGCTTCCACAGACACTACATGCACTACACCATACATAGCAAGCTTCCACAGACACTACACACTACACCATACATAGCAAGCTTCCACAGACACTACACACTACACCATACATAGCAAGCTTCCACACACACTACACACTACACCATACATAGCAAGCTTCCACAGACACTACACACGACACCATACATAGCAAGCTTCCACAGACACTACACACTACACCATACATAGCAAGCTTCCACAGACACTACATGCACTACACCATACATAGCAAGCTTCCACAGACACTACACACTACACCATACATAGCAAGCTTCCACAGACACTACACACGACACCATACATAGCAAGCTTCCACAGACACTACATGCACTACACCATACATAGCAAGCTTCCACAGACACTACATGCACTACACCATACATAGCAAGCTTCCACAGACACTACATGCACTACACCATACACAGCAAGCTTCCACAGACACTACATGCACTACACCATACATAGCAAGCTTCCACAGACACTACATGCACTACACCATACATAGCAAGCTTCCACAGACACTACACACTACACCATACATAGCAAGCTTCCACAGACACTACATGCACTACACCATACATAGCAAGCTTCCACAGACACTACATGCACTACACCATACATAGCAAGCTTCCACAGACACTACACACTACACCATACATAGCAAGCTTCCACAGACACTACATGCACTACACCATACATAGCAAGCTTCCACAGACACTACACACTACATGCACTACACCATACATAGCAAGCTTCCACAGACACTACATGCACTACACCATACATAGCAAGCTTCCACAGACACTACACACTACATGCACTACACCATACATAGCAAGCTTCCACAGACACTACATGCACTACATCATACATAGCAAGCTTCCACAGACACTACACACTACACCATACATAGCAAGCTTCCACAGCACACTACATGCACTACATCATACATAGCAAGCTTCCACAGACACTACACACTACATGCACTACACCATACATAGCAAGCTTCCACAGACACTACACACTACATGCACTACACCATACATAGCAAGCTTCCACAGACACTACACACTACATGCACTACACCATACATAGCAAGCTTCCACAGACACTACACACTACATGCACTACACCATACATAGCAAGCTTCCACAGACACTACATGCACTACACCATACATAGCAAGCTTCCACAGACACTACACACTACATGCACTACACCATACATAGCAAGCTTCCACAGACACTACACACTACACCATACATAGCAAGCTTCCACAGACACTACATGCACTACATCATACATAGCAAGCTTCCACAGACACTACACACTACACCATACATAGCAAGCTTCCACAGACACTACACACTACACCATACATAGCAAGCTTCCACAGACACTACACACTACACCATACATAGCAAGCTTCCACAGACACTACACACTACACCATACATAGCAAGCTTCCACAGACACTACACACTACACCATACATAGCAAGATTCCACAGACACTACACACTACACCATACATAGCAAGCTTCCACAGACACTACACACTACACCATACATAGCAAGCTTCCACAGACACTACACAGACACTCCACAGACACTACACACTACACCATACATAGCAAGCTTCCACAGACACTACATGCACTACACCATACATAGCAAGCTTCCACAGACACTACATGCACTACACCATACATAGCAAGCTTCCACAGACACTACATGCACTACACCATACATAGCAAGCTTCCACAGACACTACGTGCACTACACCATACATAGCAAGCTTCCACAGACACTACACACTACACCATACATAGCAAGCTTCCACACACACTACACACTACACCATACATAGCAAGCTTCCACAGACACTACACACTACACCATACATAGCAAGCTTCCACAGACACTACACACTACACCATACATAGCAAGCTTCCACAGACACTACACACTACACCATACATAGCAAGCTTCCACAGACACTACACACTACACCATACATAGCAAGCTTCCACAGACACTCCACAGACACTCCACAGACACTACACACTACACCATACATAGCAAGCTTCCACAGACACTCCACACTACATGCACTACACCATACATAGCAAGCTTCCACAGACACTACACACTACACCATACATAGCAAGCTTCCACAGACACTACACACTACACCATACATAGCAAGCTTCCACAGACACTACACACTACACCATACATAGCAAGCTTCCACAGACACTACACACTACACCATACATAGCAAGCTTCCACAGACACTCCACAGACACTCCACAGACACTACACACTACACCATACATAGCAAGCTTCCACAGACACTCCACACTACATGCACTACACCATACATAGCAAGCTTCCACAGACACTACACACTACACCATACATAGCAAGCTTCCACAGACACTACATGCACTACACCATACATAGCAAGCTTCCACAGACACTACACACTACACCATACATAGCAAGCTTCCACAGACACTACACACTACACCATACATAGCAAGCTTCCACAGACACTACATGCACTACACCATACATAGCAAGCTTCCACAGACACTACACACTACACCATACATAGCAAGCTTCCACAGACACTACACACTACACCATACATAGCAAGCTTCCACAGACACTACACACTACACCATACATAGCAAGCTTCCACAGACACTACACACTACACCATACATAGCAAGCTTCCACAGACACTACATGCACTACACCATACATAGCAAAGCTTCCACAGACACTACACACTACACCATACATAGCAAGCTTCCACAGACACTACACACTACACCATACATAGCAAGCTTCCACAGACACTACACACTACACCATACATAGCAAGCTTCCACAGACACTACATGCACTACACCATACATAGCAAGCTTCCACAGACACTACACACTACACCATACATAGCAAGCTTCCACAGACACTACATGCACTACACCATACATAGCAAGCTTCCACAGACACTACATGCACTACACCATACACAGCAAGCTTCCACAGACACTACATGCACTACACCATACATAGCAAGCTTCCACAGACACTACATGCACTACACCATACACAGCAAGCTTCCACAGACACTACATGCACTACACCATACATAGCAAGCTTCCACAGACACTACGTGCACTACACCATACATAGCAAGCTTCCACACACACTACACACTACACCATACATAGCAAGCTTCCACAGACACTACACACTACACCATACATAGCAAGCTTCCACAGACACTACATGCACTACACCATACATAGCAAGCTTCCACAGACACTACACACTACACCATACATAGCAAGCTTCCACACACACTACATGCACTACACCATACATAGCAAGCTTCCACAGACACTACATGCACTACACCATACATAGCAAGCTTCCACACACACTACATGCACTACACCATACATAGCAAGCTTCCACATACACTACACACTACACCATACATAGCAAGCTTCCACACACACTACACACTACACCATACATAGCAAGCTTCCACAGACACTACATGCACTACACCATACATAGCAAGCTTCCACAGACACTACACACTACACCATACATAGCAAGCTTCCACAGACACTACATGCACTACACCATACATAGCAAGCTTCCACAGACACTACATGCACTACACCATACATAGCAAGCTTCCACAGACACTACACACTACACCATACATAGCAAGCTTCCACAGACACTACACACTACACCATACATAGCAAGCTTCCACACACACTACACACTACACCATACATAGCAAGCTTCCACAGACACTACACACGACACCATACATAGCAAGCTTCCACAGACACTACACACTACACCATACATAGCAAGCTTCCACACACACTACATGCACTACACCATACATAGCAAGCTTCCACATACACTACACACTACACCATACATAGCAAGCTTCCACACACACTACACACTACACCATACATAGCAAGCTTCCACAGACACTACATGCACTACACCATACATAGCAAGCTTCCACAGACACTACACACTACACCATACATAGCAAGCTTCCACAGACACTACATGCACTACACCATACATAGCAAGCTTCCACAGACACTACATGCACTACACCATACATAGCAAGCTTCCACAGACACTACACACTACACCATACATAGCAAGCTTCCACAGACACTACACACTACACCATACATAGCAAGCTTCCACACACACTACACACTACACCATACATAGCAAGCTTCCACAGACACTACACACGACACCATACATAGCAAGCTTCCACAGACACTACACACTACACCATACATAGCAAGCTTCCACAGACACTACATGCACTACACCATACATAGCAAGCTTCCACAGACACTACACACTACACCATACATAGCAAGCTTCCACAGACACTACACACGACACCATACATAGCAAGCTTCCACAGACACTACACACTACACCATACACTTCCACAGACACTACATGCACTACACCATACATAGCAAGCTTCCACAGACACTACATGCACTACACCATACACAGCAAGCTTCCACAGACACTACATGCACTACACCATACACAGCAAGCTTCCACAGACACTACATGCACTACACCATACATAGCAAGCTTCCACAGACACTACATGCACTACACCATACACAGCAAGCTTCCACAGACTCTCCACACTACATGCACTACACCATACATAGCAAGCTTCCACAGACACTCCACAGACACTACACACTACACCATACATAGCAAGCTTCCACACAATTTGTCAGTAATTCTCACAAGTACAATGTACGCATGTACTCCACTTATGCTACATGTCAATGTATATTCCGTGAATGATACGTTACTTCCGATAGGCTAACAACCCGTTTATTCTTTTCAGCCTCTGACAGCAATAGTACTACAACATAGTATAATAATGCTTGACCTTTACAGCAGCCGTAATATCACCTATGACGAAAAGACTTGACTTGCCTTTAGCAGTTTCACCTTTAAGCTAAAGAGTTAAAGACTGATCCTCATAACGTCATAGAATGTTTAAATTAATTTTTTTTTTAAATAATCTTCCTCGGTACGTCATTATGTATAAATAGTAATACTTAAGACGTCATCGTATACAAGGGCGCTCTTTTCCTCAGCAGGTTCGTGTTCGTGGCCAGCGACGCTTGGGGTAACCGTATGGCGCCAGTGCAGGGAAACCAGTTCGTGGCGCAGGGCGCCATCACCTTGGAACTCCAGTCCACCCCCATCCAGCGCTTCGAGGACTACTTCCTCAGCCTCAGTCCTCGCAGCAACACTCGCAACCCGTGGTTCCACGAGTACTGGGAGGAAGTCCACAACTGCCGCTGGAACCACCCCCCGGACAAACCAGAGGACGAGGGCGGAGGGGGAGGAGGAGTAGGTGCGGGCGGGGCGGGGATGGGGGGAACGGGAGGCAACCCTAAGCGCGTGTCGGAGAAAGGTTGGAACTACCGGAAGTTGTGTTCTGGCACGGAGAAAGTACACCGGAAGTTGGAGAACCAGGAAAGCAAGGTGCAGTTTATCTACGACGCGGTGTACGCCATGGCCATTGCCCTGAATCGCCTGCAGGAAGAGATGTGTGGACCAAACCCCTTCGGCGTCTGCAGCAGACTGAGGAACCTGGACGGCGAGAAGCTCAAGAACTACCTCCTCAACGTCAGTTTTGAGGGTCAGTCTCACCTTTTCTTCTTTCTTTGCTTTTTGTTCCTCCTCCTCCTTCTTTCCATCTTTCCTTTCTACTTTCCTTCTTTCTTCTTTTCGTGTGTGTCTTACAGCTATTGTCTCTGCATGGCTGACCAAAATTAGACATCCTCAAAAGATAGTCTTCTGGTCTGACGTGTTAGTCTTTTATTATAACAATTTCCAATCCACTGGTTCTTCTTGTCGGGGTGTTGACTTTTTCATCTTTCCTTGTTCCCTTCTTCTTCTTCTTCTTTTTCTGTTATAACAGTTTTTAATGACTAAACATTATTTATGCCAGTATTTCCGAAGTGCCTTTTTAAAAACATCTCCAGCAGTGTTTGCTATTCTCTCTCTCTCTCTCTCTCTCTCTCTCTCTCTCTCTCCCCTGTTTATTTCTCTCTCTCTCCTGTTTCTCTCTCTCTCTCTCTCTCTCTCTCTCTCTCGCTCTAGCTGAATATTGGAGAGTGTTAGTGTGAATGATACGAGGGACGATTGTAAGATTACGCTCCTGCCTACAATCTGTATACTTGTTGTTAATAAAATGTCTGTATCTCTCGCTCTCTCTCCCTCTTCCTTTCTCTTTCTCTCCACCCCCCTCTTCCGTCCATCCCTCTAACGCTCTCTCTCCCACACCCCTTCTCTCTCTCCCCCACCTTCTCTCTCCCCCACCTTCTCTATGTCCACCTTCTCTCTCGCTATCTCTTTCCTTATCTCCTTACTCCTCCTCCAACTCCTCCTCAGCCTTCCTCACCCTTTTTGTTTGCTTGCCACAGTGTGTGGTTATTGCTTTTTGATGAACATTATCCATCATGATTACTTCTCCTTCACCTTGCATATTGTTGGCCCTGCCTGTATTGATGACGCCTTTCTACCCTTTGTCTATTTTGTCTTTGCCTGTCTGTGGTCTTCATTTGTATGTACACTATTGCCGTTAATGTTGTTAAAAGTATTGAGGCTTTCGTGTTTCTTATTTTAAAGCCAACAAAAATCATATGTCTGTTTACGGTAACATAGATGAAATCAACTGGGTCGGTAGGTAGGTTTCTTTTTTTCCCCTAAACTTTTTCCACATGGGATGCGATTTTTTTGGTTGTCTTTTTTCAAATTTATTTACAGACGATCCCTCCAAAAAGTTTAGGGTCGGGCCAAAAAAAGTGGGGTCTCACATGTATACTAACAGATTACACCTTTGTACCAACAGATCACATCTGTATATGTAACGGATGGAATTCGATGTGTACCTGTTTATAATAACTAACTGAATACAAAATTTATCTGACTCCTAAATCAAATTAAAGAGTGCATGTAAGAATCTCTATTAACTACCACACCCACAAATTCACAGATTCTCGCTAACACAGGCAAACACCAACGCAAATATAAGTTCCACGCTCTCAATACTTTTTATAACTAAACAATAATAATTCACACAAATCTTTCACATCACATGTATCAGGTTACAAGTTTATGAGTTCCTCCAGCTGGCATTTCATGTCCCGAGCCAAAATAATATAGACTTGTTACCTGTGGTAACCGTAGAATATATATATACAAACACTCTGTCACAATAGGCTATTTAGATCCTGCACTACGGCTTCACGCCTTAAATAGTTCAGCCTGCTGTAGTCTTTGCAAATTAAAGTATCTGCCTAGCAGACGAAACAAATCAGTTGTGTGCTAAGCATAGGTAGGCAGTGACCTCATCCTGCTGACGTATATGACACCCCTGCTAGAGTGCGCCACAGGTATCGGACGAGATTTTCGCGGGCTTTGGCTGACCGCAAGGCTAGGTAGTCAACCTTTGTCTGAACTTCACGCGAGAAGGAGCTACTCTCTGAAAAATCTCTCTCATAAAGACTAAGCAGGTGACGGGGGAAAATCAATTCATCGCAGTATAGTCAAAGCCTGACATTGTCAAAAAGGTAAATGATCAATCTTTTGTTTCATCGCGATGTATTGATATTATTGTTGGATTATGTTTGTGAAGTCTTGCCATGTTTTATCATTGTGAATGTTTGTAAAACTTAGTGTGACCACGTCTGGTTTCGGCACCATGAGGTAGCCTCTACTGTCCAACTGTTGTTTCTCCTATGTGTATTATTGCAGATCAGTGGCTGTCCCGGAGAATGTGTATATTGTTATTTACTTCTCCATGTGTTTAGTTTAGCCATGATGTATGTATATGTATAGGAATTATTTTGGAGATTCCAGTGGACCACGAACTTAGAAGAATATTCGTCCCTTGTTTGTATAAGTAGAGCTATCACTGAGGGCTGTTTTACTACCAAGACGGTTCATTTAATCTTGAAACATCTTATAATTTGGTAAAGTCTGTTTACCTGTAGATTTATGTACCTATCTTTAGCAATGTCAAACACATTTCAAAGGGAAGAGCGTACTCCTGTGTATTTACTTGTAGATTTATGTACTTATTTCTAGAAATTCCAAACACACTTCAAAGGGAAGAGCGTACTCCTGTGTATTTACCGGGTCATGTCTGTGTTCTCACAGCTCCATTTGTCTCACAGTTCCTTTCTCCCACGGCTTTATTTGTCCACAGATGACATCTTGGCTCATCCATCTCTCTGTTCCCAAATGTGTCGTCTGCTTGGCGCTTCCGATACGCAATGTTCGACAATACCTCATAACACATTTATTTACCCGATAGGAAATTAATATGGCCAGAAGCAATAACAACGAAACAGACATGAGACAAGCAAACAAAAAACGGACAAAGGGTGGCCGATTGAGGTGTAAAACCTTAGGACAGCGGGCCGATCAGAACATGACTCTTTCGGACATTTTGGAATTTTATCGGTGAATGGCCGATTTGCCGATGAAAACGACATCACTGCAATAGCCATCTTGTATTCCTATCCTATCCAGTAAATCGAAAGTCGTTGGGGCACCACAGATGATCAATTTAACCAGCGTACTCCACCTTTCTCTGTCCTCGGCAACCCCCATGGCTTCGTTCAGTGTCAAACCAGTCCATTCTCGAATGTTGTCCTCCCACCTCTTTATCTGTCTCTCTCTTCTTATGCCTCCTTGCACCTTGCCTTGCAGGATGGTCTTTGCAAGGCCTGATGCTCTGGTGACGTGGCCATACCATCAGAGTTTCCGTTTCTTCACCACTGTGAGCATGTCATCGTGTTGTCCAATGGCTTGTGTAATGGTCTGTCGGACTTCGTCGTTGTTGATGTGCTGGGTATAGGAAATGCCCAGAAGTCTTCTGTAACACCTCATTTCCTTGCTTAGTTGTAGGTCTGCTGTGAGGGTCCATGTTTCGCAAGCGTATATGAATATGGAGATGACAAGGGAGCGCAGGAGCCTTACCGTAGAGTGTAGACTGATGGTCCTGTCTTTTGAAATGTGCCTCAACCTTGTGAAGGCAGCAGTTGTTTGTGCGATCTTCATCTTGTAATAGGCTTAGGTAAGTCAACTTCCACCACAAACACCTGTATCAACACAACTAAACAAATTAATTTCACAAAAGCAAGATGTAATATTTTACCATGACAATTGCTATCAATATTATATATATTTATTTACATTAGATCCCCGTCGCTCTGAAGGAGAACTTCAATCAAGGCATAAATCACTGTAGTTTTTCATCAAATGACTGAGCGCATTGCCTGGTTCACTAATACCCGAGCTAGAGCTATTCCCCGTACTATATAGGCCTAAATTTCAAATCAACCAATCACCACTTTTATTTTCTTTCAGTTCAGATGCACTCAAACACACACACATTATCCGCTCTCTCGCCTACTGACTTCTATGAATTTTAAAGTAAAGACGTGTTCTGGATGGCGGAAAAGCGCATGCAGTAGGTATTTCAAGAACGTTACATACCATTTTCTATAATGAAGTACGGTTCCTTTGGCTTGCAGTATGAAGATTTCTATATTAAGATTTGATATAATTAGTGTTCGAGGCTGTGACGTACATACGGGTATTTTGGCGTTTAAACAAACGCATCCTTTGATTATTGAGGCAGAGAAAGCCTCGAAAAATAGGTCAATTAACTGTTTCTTAAACAAGATCAATAATTGCGGCTGACGAAGCGTAATCGTGGTAAAGCGTGCCGTAGGCGTTGTGCTTTCTACTCTGTGTAGGTGTGTGTGTGGGGGTGTGGGGGTGTATGTGTGGGTGTGTGTGTGTGTGTGTGGGTGTGTGTGTGTGTGTGTGTGTGTGTGTGGGTGTGTGTGTGTGTGTGTAGAAGTACGCAAGATAGAAAGAGGACAATTTGATAATTTGCTAGATTTGCTAGTTTTGTCTGTGACAAAAGTTGAAACCTGGGTGGGGTACCAGGCACCGGCAAGAATAAAGTTTATAGAATATATTCTCATTTCTTCTTCTTCTTCTTCTTCTTCTTCTTCTTCTTCTTCTTCTTCTTCTTCTTCTTAGAACATCCTCCCTTGCGGACACCCTGTTGCGCTGATACCTTAAATGTGTGTGTGTAGGGGTGTGTGTGTGTGTGTGTGTGTGTGAATATGGGTGTGAATGTGTGTGTGTGTGAATGTGTGGGTGAATGCGTGTGTACGTGGATGCATGTGCGTATGCGTGTACTTGTCTTAAAATTGTTTTGCTTTTTTAAATGACATTTGATCCCTCTTAACTTGTTTTCACTGTAAATGAAATTAGAAACTGCTATTATTATTATTATTATTATTATTATTATTATTATTATTATTATTATTATTATTATTATTATTATTATTATTATTATTATTATTATTATTATTATTATTATTATTATTTATTATTATTATTGTTATTGGTGTTGTTACTATTATTATGTGAATCACAAATATGTTTTCTTTTTAAACCAGATTAATGCCATTACACAAGCTTTTATTCCCTTCATCTGGCCTGTCATATGTTGTAACGATGTTTAGTTATTAAACGATTATTCTACTTTTAAAACTGCTGTATTTCACCACCATTTACACTTTACATCTTAGATGAGGCATTGTTGATCTGCCTCTTTTGGTATTAACGTCCATCTCTTAAATTTTTTATGTGAAATTATTCATTTATTTTATATAAGTTTATTCAAATTATTGATTGATTGACTGATTTTATACTTGTATTTGTTGGTTTGTTACCTTTACTAGGTTTACATGTTGTCTTGTTTTTAAATGCAGAATAGATTTATTATGCGTGTGTATCTGTGTGTGGCTGCGTGTGATCAAGCGCTTTGTGAAGCATTTTATGTTTGAATTGCGCTATATAAAATAAATTCTTCTTCTTCTTCTTCTTCTTCTTCTTGTGTGGAGAATAGCTTTGCCACAACTACAAAACTAGGCATGAGCAACCCACTTTACCCTCTTACCTCTTCCCCTCCCTTCCTCCAGTTCTCTTTTATTTTTCTTGTGGGTGGGTGGCGAGAGGGGTAGTGATCGATTTTTGCTAAACGATTTTTAACGCGTCAAATGTTCGTCCCACGGCGAAATACGAAAATAATTGCCCTGGAGAGAATGGATTTGATTTTCAGATGATTTTTGTTCTTCTGTCTGTATCAGGTTATCTTTGATTTCATTTTGTGCATGTACGTCATGTTACTACTGTTGTCTGGTGGTTGTTGTCAACGTTGCTGCTGCTGTTTGCCATCCTTTCTCTCTCTCACACTTTGTATGTCTGTCTGTCTGTCTGTCTCTCTCTTTATCTGTCATCTTTTTTGTTTACGTTCTGTGTGTGCTCTCCCTTTTCCCACTGGCCGTTGTGCACGTGTCGTGTTGGAGTAAGGTTACAGTGATTTGGTGAACATGATGACACACGATAAACTACAACCTCTCACACATTGCCAACATTACTAGCAGTAATAACTGCCACCCTCTTCACCACGATCATCATCATCATCATCATCATCATCATCATCATCATCATCATCATCATCATCATCATCATCATCTTCATCATCATCATCATCATCATCATCATCATCATCATCATCATCATCATCATCATCATCATCATCGTCATCATCATCATCTTCACCGTCGTCATCATTATCATCATCATCATCTTCTTCTTCTTCTTCTTCTTCTTCTTCTTCTTCTTCTCCTCCTCCTCCTCCTCCTCAATTTCATCTTCTTTAACTTTGTCTTTGCAATACAGAAGATTAACAGAACTATTCCTGTGACTTCTTGTCCTCATTCTTTCTGTTCTTCTTCCGGTCTTTGCAGTATTTTCTGTCTATGCACTTCAATTTTTATATTTCCAGATTTTTTGTGTGGAAATACTTTGCAATAGTCGGAAACAATATCGAGACAAAAGTTGGTCGGTCTGTATGTCGTCCGTCCTTTACGCTCATATCTCAAGAACCATTAAACGCATTTGTTCAAACCTCCTAGGAACATAACAGGGCTTAGTGACCAGCTTCCTGTGTCATTGTATTTGCTCCACTTGAAAGGTCAAGTTCATTGGGGGTCAGGTTAATCACATTTGTCCATATCTTTTAAAAATATATAATGAACCGATTTGGATGATAGTTGAGCCAACGGATTAATCCAAATGATGGCACATCATCCTGTGGCAGTCTGTTGATTGGTCAGTGGCACATCATCCTGTGGCAGTCTGTTGATAGGTCAGCCGGTCATGTGGTCGCTCCGGGGGTCCGGCGGTCCAAATTTCACTTTATATGTAAAACACGTTGCTTTTTGTTATTTGAAAACAATTATTTGATTATGTTTACTATGCAGACACTTTCAAGTACTATTCTGCCTTTGGTCCTTCGTATTTACACATTAAAAGGTCAAGGTAGCTGAGGTCCATCATTACTACAAAAGTGTAAACAGATTTTGTTAAAGGTTAGCGCATAGATAGTTCAGCATAGATAGTTCAGCATAGATAGTTCAGCATAGATAGTTCAGCATAGATAGTTCTTCAGCATAGATAGTTCAGCATAGATAGTTCAGCATAGATAGTTCAGCATAGATAGTTCAGCATAGATAGTTCAGCATGGATAGTTCAGCATGGATAGTTCAGCATAGATAGTTCATAGTTGCCAGTCGTTGAGTATTCTCTTTTGGTTCCTGTAGGTTAAAATGAGACAGATCAGCCCTACCAGCATCAACACTTTTCAACATGCAGGTAACATCAGAGGCTTGACACCACCTCCAGAGCTTATGGAATGGAAATAAGTGCAGAGAAGACCAAAATGATGACCAACAACACCAATGGCATCAACACGGACATTAAAGTCCAAGGCCAATCCCTCAACACAGTGCATAGCTTCAAATATTTAGGAGCCATTGTATTAAACAATGGGTCCCGACAGGAAGTCCTCTCCAGGATCGCACAAACAACTGCTGCCCTGACAAGGTTGAAGCCCATTTGGAAAGACAGGACCATCATTCTATATTCCAAAGTAAGACTGCTGCGCTCCCTTGTCATCTCGATCTTCCTATATGCTTGCGAAGCATGGACCCTCACAGCAGATCTCCAACGAAGAATACAAAGCATGGAGATGAGGTGCTACAGAAGACTTCTGGGCATTTCCTATACCCAACACATCACCAACGACAAAGTCCGACAGACCATCACACAAGCCATTGGACAACACGATGACCTGCTCACAGTGGTGAAGAAACGGAAACTCCGATGGTATGGCCACGTCACCAGATCATCAGGCCTTGCAAAGACTATTCTGCAAGGCACAGTGCAAGGAGGTAGAAGACGAGGGAGACAGATAAAGAGGTGGGAGGACAACATTCGAGAATGGACTGGTTTGACACTGAGCGAAGCCATCAGGGCTGCTGAGGACAGAGAAAGATGGAGTATAAGGGTTAAACGATCATCTGTGGTGCCCCTACGACCTCCGGGTTACGGGACAGGATAGGATAGGTAACATCAACACTTTTCAACATGCAGGTAACATCAACACTTTTCAACATGCAGGTAGCATCAACACTTTTCAACATGCAGGTATCCTATCCCTGAAATCAGATGTCGTTGGGGCACCACACATGATCGTTTAACCAGCGTATTCCATCTTTCTCTGTCTTCAGAAACCCTCAAAACTTCGCTCAGTGTCAAACCAGTCCATTCTCGAATGATGTCCTCCAACCTCTATTTTGGTCTCTCTCTTCTTCTACCTCCTTGCACTGTGCCTTGCAGGATGGTCTTTGCAAGGCCTGATCCTCTGGTGACGTGGCCAAACCATCGGGGTTTCCGTTTCTTCACCACTGTGAGCAGGTCATCGTGTAGTCCAATGGCTTGTGTGATGGTCTGTCGGACTTCGTCGTTGGTGATGTGCTGGGTATAGGAAATGCAAGTAGCATCAACACTTTTTAAGTTTTACGTTATGTGTAAGCGTCGTTAAATACATTTGAAGGGCTTGTCATCTTGTTTCTTTTCCGTTTCTTTGTGCTTGTGTTCTTTTCTTTTCTTCCCCTTTTTTTCCGTTGGCTCCTTCTTTTGTGTACTGCGTGCCGCACACTTTGACACTCAAGCGGCTTTGCATGGAGTGTGCCGAGTGCAGGAGAAAAACATTTTAATATTTTAAATGGAATTTTCATCGATTTGCCTTCACACAGACGCAAGACTCAGCCTGCTAGATCGATTTTATTTTGTGACCGCCTTTGGCCAAATCAGTCAAAGGTTGCATCGTCGCCAACGTATGGGAAGTGGAGATGGTTGTGGTTGGTGGTGTTGTCTTTGTTAGAAGTGGTGGTGTTGTCTTTGTTAGCAGTGGTGATGGTGTCTTTGTTAGCAGTGGTGGTGTTGTCTTTGTTAACAGTGGTGGCGTTGTCTTTGTTAGCAGTGGTTGTGGTGTCTTTGTTAGCAGTGGTGGTGTTGTCTTTGTTAGCAGTGGTGGTGTTGTCTTTGTTAGCAGTGGTGGTGTTGTCTTTGTTAGCAGTGGTGATGGTGTCTTTGTTAGCAGTGGTGATGGTGTCTTTGTTAGCAGTGGTGGTGTTGTCTTTGTTAGCAGTGGTGGTGTTGTCTTTGTTAGCAGTGGTGGTGTTGTCTTTGTTAGCAGTGGTGTTGTTGTCTTTGTTAGCAGTGGTGGTGTTGTCTTTGTTAGCAGTGGTGGTGTTGTCTTTGTTAGCAGTGGTGGTGTTGTCTTTGTTAGCAGTGTTGGTGGTGTCTTTGTTGGCAGTGGTGGTGTTGTCTTTGTTAGCAGTGGTGGTGGTGATGGTTGGTGTTGGGGGAAGGGGTTGAATGTGTTTTGACATAAAATAAGAAAATGGTACTTTCTTACCTCCACGTTTAGTTTATTTACAGGTGGTGCATAATGTGGTTTATGTTTGTGCTTGTTTGTCTGGCTAGCTGTCTGTGTAAACGATACAGAGGGTAGAAGAGAGACAGACAATCAAACCACAGTCATCAGTCTGTCGGACTGCAACTTTCCTGTAAGTATGTGACTATCCTTAGATGGCGAACAGGTTTGTGTATTCTTGTACACGATATGGCAGATTGTACTGTTTCCAGGTTAAGCATCGTACAGCATGGTGTGCACTGTTACTCACTTCGATTGGACTTCTGAAATGATGAAAGAACAAGTCCCACCGCAGTAGTTCAGTGGTAGAGTGTTGGCCTGGCACACCGATGACTCGGGTTTTAACCCCATGGTGAGCAAGATAAATGTGGTCATTTTCACTGTCCTTCTTAGTATGATTGCTTCGGAGGTCAAGTGTTGAGGTTATCTACGTCTGTCATATCGTCAATGGCGGTTGTAGACGTTAAACTTCAATGTTCATGGGAAAGATTAAACCAGTTCCCAGGTCCATACCCAGGCCTCCCAGCTGTGATTGTGCTACTGACTCAGTTTGGGACCATTGTTACTGACTCAGTTTGGGACTAATGCTACTGATTCATTTTGGGACCAGTGCTACTGACTCAGTTAGGAACTAGTGCTATTGATTCAGTTTGGGACTAGTGCTACTGATTCAGTTTGGGACCAGTGCTATTGATTCAGTTTGGGACCAGTGCTACTGATTCAGTTTGGGACCAGTGTTACTGATTCAGTTTGGGACCAGTGCTACTGATTCAGTTTGGGACCAGTGTTACTGATTCAGTTTGGGACCAGTGCTACTGATTCAGTTTGGGACAGTGTTACTGATTCAGTTTGGGACCAGTGTTACTGATTCAGTTTGGGACCAGTGCTACTGATTCAGTTTGGGACCAGTGCTACTGATTCAGTTTGGGACCAGTGCTATTGATTCAGTTTGGGACCAGTGCTACTGACTCAGTTTGGGACCAGTGCTACTGATTCAGTTTGGGACCAGTGTTACTGATTCAGTTTGAGGCCAGTGTTACTGACTCAGATATAGATCAGTGTTACTGATTCAGTTTGAGGCCAGTGTTACTGACTCAGTTTGAGGCCAGGCAGCAGCCAGAGAATGGAGATTGTCACAACTGTGGTGAAACAGGTCCTGAGAAAAGGAGGATGACTATCGCCTCTTTCGCTTACCACAACTCTGGTGAAACAGGTCCTGAGAAAAGGGGGATGACTAACGCCTCTAACACTTACCACAACTCTGGTGAAACAGGTCCTGAGAAGAGGGGGTGACTAACGCCTCTCTCACTTACCCAAGTGTAGAGAAACCCCTCTGGTGAAACAGGTCCTGAGAAAAGGGGGATGACTAACGCCTCTAACACTTACCACAACTCTGGTGAAACAGGTCCTGAGAAGAGGGGGTGACTAACGCCTCTCTCACTTACCCAAGTGTAGAAAAACCCTGATGGCGGATGTAAGACACAGATTTGATTGTGAAAGAACTATGACAAGTTATTTTGTGACCGACTGACGACTTAAGTCAAGACCCGCAATGTTTGTTTGGGTTATATTGGTGTTTGCTTTTTAGTTCAAGATTCACGATTCAGTGTTCAGTGTGTTATCAGTGTAGTGTTCAGTTATCCTAAGAGAGTGTATGCAAGTAAACAAAGTGAAACTTGTTGATTAAGAACTGAGGCACAGCTCACATTTGTGGAAGAGGAGAGCGTTGGAGGGAGTAGAGAAGCGCAGAGCAGTGGTAAGGTGGCAGGAGAAGAGAAAGGTGTCGTACTTGTACATGAGAAGAGAAAGGTGTCGTACATGTACATGAGGAGAGAAAGGTGTCGTACATGTACACGAGGAGAGAAAGGTGTCGTACTTGTACATGAGAAGAGAAAGGTGTCGTACATGAGGAGAAAAAGGTGTCGTACATGAGAAGAGAAAGGTGTCGTACTTGTACATGAGAAGAGAAAGGTGTCGTACTTGTACATGAGGAGAGAAAGGTGTCGTACTTGTACATGAGGAGAGAAAGGTGTCGTACTTGTACATGAGAGAAAGGTGTCGTACTTGTACATAAGGAGAGAAAGGTGCCGTACTGGTACATGAGGAGAGAAAGGTGTCGTACTTGTACACGAGGAGAGAAAGGTGTCGTACTTAAACGTGAGAGAAATGTGTCGTACTTGTACATGAGAGAAATGTGTCGTACTTTTACATGAGGAGAATGAGGAGAGAAAGATGTCGTACTGGTTCATGAGGAGAGAAAGGTGTCGTACTTGTACATGAGAGAAAGGTGTCGTACCTGTACATGAGGAGAGAAAGGTGTCGTACATGAGGAGAGAAAGGTGTCGTACCTGTACATGAGGAGAGAAAGGTGTCGTACTTGTACATGAGGAGAGAAAGGTGTCGTACTTGTACATGAGGAGAGAAAGGTGTCGTACTGGTACATGAGGAGAGAAAGGTGTCGTACTGGTACATGAGGAGAGAAAGGTGTCGTACTGTACATGAGGAGAGAAAAGTGTCGTACCTGTACATGAGGAGAGAAAGATGTCGTACTGGTACATGAGGAGAGAAAGGTGTTGTAATTGTACATGAGGAGAGAAAGGTGTCGTACTGGTACATGAGGAGAGAAAGGTGTCTTACCTGTACATGAGGAGAGAAAGATGTCGTACTGGTACATGAGGAGAGAAAGGTGTCGTACTGGTACATGAGGAGAGAAAGGTGTCGTACTGTTACATGAAGAGAGAAAGGTGTCGTACTGGTACATGAGGAGAGAAAGGTGTCGTACTGGTTCATGAGGAGAGAAAGGTGTCGTACTTGTACATGAGGAGAGAAAGGTGTCGTACTTGTACATGAGGAGAATGAAGAGAGAAAGGTGTCGTACTTGTAAATGAGGAGAGAAAGGTGTCGTACTGGTACGTGATGAGAGAAAAGTGTCGTACTTGTACATGAGGAGAGAAAGGTGTCGTACTTATACATGAGGAGAGAAAGGTGTCGTACTTGTACATGCATGAGGAGAGAAAGGCGTCGTACTTATACATGCATGAGGAGAGAAAGGTGTCGTACTTGTACATGAGGAGAGAAAGGTGTCGCACCTGTACATGAGGAGAGAAAGGTGTCGTACCTGTACATGAGGAGAGAAAGTTGTGGTACCTGTACATGAGGAGATAAAGGTGTCGTACCTGTACATGAGGAGAGAAAGATGTCGTACCTGTACATGAGGAAAGGTGAAGTTTATGGTGGAGGGTGCAAAGAAAGGGAGGCTATTGTTCCTGTATTGAAGGTCACGCTAGCAGAACAATCAAGGGAGGCTATTGTTCCTGTATTGAAGGTCACGCTAGCAGAACAATCAAGGGAGGCTATTGTTCCTGTATTGAAGGTTACGCTAGCAGAACAATCAAGGGAGGCTATTGTTCCTGTATTGAAGGTCACGCTAGCGGAACAATCAAGGGAAGCTATTGTTCCTGTATTGAAGGTTACGCTAGCAGAACAATCAAGGGAGGCTATTGTTCCTGTATTGAAGGGTCACGCTAGCAGAACAATCAAGGGAGGGGGCGGAGGTGGGGGGTCATGTTAATCTTCACTATCACGAGGCCCACGTCAGCTGTGAATGACCGTTTTGGTCATTTCCTGTTACTTATATCGTTAATCTCTCCCTTTTTTTTTCTCACTCTCTCTTACACACACACACACACACCTACAGGCACACGCAAGCAGTCGCTAACTCTCATTCTCTCTCCATCTCAGAATGTCAGTGCCGGAGGGAAGGAATTCCGGAGCCATGATTCCGCGTTGTTGGAGGACGCTATGGGAGACTGGTGGAATTGCAATAGTAATAAAAGCACAGGATGCTAGACCATGGTTTGTAGATCTATAGGCTCAGTGGCAGTGGTCTCCCTATCCAGCATAGGACAACCAGCTACTTTGACGGTGCTGAGTGTTTAAGTAGGTCACAGTGTGACAGACGGAAAGGACGTTCCGCCATTACGGCATCAGGGGAAAGTAATCAGATTGGTCCCAAGCATGGGAGGTAATTAGTTTTTCGCATGACAGAGTTTCGTCCCCAGTCTGCTGCATCTCTCTCTCTCTCTCTCTCTCTCTCTCTCTCTCTCTCTCTCTCTCTCTCTCTCTCTCTCTCTCTCTCTCTCTCTCTCTCTCTCTTTGTAGACGGCAGTTATCTTACCCTAGCATCGATCTGTACTATTTCTAAGACTTTACCTGAGAGGTCGATTCTCTCTCTCTCTCTCTCTCTCTCTCTCTCTCTCTCTCTCTCTCTCTCTCTCTCTCTCTCTCTCTCTCTCTCTCTCTCTCTCTGTAGACGGCAGTTATCTTACCCTAGCATCGATCTGTACTATTTCTAAGACTTTACCTGAGAGGTCGATTCACTCTCTCTCTCTCTCTCTCTCTCTCTCTCTCTCTCTCTCTCTCTCTCTCTCTCTCTTCCTTTCTCTCTCTCTCTCACGGGCATACACACGCTCTGCCACTCACTTTCTGTCAGTCTCCTGTGTCTTGTCCTGATCGGAACCAATGATCTTGACATCTGTAATCCAGTGCACACTGTTATAGCGCATCAACTATAGCCGTCATGAAGTATTACCATTAACTGTAGCCTAGGTCATGAAGTATTACCATTAACTGTAGCCTAGGTCATGAAGTATTACCATTAACTGTAGCCTAGGTCATGAAGTATTACCATTAATTGTAGCCTAGGTCATGAAGTATTACCATTAACTGTAGCCTAGGTCATGAAGTATTACCATTAACTGTAGCCTAGGTCATGAAGTATTACCTTTAACTGTAGCCTAAGTCATGAAGTGTTACCATTAACTGTAGCCTAGGTCATGAAGTATTACCATTAACTGTAGCCTAGGTCATGAAGTATTACCTTTAACTGTAGCCTAAGTCATGAAGTGTTACCATTAACTGTAGCCTAGGTCATGAAGTATTACCATTAACTGTAGCCTAGGTCATGAAGTATTACCCTTAACTGTAGCTTTGGTCATGAAGTATTACCATTAACTGTAGCCTAGGTCATGAAGTATTACCCTTAACTGTAGCCTAGGTCATGAAGTATTACCATTAACTGTAGCCTAGGTCATGAAGTATTACCCTTAACTGTAGCTTTGGTCATGAAGTATTACCATTAACTGTAGCCTAGGTCATGAAGTATTACCCTTAACTGTAGCCTAGGTCATGAAGTATTACCATTAACTGTAGCCTAGGTCATGAAGTATTACCCTTAACTGTAGCCTAGGTCATGAAGTATTACCATTAACTGTAGCTTTGGTCATGAAGTATTACCATTAACTGTAGCCTAAGTATTACCATTAACTGTAGCCTAAGTATTACCATTAACTGTAGCCTAAGTATTACCATTAACTGTAGCCTAAGTATTACCATTAACTGTAGCCTAAGTATTACCATTAACTGTAGCCTAAGTATTACCATTAGATGGGGCTGGTGGAAAAGACAACTGGAATTTTCCCCGCACGGATAACAAATAGGACAGAAGAAAAAACACTGAGAGGTATGTGTATATGTGATGTCAGTTTTGTTTCCTGTCTGAGAGGTATGTGTATATGTGATGTCCTGAGAGGTATGTATATATGTAATGTCCTGAGAGGTATGTGATGTCAGTTTTGTTTCCTGTCCAGCTTGGATACAACGTACTACAGCCTCATTCTTTCAGTCATTAGATACAACATTCCACAGGCTCCATCTTTGAGTACTTAGGTACAACATACCACAGCCTCATTCATATGAGTACTTAGATACGATATACATAGGCTTCATCATTGAGTTCTTAGGTAAAATATACAATTGAGTACTTGGGTACAACATACCATTGAGTACTTGGGTACAACATACCATTGAGTACTTAGGTACAACATACCAACATTGATTACTTAGGTACAACATACCAACATTGAGTACTCAGGTACAACATACCATCGAGTACTTAGGTACAACATACCATTGGCTCAGTCATTGAGTACGTAGACACATTGTACCGCTAGGAATTACAGGCTTTGAGATAAGCGTGGAATCGACCTAGCACTTTCGAATTGAGACGATTCAGCACTTACTTCTGTGCCACGGTGTATATTAATGTTCATGTTTATTCAGTTGTAGGCAGAATAGGGTTGTGTGTGCATTTCTCCTTAAAGTGCTTCTTCGCGGTTATATTTTAGGAGCTTCTTAATTGTGTCGTACTTGTGGGATCAATGCGTCCTTTGTTAAATGATATCTGCGCATCGGGCCGTAATCAAGGCAGTAATAATTTGCATTGTGATCACTTATGATACAACGTTAAGGCTTTTTGATCAAAATAACATATTAACGCTCGCACGGTCAATAGTTACACAATTCAACAGAAACAATAAACTTTAAAAAAAAAACGAAAAAAAAAAAAGAAAAGAAAGAAATCGGCAGTTTAGCATAATCCATCATAAATTGCCACTAGCAACATTACAAGTTATTCCAAACAAGGCATTTTGCAATAAAATAATATAACATTAAAAATAATTGCTCTTTCTTTTCCATTGAATTTTGTTTCACAGCGAATGTCACTGAACAATGGTTTGAATTATGTTATGTTTGGGATAAGTGGAAAACTCCTTGCTTTTCCTCTGTGTGTGTGTGTGTGTGTATGTGTGTGTGTGTGTAGAAGAGAGAAAGAGAGAGAGAGAGTTTAAATATACACAGCTAGATCAATGTTTTGCCGCAAGTGGTTTATTTTGCTAGCAATCTTTTGGGCGTGTCATTGTGGCTGCATGTATACACAATGCTGTTCAATATCATGTGATAAGGGACGATACCACACAGTACAAATCCACACCATACACTACAATGTAATACAATACAATACAGTACAATATAATACGCTGCTTAACAATACAGTACAATACAATAGGCTGCTTAACAGTACAGTACAATACAATACGCTGCTTAACAATACAATACAGTACAATATAATACGCTGCTTAACAATAAAGTACAATACAATATTGCTTAACAATACAATACAGTACAATACAATACGCTGCTTAACAATACTATACCGTACAATACAATACGCTGATTAACAATACAGTACAATACAATACGCTGCTTAACAATACAATACAGTACAATACAATACGCTGCTTAACAATACAGTACAATACGCTGCTTAACAATACAATACAATACTCTGGTTAACAATATAATACAGTATAATACAATACTGCTTAACAATACGGTACAGTACAATACACTACGCTGCTTAACAATACGATACAGTACACTACAATACGCTGCTTAACAATACGATACAGTACAATACAATACTCTGGTTAACAATACAATACAGTACAATACTCTGCTTAACAATACGATACAGTACAATACAATACTCTGCTTAACAATACCATACAGTACAATGCAATACGCTGCTTAACAATACGATACAGTACAGTACAGTACAATACGCTGCTTAACAATACGATACAATAAAGTACAATACGCTGCTTAACAATACGATACAATACTCTGCTTAACAATACAATGCAGTACAGTACAATACGCTGCTTAACAATACAATACAGTACAATACAATACGCTGCTTCACAACACGATACAGTACAATACAATACGCTGCTTAATAATACGATACAGTACAGTACAATACGCTGCTTAACAACACGATACAGTACAATACAATACGGTGCTTAACAATACGATACAGTTCAATTAAAAAATTAATAACTGTTATAGCGCTTCTCCAGCTCAAGAGCTGCTCAAGGCGTGGCCCATGGAGGATCTAACTCAAGCCGCCCGAGGCGTCCACTTGCAACCTTTGGGCGCATAGTCTGACGCCCAGACCACTGAGCACAATGCTGGACGACCGGGGATGGGGAGAAGGGACCTAGTGCGTGCTGGGTGCATTTGTGTTGCCGGCACTCACCCCCCTAGGACATGAGCGTCAGGAGCTTTGAAGTCCGTGTGATGGAATGCGTGAATGCCCGGACTAGAACTCGGTTTATACTCTCATCCGAAAGAGCGGGGGCGCATTGTCTCAGTATGCCTATTAATAGTAACGGCTAGCCAACATTCTTGAGCTAAAAATAGCATTTACCAAAGCCGGTAAGAGGCAGAATACTTTTTTTTTTTAAAGTGGTAAGATTTTTGGTTTTAGGGTGATACAATAGACCTCACGGTACCCTACCCCACCACACACCATTTATGGTGATACAATAGACCTCAGTGTACCCTACCCCACCACAAACCATTTATAGTGATACAATAGACCTCACTGTACCCTACCACACCACAAACCATTTATAGTGATACAATAGACCTCACTGTACCCTACCACACCACAAACCATTTATAGTGATACAATAGACCTCACTGTACCCTACCCCACCACAAACCATTTATAGTGATACAATAGACCTCACTGTATATATGTACCCTACCCCACCACAAACCATGTATAAACCATTTATAGTGATACAATAGACCTCAGGTGTACCCTACCCCACCACAAACAATTTATAGTTTATTTTGATTTATGTCAAGGAGAAATAAAGAAAAACTATTGTAATGATGGTTAATGTAAACTTAGCTAGATTTTTTTTCTTTCGGTGATTAATATATCATTATTATTATAAAACTGTAGCCCCTAATGTTGATGCTTTTAGCAGTGTTTGTCAATGGAACAGACTTGATGAGTGTTTGGTCAGTCTGGCATTTCAGTAAGCAATTTGTCCTTGATCCAGGGCTCTCAAACTCAAATTATCCGGGGTCACAGGAGGTACAGTCTGGGTGAATCTGGGCCGCATCAAGTATTTCACAATAGTTGTAAGAGGAAGGTCAGTCTGTAGTTGTAAGAGAAAGGTCAGTCTGTAGTTGTAAGAGAAAGGTCAGTCTGTAGTTGTAAGAGAAAGGTCAGTCTGTAGTTGTAAGAGAAAGGTCAGTCTGTAGTTGTAAGAGGAAGGTCAGTCTGTAGTTGTAAGAGGAAGGTTAGTCTGTAGTTGTAAGAGGAAGGTTAGTCTGTAGTTGTAAGAAGAAGGTCAGTCTGTAGTTGTAAGAGGAAGGTCAGTCTGTAGTTGTATGCGCGAATCGAAGCTTTACGTCCTAATGTATTCAAGTTAAGGACAAAACATTAATAGTCTTGAGACTATCCAAAAATGTAATTGCCAGACCAAGTCTGGTCATGTTTCCGCCTATATAGGGAGGCCGACACGGAGGCTGGTAAGGCTATAATATAAAATGTTACATGAAAGGTTCTGCACATGGTCGAAGGGGCGAGACCCCCCTTCACATATTCCAGGTAATAAGTCTAAAAGATCATATAATATATATATATATTATATATATATATTATTTGTAATAAGAGCAATGTGTGAGTCGATTGGGCATTGGCCTACCGACACCGCTCTATGACATTAAGCAGAGGCTAATTTAAAATAATTTATTTTAAAATATTTGTAAGGCTAATACTTAGGTATATATCCCAAATGTGGGACAATATTAGATAATTACATAAGCCGATGGGGTCAAATTAGTTCAACAGTTAACATCCATCATCATGCACACGATAAAAGGATATACCATACGCAAAAATACACTACAAAACGTCGAATATTTAAACGTATTACGTTTAAGTTTATATAATAAATTAAAGCAAAATTGAGAGGTCATCTCACTGATTATGCTTTATTATACTTACCAACTGTGCATAGAAATCAAAAGAAATCAAACCTTGATCCAGAAGACTTGAAGAACTACCGCCCTGTTTTTAATCTCCCTTTGCTATCCAAACTCCTGGAGAAGGTTGTCCTCAAACAGCTCAAACATCATCTCTCATCCAGCAACTTTTTCTGTCCATTTCAGTCTGCCTACCGTCCTGACCACTCTACTGAATCAGTTCTTCTTCACATCGTGATCGACCTGCTCTCTGCCACTGACTGAAAAAATCTCGTTGTTGACCCTTCTCGATCTCTCAGCCGCTTTTGACACTATCGATCACTCCATCCTCCTTCAGCGGCTTGAGAACTCTTTTGGAATAAAGGACTGTGCACTAAGCTGCTTCCTTACCTCCCTGATCGTTTCCAATCTGTCTGCATCAACAACTACCTTTCTGAATCGTCCAGATTTGTCTTCGGTGTTCCTCAGGGGTCAGTCAGTTCTAGGCCTTGTTCTATTCATCCTTTACACATTTCCTCTGTCTCAGATCATCCAAAACCATGACACCTTCCACCAACTGATATTGCGGCACATACCCAACAGATCTTCAGGTGACCTAATGAATTCATGAAATGCAATAATATTGTAATTGATACCGCTTTTAGTCACTTCAAGTGACCGACAAACTGACCTTTCTCTTACAACTACAGACTGACCTTTCTCTTACAACTACAGACTGACCTTCCTCTTACAACTACTGATTGACCTTCCTCTTACAACTACTGACTGACCTTCCTCTTACAACTACAGACTAACCTTCCTCTTACAACTACGCAGACGATACACAGCTCAGAACAGTGACACTCCTCAAAACCTTCCATCTATTCTGACCAAAATTTCTGACTGCTTTAAAAACATTTCTAAATGAATGACTGCCAACAAGCTCCAGCACAATGCTAACAAAACCGAAGTACCAGGAACCGAACTTAACCTGTCTTATTCCCCTGTAGACACTGTCACCCTTGGCCAAACTGAGCACCTCATATACATGCTTTGTATTCTTCGTTGTAGATCTGCTGTGAGGGTCCATGTTTCGCAAACGTATAGGAAGATGGAGATGACGAGAGAGCGCAGAAGCCTTACCTTTGAATGTAGACTTTTGCTGTCTTTCCGAATGGGCTTCAACCTTGTCAAGACAGCAGTTGTTTATGCGATCCTGAAGAGGATTTCCTGTCGGGAATCATTGTCTGATACAATACTCCTAAATATTTGAAGCTTTGCGTCATGTTGAGGGATTGGCCTTGGACATTGACGTCCGTGTTTATGCCATTGGTTGTTGGAAATCATTTGGGTCTTTTTTGCACTTATTTCCATTATAAAGGCTCTGGAGGTGGTGTCAAGCCGTTTTGTTTAAGTTCTTGTTCCTCTCCAGCCAACCCGTCAATGGCATCCGCAAAACTGAGGTTGGAGATTGCTCTACCCTCTATGCTTACTGTTCTTTCGTGATCTCCAAGGGTGTCTGACATGATGCGCTTCAGGATTTTGAAGAGTGTTGGAGAGAGTAGGCATCCTTGACATACGCCGATTGTTGTTCTGAACCAGTTCCCGATGGCGCTGTTGTGGGGGGGCCTGCATTGGTAGCCTTGTCATACAGGCTTTTGATGACTTCAATAATGTTAGGGTTGATGTTGCACACTCTCGTGTTTGCCCACAGAGCTTCATGCCAGACTCGGTCAAACGTTTTCTTGAAGTCTACAAACACATAATATAGATGTTGTTGGTGCTGTAGGTATTTCTCCCATATTATTTTGAGGTTGAAAATCTGCTCTGTGTTACTTCGCCGTCAGTTTAAATCAGTTTAAAAAGCAATTGTAGTTAGTCGTAAGAGGAAGGTCAATCTATAGGTGTAAGAGAAAGGTAATTCTATAGCTGTTAGAGGGAGGTCAGCATGCTTCTCGTGGTTGGCACTGCACTGCAGCTGTGGTGTGTTTACTGAGGAGAGGACCAAACAATTTTCATACATACATTATGCCGGAGTAGAAAATCCGGCGTGTAGGATTACTCAAATCTCCACTGTACTGGGACATCACTGATAGTGCCGGATATAGCCTAAGTGACGGTAGTTTCGATCTTCTCAGCTGTTTGAGTGACAACCCCTATTACTGCTATCATGAGGGCTAAATAGGCCCTGATACTCTTTCTCTCTCTCTCTCTCTCTCTCTCTCTCTCTCTCTCTCTCTCTCTCTCTCTCTCTCTCTCTCTCTCTCTCTCTCTCTCTCTCTCTCCTCCCTTGTCTCTGTCTCCTGCCTGCCATCTCTGGCAAACAGTTATTATTCGTAAGCTTGTTCGTTTGAAAAGTCAGAAGGATCAGAGAAAGATGAAACAGAAGGATCTAAATATAGCGACTTTTTGCTCAAACAGTTGCACAAGGACAATAGCAGATGTTGTAAATCTGTGGTGGCTTGTACAGGAAAATTGCAGACGTTGTAGACCTGTGATGGCGTGTCAAGGACAATAGCAGACGTTGCAGACCTGTGATGGGGTATCAAGGACAATAGCAGTCGTTGTAGACCTGTGAGGTGTGTCAAGGGCAATCGCAGATCGCTGTTCGCGCAGTTACTGGAAAACTTGCGACTCACGGACGCTAACGACAGAATTTTTTGACAACAGTTGTCTGCCCGCCACAGAAAGATCTTTTACAGATGAGGTCTCAATTGGTCTACGCTGTATTGACATTGGTTTTATACACGGACCAGAATGATTAAGTGTGATTAAATAACAACAACGCAATACACACATGTTAATGGTGAATATCTAGTCTGACCTCCCCCACCCCTTTTGACCCATACCACCCCACCTCCATGTCCATGAAGAGCCCTCCTATCCAGTGTTTCTCCCAAACTCCCTGACGGTAATCTGAATACCTTACCCCTTGGGGTCATGAGCAATCTTGCCACTGTAGATTGTTCAAACCTATAAAGGGAAAAGTGAAAGCCACAGTTGAAAACCTGTCTTTCCCTTATAGGCAAGACAGATTCACTGCGGCAACAGTACCCCCGTTGGAGTGCCGGGGGTTTTCAGTATAAATAGTATCCCCACTTTATGGAAATTTAGTGCTTTAAATTCCCACTGTCGCTGTCTTCCTCATTTACTCTTTCCCATTCCTGCTCTGTCCTTCACTCTGCTATACTATCTTCTTCTTCGCTAGATCAATGTCCTACCTTTTTTCTTGAAAACTCTTCCTGGACAAGACTCCTTGTTTGTGTATGAGGTCTGTTGGATCAGCTTGGGAGTGTTGGACGCTTTCTGCCGGGTGGTCACTAGGGCTTCCTATGATTGTACTATTTAGCACTATAGGCATTTTATATGTATGTGTTTTGTTGATGATTTATAATGATGTTTGTATTCTATTTTGTTTTTGTAACCGGGGGTTCGCGTAGTTGAGGTCAACCCTCAGCCGTCCCCCGCGTGGGATGTCTTTATTGTAAAGTGACTGGCCGGTGGAGGGCATTCAATTTTCCCACTGGGGTTGTTTCAGCAGATCTTTTATGCGGATCGGGGGTTGTCCGGTCCTGATTTGGCTCGGAAGAGTCCGCTGGACCTAAAGCAACAATAAATCAATCAATCAATCAATCTGAATACCCTTAACTCCCTGAAGGTAATCTGAATACCCATCTACCGGTAAAACTAAATTGAACAGCTCTATAACATTAAAAACTAAACTGAGCATCTCTGTAATATTAAAAGCTACAGTGAACAGCTCTGTAACATTAAAAAATACAGTGAACAGCTCTGTAACATTAAAAAATACAGTGAACAGCTCTGTAACATTAAAAAATACAGTGAACAGCTCTGTAACATTAAAAACTACGGTGAACAGCTCTGTAACATTAAAAACTACAGTGAACAGCTCTGTAACATTAAAAACTACAGTGAACAGCTCTGTAACATTAAAAACTACAGTGAACAGCTCTGTAACATTAAAAACTACGGTGAACAGCTCTGTAACATTAAAAACTACAGTGAACAGCTCTGTAACATTAAAAACTACAGTGAACAGCTCTGTAACATTAAAAACTATAGTAAACAGCTCTGTAACATTAAAAACTACAGTGAACAGCTCTGTAACATTAAAAACTATAGTAAACAGCTCTGTAACATTCAAAAACTACAATAAACAGCTCTGTAACATTAAAAACTAAAGTCTACAGTTCTATAACTTTAAAAACTAAAGTGAACAGCTCTGTAATTTTACAAACTAAAGTGAACAGCTCAATAACAATAAAAACTAAAGTCTACAGCTCTGTAACTTTACAAACTACAGTGAACAGCTGTGTAACTTTTCAAACTACAGTGAACATCTCTATACCATTAAAGAACCTTAGTGACAGTAATAAATGTCATACCCAATACCGTGGGTAAACTGAAAGAAAAGTTCACGATCCCCGGGTAAGCCGAGTTTGGATCACGAAAATCTACGAAATCGGCTCTAACATCTTTGAAAGAGCCAATCTTGCTGCTGTTCGCGCTTTGGCGTAAGGTGCTGTAGAATCCTAGCATCGATTTTTATCGTTCCTCCGGCGTATGTGTGAACGCAGAAGTCAAAGTAATGATTGTATATGCGCCGTAATAGCAGTCGTGTGTGGGCTTCAACCACCAACCCATCGCTGGTGTGTGGGCTTCAACCACCAACCCATCGCTGATGTGTGGGCTTCAACCACCAACCCATCGCTGGTATATGGGCTTCAACCACAAACCCATCGTGCTGCGGCGCATACCTACTGATATTGCGGCACATACCCAACAGATCTTCAGGTGACCTAATGAATTCATGAAATGCAATAATATTGTAATTGATACCGCTTTTAGTCACTTCAAATGACCGACAAATATAAATATGGCCATTGATTACTTTCCTGTTATCTGCAACTTTGTCCATAAGCTGTTATCTGCAACTTTGTCCATAAGCTGTTATCTGCAACTTTATCCCTAAGCTGTTATCTGCAACGTTGTCCATAAGCTGTTATCTGCAACTTTGTCCCTACGCTGTTATCTGCAACTTTGTCCATAAGCTTTCAAAGTAACTGTGGACCAGTCGAAGGTTTCACAGTCATTCGCTTAAAAAGTGTCCATACTTTTTGTCATGAACTGGCTAGTTTTAACTCTGCTCATTGACTATTCAGCCTTGTGTAGTTTTTGTAACAGTAGAGAGTCAGTATAGGACACAGCCAGCAATTAAGGTACACAGCAGTACACACCGCGAGCCCGACCCACGCTGCGTAGTTAGTCAGCACTTGAGCTTTGAATCTGAACATTTTACCCAATGAGAGCTTAGGCAAAGCGGTTCGAGCCAGTTTGACTGGGTCCGAGCCTAACACAGCTTTGGTCAGTTGGGAGGAAGACATCGAAGTGTGAACAGCGACATAGCTGGCAGAGAAATCTCTCCACACTTAGACCAGGAAGCAGGACTTAGAATCTTAGAATTCTATCAAGTCACAACGGGCCTGAACTTGTCAAACAGGTAAATGAACACCCTTCTGTTTCATCGTGATATATTTATATTATTGTTGAAATTATGTTTGAAGAATTTGCTATGCATAAATGTGAATTGTTAATCCGAATTTGCCGTACCACGTGAAAGAGCCGACCACGAGGCGAAACACGACCGGTTGCGCCGCCATGTTGCATGCCGTACTGAACCACTGTTGTTTAACTTATATGTATGTTTGCAGACCAGTGGCTGTACCCGTGAATGTTTATAATATTATTAATTCTGTATGTGTATAGTTAGACACGATTTATATTTATGTATGTATAGGAATTTAGAGTTGAGATTCCAGTGGAACCCGGAAGTAGCAGAATGTTCGTCGCTTATGTATAGAGATGTGGAGCTATCACTGAGGGCTACTTGGCTTTCAGTGAGACGCTCTGCACAAACCGATTATTCAGGGTTGTGCAGAATTTCGTCTCTTATATTACAGACGAGCAGGCGAGCTATCCCGAGCTATCCCGAGCTATCCCGAGCTATCCTGTGAACCCCACTCCACAGAAACAAGTTGGCGGAGTATCCTCTACCGCACAAGACGGAAAGAGCTACCCTGAAAAACACCCTGTCAGACCCCACAGCGTGGCAAGGGAACCCAACTACACAAAGACAAAGGTGGACCAGAAGCTACCTCACAGAAGGACTTCGCACGCACCATCTAGCAGTTAAGTGAACACGCCAAGGTGCACTTAAACTGATCATAGCAGGACCACAGTAGTCCAACTCTTCAGAAACTGTAAAACGGACCACAGTAGTCCAAATCTACATGAGATATAATAGCAAGTGCCCGAGGAAGAAAAACAGCTGCCTAGACTATCAGCGATCGAACTATTTGCCTTGAAAGAGACTTTTTACGTTAGATTAGTACTTAGAGAATCTTGTATAGAGTAGAAGAAATAAAAGTGTGATTTTAACTGTTATCAAGTGGCTGGACTACATATGATTCATAGCCGTGTGAAAGCTAGTGTGACAGTATTCTTTTACCATTTTTCTATCTATTTCTGTACCCCAACCTTAACACAGAACGAGCTAAACAAATAAATTTATTAAAGTAATTCATAGGGTGACTTACTAGCAGTTCCCACCGAATAAACGTGAGGGTCCATAATTCCATTGTGCAGAGCCCATAAACCCCACGTGACACTTTAACTTTTCCGTTCACACATACGCCGAAGGAAAGGTAAACATATCTATGCTAGGATTTTATAGACCTTATGCTAAAGTGCCACCCGCTAGAAAGCCAAGATTTGTTCTTAGAAAGACTTTAGAGGCGATTTTGTGGAGCTACTCACCGTGGAATATGTCCCTAAATTATAAAATAGCAAGTCCTGCTGCTAGTTCCTGGCTTCATTGTCTTCTTCTCTTCTTTCCACGGGGCTGCCGCATTCAGCGTCTTGAAGATATGCAGCCATAATTGTCCATACGGTCCAATCTTAACTTCCCTACAGACCTTATGATGACAGAGTTCAGAGAACAAGTGCAGTAATGAAGGTCTTCGTATCTCCGGTCCTTTGGTCGAGTTTGGGTCGTTAACGTTCCTCAGTCCTAAGCTGAAGCTCCTTAAAGGTGGCCTTGACCGCACTAACGCTGAATATAATACTTAAGGACAGTGAAAACATGGAGCAGCAGAGAACAAGTACAGCAATTATGGTACATTTAGTCTTAAATGTATTTGTAGTGATCGGTTCTAGCACTGTGATTGTGTTTACTTTCGACTGTCGTTCATCTTGAATCTCCTTAAAAGTAACCTGAACCTCTCTAAAAGTACACTGAATGTTACAAAAGGGCGTCATGTTGAATCTTGAAAACCTGCCTAAGATATTTGCTCACCTTGAGTATAAATAAGAAGGTGAACCCTACTGGTAGTATTATTATTGTGAAGGCGTTGATGCGTGTAGCTCCGTCCCTGTCAGTTGCCTAACTGTCAAAACGATGACCTCCCTCCACCCTCTTCTATTGATCCGACGCTCTTGACGTTGTAGGACTGGAGTGGCGGTCTGTCTCAGGTTGACTGTCAGTGTTCCCAACCCCTCCACATTTCTATGTGGACTGTCTCAGGTTGACTGTCAGTATTCCCAACCCCTCCACATTTCTATGTGGACTGTCTCAGGTTGACTGTCAGTGTTCCCAGCCCAGCCACATTTCTATGTGGACTGTCTCAGGTTGGCTGTCAATATTCCCAGCCCAGCCACATTTCTATGTGGACTGTCTCAGGTTGGCTGTCAGAATTCCCAGCCCAGCCACATTTCTATGTGGACTGTTTCAGGTTGGCTGTCAGTGTTCCCAGCCCAGCCACATTTCTATGTGGACTGTCTCAGGTTGGCTGTCAGTGTTCCCAGCCCAGCCACATTTCTATGTGGACTGTCTCAGGTTGGCATATTCCCAGCCCAGCCACATTTCTATGTGGACTGTCTCAGGTTGGCTGTCAGTGTTCCCAGCCCAGCCACATTTCTATGTGGACTGTCTCAGGTTGGCTGTCAATGTTCCCAGCCCAGCCACATTTCTATGTGGACTGTCTCAGGTTGGCTGTCAGTGTTCCCAGCCCAGCCACATTTCTATGTGGCCGCATAGTAATGTAGATGGCGGCCAATTGATTATAGGTGAATTCAGAAGTTTCGTATGGCTGTTACACGTCTCTTGTGACATAATAAAATATTAGTTCAAGTGTGACAGAAGCTGAACAATAATTTGGGCCTTGGGGTTAAATGTCCTCAGTTGGAATTCAGTACAGTGGGGAAGCGGGTGAAATTACAGTTGGAGGAATTGTTGATCTTTTTTTTGTATTTCGAGACCAAACTTATCTGGAAATACTTTGAAATAGTCACGTCGGTTGGTCGGTCCGACTGTCCGTCGGTCCGTTAGACGCCATGTCACAAAACCCACCCAACGGAGTTTGACTAAACTTCAAAGAAACAATTCCTACGTTAATGGCCTGTATTCAGTGCCATCAATTTTGCTCTGCCGCAGAGGTCAAGGTCACTGGACGCATTTTTTTTTTGTTTGCTAAACTCGTTTTGCTCAATATCTCAAAAATTGCTTTCGCGATTTTGTTGAGTTTTGATAAACAGGTACTTGAAATATCCTGGGTTATCCTTCAGTCGATATCATAGGTCATCCTTCAGTCGATATCATGGGTCATCCTTCAGTCGATATCATGGGTCATCCTTCAGTCGATATCACGGGTCATCCTTCAGTCGATATCATGGGTCATCCTCAGTCGATATCATGGGTCATCCTCAGTCGATATCACGGGTCATCCTTCAGTCGATATCATGGGTCATCCTTTAGTCGATATCATGGGTCATCCTCAGTCGATATCATGGTTCATCCTCAGTCGATATCATGGGTCATCCTCAGTCGCAGTTCAGTTGTACTTGAAATATCACAGGTACTTGAAATATCCTGGGTTATCCTTCAGTCGATATCATGGGTCATCCTTCAGTCGATATCATGGGTCATCCTTCAGTCGATATCATGGGTCATCCTTCAGTCGATATCCTGGGTCATCCTTTAGTCAATATCCTGGGTCATCCTTCAGTCGATATCACGGGTCATCCTTCAGTCGATATCCTCGGTCATCCTTTAGTCAATATCCTGGGTCATCCTTCAGTCGATATCACGGGTCATCCTTCAGTCGATATCCTGGGTCATCCTTTAGTCAATATCCTGGGTCATCCTTCAGTCGATATCATGGGTCATCCTTCAGTCGATATCATGGGTCATCCTTTAGTCGATATCATGGGTCATCCTCAGTCGATATCATGGGTCATCCTCAGTCGATATCATGGGTCATCCTCAGTCGCAGTTCAGTTGTACTTGAAATATCACAGGTACTTGAAATATCCTGGGTTATCCTTCAGTCGATATCATGGGTCATCCTTCAGTCGATATCATGGGTCATCCTTCAGTCGATATCCTGGGTCATCCTTTAGTCAATATCCTGGGTCATCCTTCAGTCGATATCACGGGTCATCCTTCAGTCGATATCCTCGGTCATCCTTTAGTCAATATCCTGGGTCATCCTTCAGTCGATATCACGGGTCATCCTTCAGTCGATATCCTGGGTCATCCTTTAGTCAATATCCTGGGTCATCCTTCAGTCGATATCATGGGTCATCCTTCAGTCGATATCATGGGTCATCCTTTAGTCGCAGTTCAGTTGTCTGTCAGTCGGCCGATCCGTTGCTCCCAATGTCATTTTTATTGTTCAAAACACTCGGTTTGGTTTTTTTAATCTCAAGAATAACGTAACCAACATTCATCTTTTTTACTTTCTGGATACTTTACCTCCAGCTAAGCATGTTACATCATTCATTTTACTTTCTCGAAGGTCAAGGTCATTGTGCTTTAATATTTTCTGAACGCATTTCGCGCTGTATCTATAGAAGGTAGTTCATATAGTGTCCTCCAGGTAGTTCATATAGTGGCCTCCAGGTAGTTCATATAGTGGCCTCCAGGTAGTTCATATAGTGGCCTCCAGGTAGTTCATATAGTGGCCTCCAGGCAGTTCATATAGTGGCCTCCAGGCAGTTCATATAGTGGCCTCCAGGGGCCTCCAGGTAGCTCATATAGTGGCCTCCAGTTAGCTCATATAGTGGCCTCCAGGTAGTTCATATAGTGGCCTCCAGGTAGCTCATATAGTGGCCTCCAGGCAGTTCATATAGTGTCCTCCAGGCAGTTCATATAGTGGCCTCCAGGCAGTTCATATAGTGGCCTACAGGTAGCTTATATAGTGGCCTCCAGGTAGCTCATATAGTGGCCTCCAGGTAGCTCATATAGCGGCCTCCAGGTAGTTCATATAGTGGCCTCCAGGTAGTTCATATAGTGGCCTCCAGGTGGTTCATATAGCGGCCTCCAGGTGGTTCATATAGTGGCCTCCAGGTAGTTCATATAGTGGCCTCCAGGCAGTTCATATAGTGGCCTCCAGGTAGTTCATATAGTGGCCTCCAGGTAGTTCATATAGTGGCCTCCAGGTAGTTCATATAGCGGCCTCCAGGCAGTTCATATAGTGGCCTCCAGGCAGTTCATATAGTGGCCTCCAGGTAGTTCATATAGTGGCCTCCAGGTAGTTCATATAGTGGCCTCCAGGCAGTTCATATAGTGGCCTCCAGGTAGTTCATATAGCGGCCTCCAGGTAGTTCATCTAGTGGCCTATCATTCCAAGTTCTGCTATTTCTTCCTTTAGGATAAAGATGAGTCACCACAACGTCAAGAAAATTAACGCTTTTGAAAGTGCTTATTTTTCGGCTGTTTGTGTGAGCGTCTGGAAATACATTTGAATAGCTTGCCATCTTGTTGATTTTAGAGTGGATTGGAGGGAAGGTAGAGTGACGGGGAGAGAGGTATTTTGAGATGTGTGGTAGAAAGCTTGAAGTGGCGATGACATTGGTTTGGAATAGGATAGAGTAGGCACGTTTATTGTGTGGACTCAGTAGCTTATTTATGAAACAATAATAATAATAATAATAATAATAATAATAATAATAATAATAATAATAATAATAATAATAATAATAATAAAGGTATTTATATAAATTATAATAATAATAATAATAATAAAGGTATTTATATAGCGCTTTTTCCTAATGACATCAGTTCAAAGCACAGTTCTCACGCATTTACATTAACATCGAAACACATATGAAAAGAAGTGAAACAAAAACGAGCTACTAATAAGTTATAAAATGATATAATACAAACATGAAAAATAATATTTACAAGTAAACTATAACAGACGAGGAAGGGAGGGGGAGGAGAAGAGCAGCTAGGGAGTGAGGGGGCTGGGGATGTGACGGTGGTGGTCTTTTTAGGCACAGTCATTTCGAACGACTTGTCATGGGGAAACAACACCACCCCCATCATCAAAAAGTGCCAACAGCGCCTGCACTTCTTGAGACAACTCAAGAAGTTCAGGTTGCCTGCAAAAGTCCTGACGCAGTTCTATCGCGCAGTGATCGAAAGCATCCTCTGCTTTGGCATCACTACCTGGTTTGGTGGTGCCACTGATGAGAAGAAAGTGCAACTTGAGCGCATCGTAAAACACGCGTCCAGAGTTATCGGGTGCGAACTTCCATCTGTCGCCTCGATCTACAACACGCGCTTGGTCCGTAGAGCTAGAAACATCACAGCTGACCCCTCAAACCCAGCCGGCCATCTGTTCGAGCTCCTCCCGTCCGGCAGGCGCTTCAGAGCCCTCAAAACCAGAACAAACCGCTTTAGATATTCTTTTTTTTTCCAGAGGCTGCTCTCGCTTTAAATTTCTTATAATGTCAAATTCATAATGCGGTAACTGACGTCACGTCATAATCCACTGGCACCTACTTGTTTATTTTTACTATTTGTTGTTTGCGTGTGTATGCATGGACCCTCACAGCAGATCTCCAACGAAGAATAAAAAGCATGGAGATGAGGTGCTACAGAAGACTTCTGGGCATTTCCTATACCCAACACATCACCAACGACGAAGTCCGACAGACCATCACACAAGCCATTGGACAACACGATGACCTGCTCACAGTGGTGAAGAAACGGAAACTCCGATGGTATGGCCACGTCACCAGATCATCAGGCCTTGCAAAGACCATTCTGCAAGGCACAGTGCATGGAGGTAGAAGAAGGGGGAGACCGAAAAAGAGGTGGGAGGATAACATTCGAGAATGGACTGGCTTGACACTGGGCGAAGCCATCAAGGCTGCTGAGGACAGAGAAAGATGGAGTACGCTGGTTAAACGATCATCTGTGGTGCCCCTACGACCTTCGGGTTATGGGACAGGATAGGATAGGAGGATAGGTGTGTATGGGTGCACGCTTGATCAGTATTTTATTAGCTGGTAAACGTGTGTTTGCATGTATGTTTTATGAATGTTACTGCCACATCGCAACATATTCCATGTGCATGTTTTATGTCAATTTGGCCAATAAACTTCGTTGAATCGTTGAATCGTTGAATCACAAAAGAAGAAATGATGTTAATGGGAGGCGAGATCAGACATTTTTAAGGAAGAGATTAGTTTAAAAGTTGGATTTGAAAATGTCCATGTTCGGAGAGCTCGAAGAGAGAGAGGAAGAGAGTTCCAAGTAGAAGGACCAAGCACTGAGAAGGATCGACTGCATGCAAAGGAGTTTGTAGCAGGGTATTTGTAGCATGAAGGTGTCAGAGGAAGAACGAAGATTTATAGATGGCTTGTAGAAGTGAACGTTCTGGGTGAGGTAGGATGGGGCTAATCCATGAACGCACTTGCAATAGAAAGTACAGATTTTGAAGGTAATCCTCTGAGATACAGTAAGACAGTGGAGAGAATGTAAGAGGGATGTGATATGATCAGATTTTTTTTTCATTTTGAGAACCAGACGAGCAGCTGAGTACTGAACACGTTGGTGCAGATGAACAGAAGAAAAAGGGAGTCCAGCCAGAAGAGAGTTACAGTAGTCAAAGCGTGACAGGACAAAGAGGAAATTAGTTTGGGTGTGGCGTCAGTGGCCAGACCATCACACAAGCCATTGGACAACACGATGACCTGCTCACAGTGGTGAAGAAACGGAAACTCCGATCCTACAGCCACGTCACCAGATCATCAGGCCTTGCAAAGACCATCCTGCAGGTCTGAGTGCAAGGAGATAGGAGAAGAGGGAGACCGAAAAAGAGGCGGGAAAACAACACTCGAGAATGGACTGGCTTGACAATGAGCGAAGCCATGAGGGTTGCTGAGGACAAAGAAAGATGGAGTACGCTGGTTAAACGATAATCTGCGGTGCCCCAACGACTTCCGAGTTTCAGGATAGGTTGCGTCAGTGGTCAGATGCTTGCCTATCTTATCCTATCCTATCCTATCCAATAACACGGAGGTCATAGGGGCACCACAGATGATCGTTTAACCAGCGTACTCCATCTTTCCCTGTCCTCAGCAACCCTGATTGTTTCACTCAGTGTCAAACCAGTCCATTCTCGAATGTTGTCCTCCCACCTCTCTTTCGGTCTCCCTCTTCTTCTAACTCCTTGCACTGTGCCTTGCAGGACGGTATTTGCAAGATCTGATGATGGGGTGACGTGGCCATACCATCGGAGGTTTCGTTTCTTCACCACTTTGAGCAGGTCATCGTGGTGTCTAATGGCTTGTGTGATGGTCTGTCGGACTTCGTCGTTGGTGATGTGCTGGGTATAGGAAATGCCCAGAAGTCTTCTGTAGCACCTCATCTCCATGCTTTGTATTCTTCGTTGGAGATCTGCTGTGAGGGTCCATGTTTCGCAAGCATATAGAAAGATGGAGATGACAAGGGAGCGCAGCAGCCTTACCTTGGAATTAGACTGATGGTCCTGTTATTCCAAATTGGCTTCAACCTCGCCAGGGCGTCAGTTGTTTGTGCGATTCTGGAGAGGACTTCCTGTCGGGACCCATTGTCTCTGATACAATGGCCCCTAAATATTTGAAGCTATGCACTGTGTTGAGGGATTGGCCTTGGACTTTGATGTCCGTGTTGATGCCATTGGTGTTGTTGGTCATCATTGTGATCGTCTCTGCACTTATTTCCATTTCATAGGCTCTGGAGGTGGTGTCAAGCCTCTGTACCAGCTGTTTAAGTTCTTGTTCCTCTCCAGCCAATCCATCAGATGCTTGCAGGCAAGGCCTATTCTACGGAACTGAAAGTTGCATGTTTGACAGGTTTTGCGGGTGAATTTCGACGTATACTTGTAACTTGCAAGTTCATTATGGTTAATGCAACGAAAGATGGTGATGAGGAGTAGGGTGATTGATGTTGATAATTAATGATAAAGATGACGATGATGACGATGAAATAAAGATCTGAGATGTGGACATTTCAAATATAAATTTATTGCGTGGAGAATGTTGGAGCTATACACAAGCCACTTTATATTGTAATGATGTAACAATAATTAACAGTATAACAGTAGTAGGGGGTGATGAGGATAGGTGTTGGGGTAGGAGGTCGTGTGGCAGGGGGTGGTGGGTATGGGTAGGGTATGGAAGGTGCGCGTGTTTGGGGGATGGGGATGGGAGTGTGTGGAGGAGAATGACAGAGAGCAAGCCAAGGTGACGTGCAAACTGAGATGCCGTTGGCGTGGGGTGCGGAGGAGGAAGAGGGGGGAGGGGTGCCTAGGGAGCTGTTGGATTGTGTCAAATCTGTGATCAAGTCTGGAGGAAAGGTCAAGTGGGGGACAGATTTGTTAAGGCGTTTCACAGCTGTGTAGCTCTTGTGTTTTTTAAGGCCGGCGTTTTCTCTCCAGGGATTTTTCCAGAATTGCTGTGAAGTGTGAAACATTTTTGTTTTGAGGAGAGAGACAGAAACTGATAGACGGAGACTGATAGACGGAGACTGATAGACAGAGACTGATAGACAGAGACTGATAGACGGAGACAGAGACTGATAGACGGAGACAGAGACTGATGGAGACTGATAGACAGGGACTGATAGACAGAGACTGATAGACGGAGACTGATAGGCGGAGACGGAGACTAATGACGGAGACTGATAGAGACTGATAGACAGGGATTGATAGACAGAGACTGATAGACGGGGACTGATAGGCTGAGACTGATAGACAGAGACTGATAGACGGAGACTGATAGGCGGAGACTGATATACAGAGACTGATAGAGTCTGATAGACGGAGACTGATAGGCGGATACGGAGACTGATAGACGGAGACTGATAGACGGAGACTGATAGACAGAGACTGATAGACGGAGACTGATAGACGGAGACAGAGACTGATAGACGGAGACTGATAGACGGAGACAGAGACTGATAGACGGAGACTGATAGACGGAGATGGAGACTGATAGACGGAGACTGATAGACGGAGACAGACTGATAGACGGAGACTGATAGACGGAGACAGAGACTGATAGACGGAGACTGATAGACGGAGAAGGGGAAGAATGTAGTCCGGAGGGTTGACATTTTTATAATCAGCTTTTCAAGGTTTGTTTGGGACATGGTGACAAATCCAGGCCGTCCCGAAAACCTATCGGAAGGCGAAGTGCTCCCAACTGTGTTTTGAGAGGTTATTATTTTGCCTTTGGTTTTCGCTTTTTCCAAAAAAGATTATAGCACGATGATGTGTATAATAAGGGGTTTAGGGTAATGATGATGATGATGATGATGATGATGATGATGATGATGATGATGATGATGATAATAACTTGCTTTTATATAACGCATTTTTCATTAGAATAACAACTCAATGCGCTTACACACATAGTTCGTACTCATCATCACAACATTCGCACTACATCATGTACAGCATCATTCAGAAAGTATTATTACTGTTCTTACTATTTACACAGAAAACGTATTGCGGAACAAGTGCGTTTTTAATATCCATAACGATACTGGTTACTACGCTTTTAAGTAGGAGTAGGAGGATAATCTAACACCACTGCCCAGAGGTGGGAAATAAGGCTGTTTTTTCTGTGGACTCAGTATTTTACGTGTGTGGATGTGTTTCTGTGGACTGAGTATTTTACGTTTGTGTATGCGTCTCTGTGGACTCAGTATTTTAGGTAGGTGTCTCTGTGGACTCAGTATTTTACGTATGTGTATGTGTCTCTGTGGACTCAGTGTTTTACGTGTGTGTATGTGTAAAATACTGTGGAGTCAGTATTTTACATGTGTGTATGTGTCTCTGTGGACTCAGTATTTTTACGTATGTGTATATGTCTCTGTAGACTCAGTATTTTACGTGTGTGGATGTGTCTCTGTGGACTCAGTATTTTACGTGTGTGGATGTGTCTCTGTGGACTCAGTATTTTAAGTGTGTGTGTATGTGTCTCTGTGAACTCAGTATTTTACGTATGTGTATGTGTCTCTGTGGACTCAGTATTTTACTCGTGTGGATGTGTCTCTGTGGACTCAGTATTTTAAGTGTGTGTGTATGTGTCTCTGTGGACTCAGTGTTTTACGTATGTGTACGTGTCTCTGTTGACTCAATATTTTACGTATGTGTATGTGTCTCTGTGGACTCCGTATTTTACGTGTGTATGTGTCTTTGTGGACTCAATATTTTACGTATGTGTAGACTCAGTATTTTACGTGTGTGTATGTGTCTCTGTGGACTCAGTATTTTTACGTATGTGTATATGTCTCTGTAGACTCAGTATTTTACGTATGTGGATGTGTCTCTGTGGACTCAGTATTTTACGTGTGTGGATGTGTCTCTGTGGACTCAGTATTTTACGTGTGTGGATGTGTCTCTGTGGACTCAGTATTTTATGTGTGTGTGTGTATGTGTCTCTGTGGACTCAGTATTTTACGTATGTGTATGTGTCTCTGTGGACTCAGTGTTTTACGTACGTGTATGTATCTCTGTGGACTCAATATTTTACGTATGTGTAGACTCAGTATTTTACGTGTGTGTATGTGTCTCTGTGGACTCAGTATTTTAGGTGTGTGTATGTGTTTCTGTGGACTGAGTATTTTACGTTTGTGTATGCTCTCTGTGGACTCAGTATTTAACGTATGTGTCTCTGTGGACTCAATATTTTAAGTGTGTGTATGTGCCTCTGTGGACTCAGTATTTTACGTGTGTGTATGTGTCTCTGTGGACTCAGTATTTTAAGTGTGTGTGTGTCTGTGTCTGTGTCTCTGTGGGCTCGGTATTTTAAATTAGCTGTGCCCAAACACGTGAAACTGTTGTAGCTGTTGTAAGTAATGAAGCATAGTCCTGCTGTTGTTAAGTATATTTGCAAATGTCAGAGTTGTCTGTACTTGAGGCATTGACGCGAAAACATCTTTCTTAGCCTTCTAGTCTGATTCAGTATCCACATACATGGCGCACATTTTCTTGCTGTGAGGACATACTCGGGACTGTTTTAGAGCCTCGATGCGGCAAGTATTGCTGTGAGCTGAGCAATGCAACTTCTGAGCATGAAGAGAAATACAAACGAGTCACCCTCCCTACCTCCCGCCCCTGTCTGTCTCTCTCCATAAGATTCTCCCCATTTCCTATTTCTGTCATGGTATCTGATTTCCATCTGTTCTTTTTTTCAGTATCAAATCAAAAATCCTAGCCATGTATCAGTCAGTTGGCGCATGAAGACTTCTATATTTCACAGGTCGGAATATTTTCCGATTTGTCTCAAACTCCCCCCTGTGTAATTCTACCTGTGTAACTTAATCTGCCAATCATCTGTGGCTTTCAACAGGCAGCGGAGTACGTGGCACACGACAATTTTAGTACTTAATAGTAATGCCACCCAGACGACTTCTGGGTATTTGCACATCTCCAACGATGAAGTCCAACAAACCATCACACAAGCCATTGGACAACACGATGACATGCTCACAGTGTTGTACAAACGGAAACTCCGATGATATGGCCACGTCACTAGGTCATCAGGCCTTGCAAAGACCATCCTGCAAGGCACGGTGCAAGGAGGCAGAAGAAGAGAGAGACAAAAAGAGGTGGGAGGATAACATTCGAGAATGGACTGGACTGACACTGAGCGAAGCCCTGAGGGTTACTGAGAACAGAGAAAGATGGAGTACGCTGGTTAAACGATCATCTGTGGTGCCCCAACGACCTTTGAGTTACGGGATAGGATAGGATAGGATAGTAATGCCACCTGGAACATCAAGACTTTGATTGACCCATTTCCATTCACCAACCCAATTTTCACTATAGCATGTGTGTATGAGTGTGTGAGTGTGTGTGTGTATGTGTGTGTATGCGCATGCGTGTTCGGGTGTAAGTGTGCCTTCCCCCCCCCTACAAAGTAACCCTTCCGCACCTACTTCTCTGTCTGTCTGTCTCTCTCTCTCCCTCTCACTCTCTTCCTCTCCCTCTCTCTCTCTCTCTCTCTCTCTCTCTCTCTCTCTCTCTCTCTCTCTCTCTCTCTCTTTTTGAAGTAGCCTTGTCAGTGGCTGTCATTTCATGGATCAGTGTACCTGATAGGAGTCTCCATGGTGAATAGGACTTACAGCCCCTTTCCTTCACCCTGGTACACGTTGGATCAGTCTTCAACACATTTTCCAAGGTTCCTGTTTATACTTAGATGTATTACCATTTCTGCAAAATATTTTTCTCACTACTTGTACCAGCAGGAGAGAGGAGATATAAACCACACTTACAAAGCTTTCCATGAAAGAAAGGGATGTTTCTAACCCCTCTGTCTCATTCGAGCGAGAGAATACGGGAAAGCCTTAAGTTGTTGGTGATTTGTTGACTTGACTTGGTGATTTGTTGACTTGACTTGACTTGGTGATTTGTTGACTTGACTTGGTGATTTGTTGACCTGACTTGGTGATTTGTTGACCTGACTTCACAAAGATGGAATGAAAGAGTCAAACTGTCTAGAACACAATGAAACAGTCTGCCTGACACAGAATGAAACAGCCAGTCTGAAACAGAATGAAACAGTCAAACAGTTTTCGTTTTTAGCTCAGTGGTCAGACAGGACTTGTGTGAGTGCGTCTTGGGCGACGTGGCTGACTTCAGCAAACTATTGTGTGATTGCTGGACATCGCTTTGAGAAGCTGTCTGAGCTTGTAAGTGCGCTATGTAAGAGAAATCTTTTTCTTTCTTTTATCTGTAGCTGTTTAGTTTTCCACAGATCTGCGCTTTTCACAGCAACAACTTATGTTTGAATTGCTAGCGCCCTGAGTGTTTTTAACAGGGATCTGCACTCTCTACAAACTGACATTAAAGACTTAAATAGGTGTGTAAGATCTGTGCTGACATTGATTAGACAACCCTAGCTACATTACAATAAACATGTGTTGTACTATGTAAAATACAGTATGTATGACCTTGTTTGACCTATATACAATGGTTCGTGTATGTCTTGTGTAATAATAATAATAACGGATTTTTATATAGCGGGTAATCCAGCCTACGACCAGACTCACCACGCTTTACATAGTCATTACATATAAATACATGCACTCGATAAAACATCGCTTTTGCTACAATACACTAAAAGACGGAACAGTAAAGGTACAAACTATTCACAACTATGTACACGAATTACAAAAAAGACAGAAATAGACTATTTACAACTATGTACACAAATGACAAAAAAGACAGAAATAGAATAGCAAAAACCTATTCACAGCTATTCATATGCCCGGTTAGGCCCAGGAGGAAAAACAACAGTATAAATATTTACAGCCGTGTATACACTTACGGATCAGACAGAGACAAAAGAGGAGAGAATGGCAGCGGGATACAAATCAGTCTGAATAATGCAGTTTGAAGAGGTGGGTTTTGAGGACCTTTTTGAATGCTTGTGTTGAGTGTATGTTGCGGATATGGGAGGGAAGGGAATTCCACTGCTTAGGTGCGGAGTAAGCGAATGCACGTTGGCCGTATGTCTTAGTGCGGGTGACGGGAACCTTGAGTGTGCGAGTGTCAGCAGAGGATCTTAAAGTGCGTGAAGGGGAGTAGACAGACAGTAGATCAGCAAGGTAGGAAGGACAAGAATCTGTGAAGAAGTTGTGACAGAGTACAGAGAGTTTGTACTCTATGCGTGCTTGCACAGGAAGCCAGTGAAGGGAATGTAGTAGAGGTGTGATGTGATCGCGTTTCTTAGCTCGGAATATTAGTCTAGCTGCTGAGTTCTGAACCTTTTGTAGTTTGTCAATGATGTGTTTTGGGGAGCCAGCGAGGAGAGAGTTGCAATAGTCAAGACGAGAAAGGACGAGAGCGCAGACTAGAGTTTTGGTGGCAGTGACTGTAAGATATTGGCGAAAGGAGATGATTTGGCGTATGGCCGTGTATGCAGAGCGACAGACGTTGGATATGTGGTTGTTGAGGGACAAGTCATCGTGGAGAATGTAGCCGAGATTTCTCGCTGAGGATGAGAACTGAATGTTTGTTGTCCCTACTGTAAGCGATGTTGGGAGAGGCGAGAGTGAGGCGGAGGTGTTGTGCTTGTGAATGAGGAGGGCTTCGTTTTTATCGTCATTAAGCTTAAGCTTGTTGAGTGTCATCCATGACTTAATGTCTGTGATGCAGTTCTCCAAAGTCTGAACAGTGGAATTAATGAGAGAGGGGGCAATGGATTTATAAAGTTGTGTGTCGTCTGCAAATGACTGACTCTCAACAGCATGCTTTCTAAGCAGGAGAAGCAGTGGCTTGGTGTACAGAGTGAATAACACCGGCCCTAAAACGGAACCCTGAGGCACGCCGCACACCAAGTCTGCTGTGCTGGAGAAACAGCCATCGACAGTGACTGCTTGCGATCTGTCAGAAAGATATGAGTGGAACCAAGCCAGGACCCAGCCAGAGATTCCAAAGTAGTGTTGAAGAGTGTTAAAGAGAATGTGGTGGTCGACTGTGTCAAAGGCGGCTGAGAGGTCTAATAAGGTGAGAACGGAGACGTTACCATTATCTAAGGCAAGCAACAGATCATTGGTTACCTTTAGGAGGGCTGTCTCAGTGCTGTGGAAGGGTCGGTAGGCAGACTGGTTGGGGCAAAATAAAGCGTTATCATATAGGTAGGCAAACAGTTGTTTGAGAACAATTTTTTCTATGACTTTGGACAGGAAGGAGAGGTTTGAAACAGGTCTATAGTTCTTTAGATTATTTTTGTCTAAACTTGGCTTTTTAAGGAGGGGTTTGATGACAGCCGCTTTGAGCACAGACGGAAAAACACCAGAGGACAGACTCTCGTTGATAATGTGGGTAATGGTCGGGAGTAGAGGGTCAAGATTCTCTATCAACATGGGGGTAGGAATGGGGTCAAGAGAGCAAGATGTTGGTTTTGAGCTTAAGATGACTTTCTTGACTTCTTGCTCTGTTATTGGTTGAAAAACTTCCATCTTTCCATCTACAAATGTACAATGCATTGTGTATGTCTTGTGTATGACTTTGTCCTATGATCAATACATTGGGTATGTCTTGTGCTTGACCTTGTCTGTCCCATGCACAATACATTGGGTATGTCTTGTGTATGACCTTGTCTGTCCCATGTACAATACATTGGGAATGTCCTGTGTGTGACCTTGTCTGTCCCATGTACAATACATTGGGTATGTCCTGTGTATGACCTTGTCTGTCCCATGTACAATACATTGGGTATGTCCTGTGTATGACCTTGTCTGTCCCATGTACAATACATTGGGTATGTCTAAACATTCAGACTTTGTTGAAAGTACAGGTCAACATACAGCACTGTTCAACTCTTGGTCCTTACTCTACCACCTACCTCTTCCCCCCCATCCAACCGTCATTTCCCCGATGGGCAGCCACTGTATCTATGTTAAGTTGTGTTTGGTGGTTTCTAGTACAGACTGACCACACACAAAGACAACTTGTCACTCTTAGTAATCTCTCGCCCGTCTCCCATTCGTGTTCCTGCATTCATAGAGGCCCGATGGCGCCAGCAATCGACACGTCTTCTTGATCCTGTGGTATTAATATGTGACTATGTCATCATCATCTCCTTCACCAGCAGCAGCATCGTCATCTGGGACATAGGGTGGTCTCGTGGCGCAGTGGATTAATCGCCGGTTTCCTATGCCGAAGGTAGCAGATTCGATTCCCGCAAGGGGCGAACGTATGTGACTTAGGTACGAGACTATTGAGGTCACCGAGGCTACATTTTCTTTTGGTAGAAGACGGGTGAACTTTGTTCACTCACACACTGGTTTATGTGAATGGTTATGGTGGTCACTTTCAAGACTTTTTACCGATCTGTACTGAGTTATTAGTCTTACTCTGTGCACTATTGTGTTTCAAGCAGTGGGTGTATGTTGGTGCATGATCTGCACTGAGCTATTAGTCTTACTCTGTGCACTATTGCGTTTCAAGCAGTGGGTGTATGTTGGTGCATGATCTGCACTGAGCTATTAGTCTTACTCTGTGCACTATTGTGTTTCAAGCAGTGGGTGTATGTTGGCGCATGTGGCTGAGCGTCGTGTATGGTGTTGTATTCAAAGGTTAAAAGGTGATAGCCTTCAGGTTGTTCAAATCAAAACCAGTCAAGTTAACATTACTACTTTTTGTACAACTTTAAAACGTGTTCTAAAAATATGGGACAGTTGTTTAAAGGTGACAAATCTGTTTTGACGTTTTGACTTGTACTATCGCAGAACTTTGTGGTTGCTGTACATCGATGCCAAGTTCTTCACTGAAGAGATACAAACGCTGAGCAAGGGTCCTTAGGTACTGGATTTTGAGCAGTTTGGTAGTGAAAATATTGCAGTAAATTTATGTTAAGTCATTCGCCCTTTCCTCTGGGCATAGAAAACTGTCGGTTGCACGATGGAAACGTAATAAACGCCCACAGCAGTGATTGGATGTTTTATCAAAGTGAGCTTGGGTCTGATTGTAACTGTGGTACACTTTTGGTTTTTTTTGAGTGTACAATCAGAATCTAATCTCTGTTGTTTTCTTGTCTGCCCTTTGATCTATCTCCATAGTTTTCTATCTCCGCACTGTGGGTAGCGTGGACACTGACAGGAAGTGCTGTACATTGGAAGTGTCTTTTAACATGTTCAACGGTTCTCCAGTTGCTGAACATCGAACTTACCACTCCTTAGATTGGTGGCTAAGCTCCTTTAGGTCTGTGTGGTGGCTAAGCTCCTTAGGTCTGTGTGGTGGCTAAGCTTTTTTAGGTCTGTGTGGTGGCTAAGCTCCATTAGGTCTGTGTGGTGGCTAAGCTCCTTAGGTCTGTGTGTTGGCTAAGCTCCTTTAGGTCTGTGTGGTGGCTAAGCTCCTTTAGGTCTGTGTGGTGGCTAAGCTCCTTTAGGTTTGTGTGGTGGCTAAGCTCCTTTAGGTCTGTGTGTTGACTAAGCTCCTTTAGGTCTGTGTGTTGGCTAAGCTCCTTTAGGTCTGTGTGTTGACTAAGCTCCTTTAGGTCTGTGTGGTGGCTAAGCGTCTTTAGGTCTGTGTGTTGGCTAAGCTCCTTTAGGTCTGTGTGGTGGCTAAGCTCCTTTAGGTCTGTGTGGTGGCTAAGCTCCTTTACAATACAATACAATACAATAAATCTTTATTAATCCAAAAACGGAAATTGATTCGACATGTCCACCTATAATTATTAATACACATACAGACACACTTTAGGTCTGTGTGGTGGCTAAGCTCCTTTAGGTCTGTGTGTTGACTAAGCTCCTTTAGGTCTGTGTTGTGGCTCAGCGCCTTTAGGTCTGTGCCAGGCCATTTATTTTCTTCCAATATACTGCACAGTAAAATTGCTTTTCCTTTTAGGACTTAGGACAAATTCAAAGTGGAGTGTTATGGTTTCCCTCCCCCGTCATCATCCCATCATCTCCACACCTTTCACTACTACAACTACCACTACTGCTACTACTACTGCTACTACTACAACTACTACTACTGCTACTACTACTACAACAACAACTACTACTACTGCTACTACTACAACTACCACTATTACTACTGCTACTACTACAACTACTACTACTACTATTAGTACTACTACTACTACTACAACTACTACTACTACAACTACTACTACTACTACAACTACAACTACAACTACTACTACTACAACTACAACTACTACTACTACTACTACTACAACTACAACTACTACTACTTTTACTGCTACTGCTACTACTACAACTACTACTACAACTACAACTACTGCTACTACTACAACTACTACTACAACTACTACTACTACTACAACAACTACTACTACTACAACAACAACAACTACTACTACAACTACAACTACTACTACTACTACTACAACTACTACTACTACTACTACTACAACTACTACTACTACTACTACTACTACCTTTCCTTTTCCTTCCCCTTCTCCTCCTGCTCAGCCTGTTAAATCGCCTCATGTTCTTCATTTCTTCCTCTTGTCTTATAAGACGACTAACGTATTGAAGTAAACTCTGTCTTTGTAGGACTATGTAGACCTTGTGTCTTTGTAGGACTATGTAGACCTTGTGTCTGTGTAGGACTAAGTAGACCTTGTGTCTGTGTAGGACTATGTAGACCTTGTGTCTTTGTAGGACTATGTAGACCTTGTGTCTGTGTAGGACTATGTAGACCTTGTGTCTGTGTAGGACTATGTAGACCTTGTGTATGTGTAGGACTATGTAGACCTTGTGTCTTTGTAGGACTATGTAGACCTTGTGTCTTTGTAGGACTATGTAGACCTTGTGTCTTTGTAGGACTATGTAGACCTTGTGTCTGTGTAGGACTATGTAGACCTTGTGTCTGTGTAGGACTATGTAGACCTTGTGTCTTTGTAGGACTATGTAGACCTCGTGTCTTTGTAGGACTATGTAGACCTTGTGTCTGTGTAGGACTATGTAGACCTTGTGTCTTTGTAGGACTATGTAGACCTTGTGTCTGTGTAGGACTATGTAGACCTTGTGTCTTTGTAGGACTATGTAGACCTTGTGTCTGTGTAGGACTATGTAGACCTTGTGTCTTTGTAGGACTATGTAGACCTTGTGTCTGTGTAGGACTATGTAGACCTTGTGTCTTTGTAGGACTATGTAGACCTTGTGTCTTTGTAGGACTATGTAGACCTTGTGTCTGTGTAGGACTATGTAGACCTTGTGTCTTTGTAGGACTATGTAGACCTTGTGTCTGTGTAGGACTATGTAGACCTTGTGTATGTGTAGGTCTATGTAGACCTTGTGTCTGTGTAGGACTATGTAGACCTTGTGTCTTTGTAGGACTATTATGTAGACCTTGCACAATGTGGAGCTACAACTTTAAACACAGTTGCAGTCAATCAGCAAATATGACTAACGCATTGTTCAAAATTATAGCTATGTTCATCATCTTCGGCGACATTATTGACGAGAGTAGTTTGGCATTCATGTTTCCATCAACCTCACCGACATGAACAATATCGTGCCAGTCCTTCCTCCTTCTATGAGTTATCTCCTCCTTCGCCCTTCACCCCTGCCATCTCCACTCCCTACCTTCTTTTCCGCTCAGCTCCTCATCAGCCGTTGGCAGCACACTGCATTTCATCGGGACGTGCCCGCTTTGTGGATGAAGTTTGCGCTTCGCGGTCGTCGCTCCTGTATTTACCGCCCTTTAGTGCGAAAACTCTCCGGTCATCAGGGAGCAAGGAGGCGGGAAACGTGGCAGCATCAGGCTTGATTTGATTTGTGACGCCGCCCGCCTCGTGCTCCGGACAGCCACGCAGTTTACCGAACACCAGCGACCGTCCCGAATTTGTACAGCAGAGTAGCGAGGCAAAGGTTGGTCAGCTATCACGAGTTGTTTCCCTTTCCTTCGCACACAATCTTCACAGAGATTTTAGGAGAGAATAATTGGTTGCAGCCCTGGAACTACTACTACTACTACTACTACTACTACTACTACTACTACTTCTACTACTATTACTATTGAAGAAGTAGAAGAAGGGGGCGAGGGGAGAATGAAAACAATGTAGCTGTCCGAACGACTTCTACAAGAGCTTTAAACTTGAAAGATTAAGCCCGTTGCAAGACTATTTGAACTGATGTCATTAATGAAAGGCGCTATATAAATCCCCTTTATTATTATTATTATTATTATTATTATTATTATTATTATTATTATTATTATTATTATTATTATTATTATTATTATTATTGAGGACCTTTCAGACATGGACATGTTTCGTCATGTTTCGTGGCAGGCAAAGGACATGCTTGTCGCGGACATCCGCGTGACCACATTTGAACTCATTTTGACCCTTGCGAGCAAACCTTTGGCTCGATAGAATAATCCTATTTTATTTTGCGCATTGCCGAAGGTGTGTACGTGTCCGCTAGGACAATCAGATGCATTATGGTTCATCCTCACGATCAGTCTCTTCGAGTCCTGGATTCGGAGCTAACTCGGGCTGGGGTGGTTGGGTTTTAGCTTGGGCCCTGGTTTGCACTGCAGCTATCTCTACAGTTTTAGGGGGCGTGCCTAAGAACACATACCTACAACCTAGCACTAGATCATACAGGGGTTTCTGTAAAACAGCTGCTTGGATTCGTCCTGTGACGTACCTACTCTCTACTTCTATCCAAGCTATTGGGCAAGCAGTCGTCGGTTTCGTCAAGTCTGCTCCTTGTAGTTCGACTGTCTTGTCCGTCAAGTCCGCGCGCGATACAAGAGATTCGCTAACTATCGCGTCGTATTATAGACCTGTGTCATACAGACAGTTCGCTTCTTTTCCGTTGACCTTGACCGTGTCTGTCACCGATGGGTGATCTCCGATTGTGTGTGGCTTTTTACCGCTGCTTTGAGTTAGAACTCTGTGCGCTGGCCGGCTTTCGCGCTCTTCCCTACGTTGTGCGGCCAACTTGAAACATTCTGCGGTGGAGTGATTATTTCTGTTGCAGAACGAGCAAAACCGTTTCTGTTCTGCGGGACCTCTTTTCCCGAATTCCGTGTTGGGTCCCTTATTCTGCCCGGGTCTGGGGTGATTTGGCTTATTCGCGGTGCGCTCTTCCCGGTGAGGGCTTCGTTTCGGTGCCTCTTTCCCGTTAGGCTTTAGGTCTCGCCTGAAGCTCTTGGCTTCTCCGTGGGCGGCCACGTACCTATCTGCGACCTTGACCAGATCTTCCAGTCTTTCCGCGCCCTGCTCTACTGAGAATGTTCTCAGCTCGGGGGTCATGGTTTCCCGTAGCTGTTCCCATACTAACAGTTCTGTCTACCATCATATGTCTTAGCCGTGGCTGACTGGCTAACCCACTTTTCTAGCATTGTGGACAACCGATCTGCGAACTGCGCATAGCTCTCTCCTTTCACTCTCCGATTGGTGCGGAATTTTTGCCGGTAGCATTCTCCTGTTAGTTCGAATCCCGTTAGGAGTGCCTCTTTTACTTTGTGATAGTCAGTCACTCTGTCAGTCGGTAGCTTACTGTAGATGTCATAAGCCTTTCCTCTAAGCCCTTGACTAAGCTTGAAAGACCAATGGGTGGGATCTAGTTTATACTCTGTTGCTAGGCGCTCAAACCTAGTCAAATAGAGATCTAGACCTTCTTCTCTTTCATTGAATGTCCCCAGTGGAAATGACATCCCTAGTACGGGGTTGGATGCTACCTCTAGTTGATCTGAGTGGGGAGGGGTTGAGGAAGAACTTGAGGCTCCTGATCCTAATCTTCTCAGCTCTAACTCATGCTGTCTGTCTTTTTCCTTTTCTGCCCTCTCATACTCCCATCTCCTAACTTCTGCGTCTCTCTCTGCTGCTATCTTCTTCTGTTCTGCTTCTAGTTCTAGTTTCTTCTTGTCTCTCGCTGCTTCTAACTCTGCTCTCTTATGCTCTGCTTCTAATGCTAGTTTCTTCTGCTCTGCTTCTAATGCTAGTTCTGCTTTTTTCTGTTCTCTCTCTGCTGCTCTCTCTGCCGCTTCGAGTTTCTTCTGTTCTCTCTCTGCTGCCCTCTCTGCCTTAGCTTCCTGCTTCTCTACCTCTTCATTGATATACGCAATTAGGTCTCCCCCTGCTAAGTGTAAAGCTTCTCCTAGTTCCTTGAAACGCAATCTCGAGGCCACTGGGTCCGACATTGTCAAAAGTGTCTATGACCAACCTCTGAATCCCGTGTAATACAAAAACACTAGCAATATTGCAATTCAATAACAACAATGCAAAGACCATAAAATTCGTAATCAATAATAGAATAAAACAAGAGTCAAATGGCATGCAACAGTTACTTAAGCAAAACCTGCAAAAGAACAATTCAACATATAGGCACAAAAAGAATTGAAGCAAAAAAGTTTTTAAACAAAGAATAGTGCACCAAAACTGGGTCCTTGTCCTACACTTACAACTATTCTAAGTTATTCTACTTCTACTGTTATCTAATTTTATTGTACCTAGATCCGGTTATACCCAATTCCTATTATACACAGATCCTGACTAGGCTCGCCAATTAAAGTGTAACGTGGGGGTTATGGGTTGCTGGGCTCTGCACAATGGAATGCTGTAACCCTCACGCTTTTATCTATGGGAACTGCTAGTTAGTCACCCGGTGAATTACTTTAATACATGTATTTATTTAGCTCGGTCTGAGTTAAGGCTGGGATACAGAGATAGATAGAAAAATGGTAAAAGATCACTGTCACACTAGCTTTCACACGGCTATGAATCATATTTAGTCCAGCCACTTGATAACAGTTAAAATCACACATTTATTTCTTCTACTCTATACAAGATCTTCGATGTACTAATCTACCTTAAAAAGTCATAAGTCAATGCAAATGATTCGATCGCTGATAGTCTAGGCAGCTATTTTCTCATCCTAGGGCACTGGCTACTAGCGTTCATGAAGATTGGACTACTGTGGTCCTCTTAACTATAGTTTCTGAAGAGTGGACTACTGTGGTCCTTTTGCTATCAGTTTTAGTGCACTTTTTCCTAGGCACTTAACTTGCGTGTGGTGTGTTTGAAGCCCTTCGTTGAGGTAGCTTCTGGTACACGCTGGGTCGTCGTGTAGTTTGGTTCCTTGACACGCTGTGTTGTCCTGGAGAGTGTTTTCCAGGGTTGCTCTCTCAGTCCTGTGCTGTAGAGGCTAAACAGCCAACTCGTCTTTTCTGTTGAGTTGGGCGCACGCTATATCTCGCCTGCTCGTCGGTAACATAGGAGACGAAATTCTGCACAACCCTAAGTAATAGGTCTGTGCAGAGCGTCTCACTGAAAGCCAAAGTAGCCCTCAGTGATAGCTCCACATCTCTATACATAAGCGACGAACATTCTGCTACGTCCGTGGTCCACTGGAATCTCAACTCTAATTTCCTATACATACATAAATATAACTCGTGGCTAATTATACACATAAAGAATTAATAATATTATAAACATTCACTGGTACAGCCACTGGTCTGCAAACATACATATAGGTTAAACAACAGTGGTTCCGTCAGGTATACAACATGGCGTCAAAACCGGTCGTGCTTAACACGTGTTCGGCTTCTCCACGTGGTAAGGCAAATTCGGATTAACAATTCAAATCTATGCATAACAAATTCCACAAACATAATTTCAACAATAATATAAATATATCACGATGAAACAGAAGTATGTTCATTTACCTGTTTGACAAAGTCAGGCCCGTGGCTACTTGATTGAATTCTAAGATTCACAAGTCCTGCTTCCTGGTCTATGAGTGGAGAGATACTACTGCTAACTGTGTAGCTGGTTACTGCTCCTCGTCTCAAACTCGACTCCCGTTCTATCTCTCTATTTGAATCAGCCAGACCTGGTTGAATCCATTCTAAACTGTGTTCTCATTGGCTGGTAATCGACTCGCCTAACGTAGCTACGATGATGTCATTGCCTGCGCTACTACCGTCAGCTACCACTGTGTGTAAACGGCAGTATACCTTTGCTACGCTTGATTACTTCCATTGTCTGCTGCAGCCTAACATTACCATTCTAAGATTACATTGACTAAACAAGGCTAAATTGTAAAGTAGGCAGGGTAAACTGGTCTGTCTGTCACACACACACACACAAACGCGCAACATAATTTGCACATTTATTCAGTTTCTCTGATGCGCATTATAAATACAATGAAACAGCACTCGCATTGGAGAAAATAACAACCAGAATCGAGGCATTCTGCTCCAACAAGGGAAGTCATTATTCTAAACGCTAATCATTTTATACAGGCAACAGTTCCTCACTCCTTACAGTTCCTCACTCCTTAATTACAGTTCCTCACTCCTTACTGTTCCTCACTCCTTACTGTTCCTCACTCCTTACAGTTTCCACTCCGCATGAAACATATGTAATGTAAATGTGGTGCACTAACCAACTGGACAGATGTGTGGGAACAAGTATCATAACAGGAATATATAAATAGAAATTAAAGATGTTATTTGATTTTAATTTGCATGGCACACACCCCCCCCCTAATACACACACATACATACATACACACACATTGATGGCGCATGTGCCCTGTGTAATATATGCGCATCCATTTAAGTATATCATACAGATGGGAATTTGGGCAGCAAAATTTTTGGAGACTTGCTCATGGCAAGGAACTAATCATACAATTTGGTTGAGCAACAGCAACAAGAACCACAACAACAGACAACAACAACACCAATAACAACGATACAATAATTACTGCACAAGTGAAAATGGAGGACGCCAGCTGGAGTGCAGCCATTCTCCTTGGGTTCACATTTTTCCGCCTCGGCCATTTTTCAATTTTAATGAAATGTTATATTCTTGTCAAAGTATTAAGATTGATTGTTATTTTCAGCCATCTCCTACTTTGGGAAAAAGGATTGTGAAGTTGAGGCTTACGATCTGTGCAAGGAAATAGTTTGGGAAAATAGAACGGATAAGTTTCTCAACAAAAATCAACGAGGAGGATGGATAGGTGGAGGACGGGAGGTGTGAAGGGAGGGAGCAGCATGAAAACATGGTTCCACATTACAAGCAGTTGCGAGGTGTTGAGATACTGTCTGTTTTGGGGATCGATTTTCACGGGATGAACTAGATACAGAGCTGTGTTGCACGCAGTCACAGATGCATTTTCACAACAGGCGATGGCGGTGGGGCTCTGGTCTGGAAACTTTGGATGCTTTTATTTATCCTGTTATTGTTGTTGTTGTTGTTGTTGTTGTTGTGTTGTTGTTGTTCTACTTCTTCTTCTTCTTCCTCTTCTTCTTCCTCTTCTTCTTTTTCTTCTTCTTCTTCTTCTTCTTCTTCTTCTTCTTCTTCTTCTTCTTCTTCTTCTTCTTCTTCTTCTTTTTCTTCTTCTTCTTCTTCTTCTTCTTCTTCTTCTTCTTCTTCTTCTTCTTCTTCTTCTTCTTCTTCTTCTTCTTCTTCTTCTTCTTCTTCTTCTTCTTCTTCTTCCTCCTCCTCCTCCTCTTCCTCTTCTTCTTCTTTTTCTTCTTCTTCTCCTCCTCCTTCAATTTTTCTTCTTCTTCTTCTTCTTGCAACGGGTATTAATACTTAACGATGTGAAGAACGACCATGTGAAGAATGACCATGTGAAGAATGACCATGTGAAGAATGACGATGTGAAGAATGACCATTTGAAGAATGACCATGTGAAGAATGACCATGTGAGGACCATGTGAAGAATGACCATGTGAAGAATGACCATATGAAGAATGACCATGTGAAGAATGACCATGTGAAGAATGACGATGCCGTCCACAGCAGTGTGCAACCTTCCTTCTGTACACACTGCCATCTGGGACGCCATTTATATAATTTCTGCTTGGCTAAACCCCGTATCAGTAACATGGACGATGTTTAGCACAGTGTAATTTGAGGGTAATTTTACACTCATCCCCTGCCCCCCCCCCTCCCGCGCACCCTCATTTTTCCTGACACTGATTTACATTAATAACTGTTTTTGCCTACCCCAACATGCATTCCCCCTGTAACTAACTAACTCTCTCTCTTTCTCTCTCTCTCTCCCTCTCCCTCCCTCCATTCCTCTGTCTCTCGCTTTCCCTCATCATTTTTCCTTGCCCCGTCCCTCTTGCGTTTTGTCCCTCCCTAGGGCCCCATTTGAGCTGTTATCCGTCAAGGCAGTCAAAGAGGAGCTGATGCTGGCAGTCTGAGATGTTGCACTGTGCTATCTCTGCCCATCCGCCATGGAACGCCACACAGAGCAAAGCACGTTGCACATAGATGGGCAGTAGGTGGACTAAGTCAATAGAAAGCAAATTGCGAGTTCTAACCACTCGTCATCCCAATCATTTCCACCGATCTGGGGATTGTCCATTGAGCATGTACAGTTGGATGTCATGGAAAAGAAGCGGAAGAAGAAAAACAAGCGCTTATAAAACTAATAAATTATTTGGCATTGGATGAAAAACGTGTAATAATTTACATCGTTTCATACACCATGCCTACTCAATCGTTTTCCTGCAGTGTTAGACTGCAGTGGTTTTCCACACTCGGCCCACAAGGGATGGCTACACAGCCGGCGTGGGACAGGGGATTCGTTGCAGCTCAAAATAACGAAGGGATTTTTCCCACACTACCTCCATTAATTGCCCCACTTTTAGATCTGCGCATGCGCTACGCAATGTCTTCAAAGGAAAATTGAGATGTCTTGAACTTGGAGAGATGGCGGTGTTGAATGAATGTGAATGTTTCAGAAAATTGCGTCGTCGTCATCATCATCATCATCGTTATTGGAGCCTACACAAGCATAGACGTCAGTATTTTTGGATAAAAAGTTAGACATTATATTTTTTACTTAAACCTTGTTGAAGCCTGTAGGTGTCGAACCCATCATTCAGTTCATCACACCCCTGGATATTTGTTTTCTTCGTTCCCCTGACCTTCAAAGGGTGGAGGCGTTGGTATCATCCACAGGGATTCTTTCCGCATTTCATTCTCTCAGTACCTGCCTTGTGTCCATGACTCTTTCCAGTTTGTGAAAGCCTCTCTCACCCTTCACGGTCAAACCATCATCTTCATTGTCATCTACCGCATTTCTCCCCCCACCCCTCCATCCCCCCTTCCCCTACCTCAGCAGTGACAAGAACAAGCTATCTCCTGTCATGTTTCACCAACAGTTTTATACTCTTTCTTCATATCTACTCCTCAAAACCTGGCAAACTCCTCATTCTCGGCGACATCCACTTTGACAAACAGGATCATTGGGAAATAAAACGCATCTGTCAAAACCTATCCATACATAGCTTACTCATTTTGTTTCTGAAGCCACCTTTGCCTTCAACTATCACTTCCTAAGAACTACCATCAACCTTCTCCGATTCCTTCTCTTCAAAGCTAGAAAAAAAATCCGCGGCAAGCTCGATCAGACCCCTTTCTCGTCCTTTCCTCTAGAATCTTCTTTTTCTGGATAGCCTCTCCTCCTTTTTCAGCCTTTACTGAAACGGAAATCAAAGAAATAGTGAAAACTATACCTTTGAAATCATGCGTGTTAAACACTGTTCTTACCTCTGTGTTTAAAGACTGCCATCCTGACCTGCTTCCTTCTATAACCTACATCATGAATACTTCTCTTCAATTTGGCTCTGTCCCACTCTGCTTCAAGACTGCCGTCATCCGCCCTTTTAAGAAAAAAGCCGACCTTGATCCTATCCCATTCCTATCCTATCCTATATCATTCCTATCCTATACCGTAATTCGAAGGTCGTAGGGGCACCACAGATGATCGTTTAACCAGCGTACTCCATCTATCTCTGTCCTCAGAAACCCTCATGGCTTCGCTCAGTGTCAAACCAGTCCATTCTGGAATGTTGTGCTCCCACCTCTTTTTCTGTCTCCCTCTTCTTCTGCCTCCTTGTACTATGCCTTGAAGAATGGTTTTTGCAAGGCCTGATACTCTGGTGATGTGGCCATACCATCGGAGTTTCCGTTTCTTCACCACTGTGAGCATGTCATCATGTTGTCCAATGGCTAGTGTGATGGTCTGTCGGACTTCGTCGTTGGCGATGTGGTGGGTATAGGAAATGCCCAGAAGTCTTCTGTAGCACCTCATCTCATGCTTTGTATTATTCGTTGTAGATCTGCTGTGAGGGTCCATGTTTCGCAAGCGTGTAGGAAAATGGGGATGACAAGGGAGCGCAGCAGCCTTATCTTGGAATGTAGACTGATGGTCCTGTCTTTCCAAATGGGCTTCAACCTTTTCTGGGCAGCAGTTGTTTGTGCGATCGTGGAGAGAATTTCCTGTCTGATACAATGCCTCCTAAATATTTGAAGCTATTCTCTCTGTTGAGGGATTGGCCTTGGATTTTGATGTCCACGTTGATGCAATTGGTGTTGATGGTCATCATTTTGGCCTTCTCAGCACATATTTCCATAGTCTCTGGAGATGCTGTCAAGCCTCTCTACCAGGTGTTCAAGTTCTAACTCCATCCAATCCATCACTGTCATCCGCAAAACGGAGGTTGGAGTTTGCTCTACCCCCTATGCTGACTGTGCCTTCGTGATCTGCAAGGGCATCTGACATGATGCTCTCTAGGAAGATGTTAATGAGTGTTGGAGAGAGTAGGCATCCTTGGCGCACATCGATTGTTGTTCTTAACCAGTTTCCGATGGCGCTGTTGTGAAAGACTGCATTTGTAGCTTTGTCATGCAGGCTTTTGATGACTTCAATAATTTTAGGTCTGATGTTGTACACTCTCATGGTTTCCCACAGAGCTGCATGCCAGACTCCGTCAAACGCTTTCTTGAAGTCTATAAACACATGATATAGATGTTGTTGGTGCTGTAGGTATTTCTTGCAGATTATTCTGAGGTTGAAAATCTGTTCAGTGGTACTTCGCCCTGCCCTGAATCCTGCTTGTTCTTCAGCTATTATTTGTTCAGCTTGGGGTTTCAACCTGTTGATTATTATTTTCAGGATGACCTTGCTGGGATGGCTGGTGGTGCGGTAATTTTCACACTCCCGAAGATTACCTTTTTTTGGGAAGAGTGATGACAAGCGACTGGGTTCATGGTGTGGGCCATTCCCTACATTGCCAGATCTTGTTACAAATAATGGTGAGGGCGTGAATCATCGATTCTCATCCTGTTTGAAGCAATTCCGCGGGTTTGTTGTCCACTCCCGCTGACTTCCATTTCTTCAGCGATTGCACTGCTGCCTCAACTTCTTCTCGGAGAATTGGGAGGATTTCTTTTTCTTCTCTGTTCTCAGGACATGCTAGAACTGATGGGTCTCCGTTTGGTATGTAATTGTAAATGTAGAGCAGTACTCTGTCCATCTATCCAAGACTTCTTGTTCTTCTGTAAGTCATATGCCAGACTTGCTTTGGATCGTGGAGATCTTGGGCTGTTTAACACTTGTCAGCCGCTTCACAGTCTGGTAGGCCTTCTTGCTGTTGTTCTTGTTCAGACTGTTCTCTATTTCCTGGCATTGATCTTCTATCCAGTTCTCCTTTGCTGTGCGCATGCCTTTTCGGATGTCATTGTTGATTTTTCGGTAGGCATCAGCTCCCTGTAAGGTTTTCTTTTTCTTTTTCATCTCTCTTCGTTTATCACAGATCAAAAGGTTCAGGTGTGATCCACGGTTTCTTCTTTGGGCTGTGCTTGCCAAGAATCTCAGTGGCGGCATCTGTCACAGCTGAGTTGAAGGTGGTGGTCATGGTGTTGACATCTACTTCACTAGCTCCCAAAATGAGCAGTGGTGCAAATTTCCCTCCAATTGTGGCTATTGAAATATTTCTGCCTTGGCCTTGATCCAGAAAACATTAAGAACTACCGTCCAGCCTCCAACCTCCCTTTCCTGTCCAAACTTTTAGAAAACATTGTACTGAAGCAGGTCAGTCACCATCTATCCTCTAACAACTTGTTCTATTTTTCTACATATTACCAACAACTTACTTTCAGCCCCCGATTCTGGAAAACTATCTTTCCTGACCTTTCTTAATCTTTCTGCCGCTTTCGATACAATTGACCATTCCATTCTTTTCCTCGGTTTGAAAACATTTCGGCATCAAAGATGCTGCTTTCAGTTGGTTCCACTCCTACCTCACTGATCACTTTCACACTGTCTCTGTCAACAAAAAACTTTCTGCTCCATCAAAGCTTACCTGTGGCGTAACGCAAGGCTCAGTTCTAGGACCCATTCTTTTTACTCTGTACACATCACCACTGTCTCAGATCATTCAGGAACATAGTGTTGACCATCACTTCTTTGCTGATGACACCCAGCTTAACAATAGGGACGCTCTTGAAAATTCCCCCATTCTGGAAACCTCATCCGGCTGCTTCTCAGACATCCAGCATTGGATGATAGCAAACAAATTACAACTCAGTGCAGATAAAACAGAAGTCATGCTCATTGGCACTAAGTATAAACTATCCTCCATTCTCACCGACACAATAGCTCTAGGTCATAACCTCATCCCTCTTTCACCTACTTCAAGAAACTTGGGTGTTGTCCTGGACAATACCCTTAATATATGAGATTTTATCCGCAAAACATGTCAAGCCTCCCACTCTCGCAACTTGCGCTTTTCATCCGACTCACTGCTTCTAAGGTTACCCCGTCACAAACTGTCCTCTGTTTGTTCTAGATTATTTGTGTGGACCAATGGCCTGGAATTCATTACCACATTTTCAACGCAGCATAGGAATATCAACACCTTCAAAGCAAATCTCAAAGTTCTTTTTTTCTATAGTCTTCTCCTGTTCTGTTCTGTCTTCAGACTATTTCTTCCACGTTGCCTCATCTTTTTGTGCGTGCGTGTATGTGTGTGTGGTGGTGGGGGAGGGCGGATTACTGTGTTTATTACTGCCTCTCCCCCAGTCCGCTTCGCTTTCGTCTGCTACCAGCCATTTATGTGTATTTATTGTACTGATGTTTAATGAGTATGTATCAATGCGTGAGGGTGCGCTTTGAACTGTTCCGTACTGTTCCTTGTCATCTTCATCTTCCTATACGCTTGCCAAACATGGACCCTCACAGCAGATCTATAACGAAGAATACAAAGCATGGAGATGAGGAATGCTACAGAAGACTTCTGGGCATTTTCTATACCCAGCACATCACCAACGACGAAGTCCGACAGACCACCACACAAGCCATGGGACAACACGATGACATGCTCACAGTAGTGAAGAAACGGAAACTCTGATGATATCGCCACGTCATCAGAGAATCAGGCCTTGCAAATACCATCCTGCAAGGCACGGTGCAATGAGGCGGAAGAAGAGGGAGACAGAAGAAGAAGTGGGAGCACAACATTCGAGAATGGACTGGCTTGACAGTGAGCGAAGGCATGAGGGTTGCTGAAGACAGGGAAAGATGGAGTACGCTGGTTATGGTGTCGGGCGTTTAGTTCTCAACGCCGTTCTGTATCTTTCCAATCCAAGCCAACTTGCTTACAAGGACGAATGAAGCCACCGATACATTATCATTTTTAGTCACATTCCTTAAAAGAGATCGATTCAGTTGGCAGATGTGGGGAAACGCTGACTATAGAAGTTCCACATTCTGATACAGCAGTCTAACGCATAAATTGGAGGGAGGAATTGGGGGATGAGAGAGAGAGACGGAGACACACACACAGAAAGAGGCAGAGATTGTGATCTGGCACCCAGTTCTAATGACACGGTTTGCAGAACTAATAATCCGTCTGGTGATTTCATAATTCTCTTTATCGCTCGTGCGCTGTTTGAGGAACAAGCACATGGTCCCCATAGACGTCTGGACCTATGAATATCTGATCACATCTTTTGTCATTTCCCACGATCTGAAACGAAATGGCGGAATTCTAAATTTGAGAACTTTTGATTGCATGCTGCAGAATTGGAAATCTCTCGAGAATTATCTGAGAAGCTCGGATAGCGTGCTGCATGCTGCAGACTTAGAAATCTCTCGAGAATCACGAGATATATGCCCACGTCTTTTGTACCTCACGTCCCTAACTATGCACATTTGCATTGGCTCAGTGTAAGTAGGGTATCGCTGACCTAACTCTGTGGTGGGGTGGGGGTTGGGTAGGGGGGGTGGAGGTGGGTGGTATTTGGAAACCAGAAGGTTGCGTGGTGACGTGGCCATACCATCGGAGTTTCCGTTTTTTCACCACTGTGAGCAGAGACCATCATGCAAGGCACAGTGCAAAGAGGTAGAAGAAGAGGGAGATCGAAAAAGAGGTGGGAGGACAACATTCGAGAATGGACTGGTTTGACACTGAGCGAAACAATCAGGGTTGCTGAGGACAGGGGAAGATGGAGTACGCTGGTTAAACAATCATCTGTGGTGCCCCTACGACCTCCGAGTTACGGGATAGGATAGGATAGGAAGGTTGCGTGATTTTTTTTAAAATCTTTTAAATGTTTTCCCTGTGTGCATCCTGATTTCCACTGCGTTCAGCCTATCGTAGGTTTTGTTGTCATTAGACGTGTCTGCTTCTCTTCAACGTATTTCTATGCAGTCACTGGCTTCCTTCACACACGATTGACCCGGCATTCACGCCTCAATAGTCTGGATGAAGTAGGCTTAAATCACGTGCACTTACTGAGTATTTAAGATTCTGAGAGACTACGCCAATGATAAATGCGGATAAAAGGTATCGTTATATTAATGCTATAAAAAAAATCTATGTTGAAAAATGCAGATTAGGTTTTAACTGTTACGTTGTGTGCGTTCCTCGATGTTGACAAGGCATATGCAGGAGATCGAGAGTAGCACCTGCACGATGGATTGCAAGGCTACATGGAGACTACTTCCACAACACAGCCTGTGTTTAAGTGACCAGACAAAACAAGGCAGACAAGACAAGACTAGCAAAGCCTACATTCTGTACACTGCGCTGCTGTACCCCAATGTCGGACTTCATTGCTTATGATTGCACCAGTGTACCCACTATATGTATAGTCCGCCATCATCAATAGTTTTCCGTCAGAAGTACACCATGTTTGAAGCAAAACATTTGATTACATGGCGATTATTTGAATAATACGAATATTTGATGTGATTACTTAAAAAATATTTGATGTGATTACGTAAGGTAATATATATGTATCTATAATGTGTATATAATATATATATGATGTGGTATATTTCTATGTTGCGTTTGGATACCCAATACTATGGAAGAGACAACAGGACAAAGTAGGAAAAGTGATGAAGAAAGAAGAGGTAGTAACATACAGTAACATACTTGCATTTATTATTTCAATGAAAAGTCGCCTTTGCCATTTTTTCTTCCTACTTTCATATAAAAAGACGCAATGTGTGTGCTTTCAGGGAGATAAATGTGTACATCTCTCCATCAAGTCACACTTCCGATCTTGGCAAGCTCTTTTTTTCAGTCTCAGTAAACCTTACTTCCGCTGTCGGTCAACAAAATGGCGGGTTCGGTGGTTGGCGTAGTCAGCTATTCAGTAGTTTGTGTTGGGACCAAGAGAGAGGTACCAGCCTCCATTCATCACTCAAAGTAGGCTTTTTTCTTGCTGACACACTTCATAGTCTCTGCACAGTGGTTTAGCAGTACACATAGAGGCTGTGTTCCACGAAGACGCATTCACATAGTGAACATTTTGTCTCGCTGTGTTTGAGGAGATTATTTTGTTTTTGAGGGATCAGGTCACTGCGTATATCAGCCTTTTTCCTGGAAGGCTAACTCACGAAGATGTAAGAGTTCATGCACTTATCGAGTATAGGGCTGTCACAAATAGACCTCTGTCGCTATAAATGCATTGTTAGGGTTGCCTCTGTACTACTACTATTAATAATTATAAGGATATTTATAAGGCGCTTTTCCTAGTAAAGAACAGTTCACTTTCCCTCACGCATTCACACACTCGTTAATTAAAATACTACTTCTGTGTTATAGTTATGACTGTTGTAGACAGCATCTGTCCTACTTCTGTATTTGACTGTAGACTGCATCTGTCCTGCTTCTGTATTTGACTGTAGACTCCATCTGTCCTACTTCTGTATTTGACTGTAGACTGCATCTGTCCTGCTTCTGTATTTGACTGTAGACTGCATCTGTCTCACTTCTGTGTTTGACTGTAGGCTGCATCTGTCCTGCTTCTGTATTTGACTGTAGATTGCATCTGTCCTAGTTCTGTGTTTGACTGTAGACTGCATCTGTCCTACTTCTGTGTTTGACTGTAGACTGCGTCTTTCCTACTTCTGTATTTGATTATAGACTTCAATCTGTCCTACTTTGGTTTGACTGTAGACTGACTGTATCTGATCTTACTTCGGTGTTTGACTATAGACTGCATCTGTCCTACGTCTGTTTGACTGTAGACCGCATCTGACCTACTTCTCTTTGACTGTAGACTGCGTATGTCTTCTGTGCTTGACTGTAGACTGCGTATGTCCTACTTCTGTGTTTGACTGTAGACTGCATCTGTCTTACTTCTGTTTGACTGTAGACTGCATCTGTCTTACTTCTGTATTTGACTGTAGACTGCATTTGTCTTCTGTGTTGGACTCTAGATTGCATCTGTCTTACTTCTGTATTTGACTGTAGACTCCATCTGTCCTACTTCTGTATTTGACTGTAGACTGCATCTGTCCTACTTCTGTATTTGACTGTAGACTGCGTCTGTCGTACTTCTGTGTTTGACTGTAGACTGTATCTGTTCTTACTTCTGTGTTTGACTGTAGACTGTATCTGTCCTACTTCTGTATTTGACTGTAGACTGTATCTGTTTTTACTTCTGTGTTTGACTGTAGACTGCGTCTTTCCTACTTCTGTATTTGATTATAGACTTCAATCTGTCCTACTTGTGTTTGACTGTAGACTGCATCTGTCATACTTCTGTGTTATAGTCATGACTGTAGACTGCATCTGTGTTATAGTTAGTTATACTTAAGCCAAAGAGTGCGTCCGCTGTGGTGAAAGCGGTGCCAAAGCAAATAAAGCATTGAATGTTAATCTATCACATTGCATGAATGTTAATCTGTCGCATTGCATGCATGTTAATCTATCACCTTGCAATAATGTTAATCTAGTACATTGCATGCATGTTAATGTATCACCTTGCAGACAGCATTCCAAAGGTCAAGGTTGACGGCCTGTGGTGTAATACACCCTGATGTATGGACAGTTGCACGCTATGTCTTCCAGTGAGAGTATAAACCGAGATCTAGTCTGTGAAGGCACGCATTACATGGCATGGACTTTAAGGATCCTGCAGACGCTAATGTCTTAGGCCGGTGAGCGTCAGCTATAGAAACACGGCCAGCTAGCACCAGCTCCGTTCTTCTCTGTGCCCTGTTATTTCAGGTTTTCATTGTGCTTCGTTCATCTGGCAAAAGGCTCAGAACTATAAAGACCCGTACCTGCCGCTTCAAGAACAGTTTTTTTCCTCAAGCAGTGACAAACCTCAACTCCTTGTCTGCCACCCGATGATACCGGACTATCTCAGTGACTTATGCATAAGAGAGAGAGAGAGAGAGAGAGAGAGAGAGAGAGAGAGAGAGAGAGAGAGAGAGTGAAAGAAAGACAGAGACAGAAAGAGAGGAAGAGAGAGACAGTGAGAGAGAGAGAGAGTAGAGAGGAAGTGATAGCGAGGGAATTTATAGATGTATGTAGAGTGCTTGTGTAAGATAAGAAAAGAGAATTGAGAGAGCGAGAGATAACGGAGAAGAGCGCGCACGTGTGTGTGGATGTGTGTGTCTATTTGATTTGGTCATTCTGTTTCTACTAATTTCCAGTCAGTATTATTCCTAGTCTTGTATCAGTGTGTCCGCAAGTGGATGGTTGCGCGAAGGTGTGGTTGGCTTAGTTATTGTGTTTAGTATAAATATGTGTGCCAACATCAAAGTGTATTCCTCGTGCTTGTCATCTGGCGAAATAAAGTTCTGTTGTCTGTTAGGGTACAGCCCAGTCATAGTTAAAATTGAGGCCTGTCATTGCAGGTTTTCATTGTGCTTCGTTAGGGCACAGTGAAAACACTGTCAAGAAAATGTATAGTACTACTATTTTTAAAACATTGGCAAAGATTAAAGACATTAAACTAAAGTGGTTACAAACACGAATTGTTTACAGAATTTTGGGTACGAATATTATTGGTAAACAAATGAGAAAGCTGGAGGATGACCTGTGTACGTTTTGTAAATCAGAAAAAGAAAATATTCAGCATATGTTTTGGCATTGTAACGTTAGTAATAATTTTTGGATGACTCTTCAAAGATTAATTAATAATAAATGTGAAATTGTCCATAACTTTACGCTGGGTGAACAACTAATATTGTTTGGTTGTCATGAAAGGGTTAAGACAGATGATGTCCTTGATTTGATATTGCTGCTTGCAAAATCGTATTTGTATAGTTGTAAATTTAAGCAGGAATTACCTTCACTAATCGGGTTTACCAAAATGCTTAAATCTAGATATGACATTGACAGATGGAATGCAACATTATCCATGCAATATGTGCAATTTGAAACACTTTGGCATGTCTACAGGCCACTGTTTATGTAATATTGTTTCCCTGTCTTTTCGTGTGGTTTTTTTATGATCGTCTTTATGTTTTAGGGTGTGTAGTTTTTTTGTGTTGTTTTTGTTGTTTTTTTTCTTTTTCTCTCTTTAAATTTAAAACGTCACCGTGCTAATGAATTAACAACAAAATGTATAAAGGTGTAATATGTTTATGGTGAATTAAAAAAATGTATAGTACTACTTTTAAAAATGCTTATTTTTTGGCTACGTGCGTGAATGTCGAGATACAATTGAATGGCTTGCATTCTTGTTTTATTTCTTTCTCTCTTTTGCTCTCACTTCCAATCTTCTTACTTTTCCCTCAGTATTTCTGTCTCTTTCTGCCTCTCTGTATATCTGTCTGTCTCTCCCTCTGTCTGTCTCTCTGTCTCTCCCTTTCTGACTAGCCCTCTCCCTCTTTGTCTCTCCCTCTTCCTCTCCTTTTTCTGTCTTTGTCTCTCTCTCTCTCTCTCTCTCTCTCTCTCTCTCTTAATTTCCCTCTCTCCCCATTTGGGACTGTCTTCTCTCCCTCTTCCTCCCCTATTTTTGCCTTTGTCTGTCTGTCTGTTTCTCTCACTCTCTCATTTCCCCCACCTCTCTCTCTCATTTCTCTCTCCTCTTTTTTTCTCTCTCTCATTTACACCCAATATTAAATTCTCATTGTATAGCATTCCACAAAGTTCAATGATGTGTGGTGACGCCAGCATGCCTGTGCAATTCATTCCCATTAAATGATGATTTGTGAGGATCCACATTTCAATGTCTCTTCCATCTTGTCAATGACGTGTTCAGCAGTAATGTGATTGGAACTGACTGCACCACGTGTAGAAATGTTCATGTCCTATCCTATCCTATCCCGTAACTCGAAGGTCGTAGGGGCACCAAAGATGATCGTTTAACCAGCATATTCCACATTTCTCTGTCCTGGCTTCGCTCAGTGTCAAGCTAGTCCATTCTGCAATGTTGTCCTCCCACCTCTTTTTCTGCCTCCCTCTTCGTCTGCCTCCTTGCATCGTGCCTTGCAGGATGGTCTTTGCAAGGCCTGATGCTCTGGTGATGTGGTCATACCATCGGAGTTTCCGTTTCTTCACCACTTTGAGCAGGTCATCGTGATGTCCAATGGCTTGTGTGATGGTCTGTCGGACTTCGTTGTTCGTGATGTGCTGGGTATAAAAAAATGCCCACAAGCCTTCTGTAGCACCTGATCTCTATACTTTGTATTATTCGTTGTAGATATGACATTTGGGTCCATGTTTCGCAAGCGTATAGGAAGATGGGGATGACAAGGGAGCGCATCAGCCTTACCTTGGGATGTAGACTGACGGTCCTGTCTTTCCAAATGGGCTTCAACCTTGTCAGGGCAGCAGTTGTTTGTGCGATCTTGGAGAGGACTTCCTGTCGCGACTCACTGTCTGATACAATGGCTCCTAAATATTTGAAGCTATGCACTGTGTTGAGGGATTGGCCTTGGACTTTGATGTCCATGTTGATGCCATTGGTGTTTTTGATCATCACTTTGGTCTTCTCTGCAATTATTTCCATTCCATAGGCTCTGGAGGTGGTGTCAAGCCTCTGAACCAGCTGTTCAAATTCTTGTTCCTCTCCAGCCAGTCCATGAATGTCATCCGCGAAAACTGAAGTTGGAGATTGCTCTATCCCCTATGTTGATTGCGCCTTCTTGATCTGCAAGGGTATCTGACATGACGCGCTCTAGGAAGATGTTAAAGAGAGTAGGCATCCTTGGCGCTCACCGATTGTTGTTCTGAACCAGTTTCCGATGGCGCTGTTGTGGAGGACTACACTGGTAGTCTTGTCATACAGGCTTTTTATGACTTCAATAATTTTAGGGCTGATGTTGTACACTCGCATGGTTGCCCACAGAGCTGCATGCCAGACTCGGTCAAACGCTTTCTTGAAGCCTACAAATGTTGTTGGTGCTGTAGGTATTTATCGCAGATTATTCTGAGGTTAAAAATCTGTTCATTGGTACTTCGCCCTATCCTGAACCCTGCTTGTTCTTCAGCTATTATTTGTTCAGCTTGGGGTTTTAACCTATTGAATATTATTTTCAGGAGGACCTTGCTGGGATGTAGAAATGAGGCTATAATAAATTTCTTCTGTCATTGTCAAATGTTGCTAAATCTATTATCGTTGTCAGATGTTGCAAATCTATTATTGTCAGATGTTGCTAAATCTAGTATCATTGCCAACTGTTGCTAAATCTAGTACCTGTCGTTTAGTCTCTTCTTTACAAGTGCGTGGTATATGTTTGAAATACAGTTAAACGACTTGCCATTTTGTTATTTTTATTATAGAAAGTAGTAGGTGATGGCGAGGAAAACAAAGAGTTTGAATTGAGAGGATGAGAGAGAAGACAGACGGACAGACAGGCAAGCAGAGAGGTAAGCAATGGGAACATAAGCAGTTAGACGTCCCAAATCAAAGCCCACAACTAAAGCCCCTCAGTCCACCGAGGGAAATAAGACGCGCGAGAGAGAGAGTGAGACAGAGTGAGAGTGAGAGAGTGAGACAGAGAGGGAGAGAGAGAGAGTCGCAATGAAGGAGGGTCTAGAGAGAGGTAGAAGTTAGGGTGGACAAAATGTGGATCACTGCAACTGATCCCCTGTGTATTTACCCCATCATGGCGACAAACAGTCACAGACCTCGCCAGCCCTGTAAAGCTTCTGCATTGGGATTGACTCACTTCCTGCTTTGCATCCACACCCACACCCACACCCACACCCATCCGTTCCCACTTCCACATCAGCCATACACCCAGATCAGATTGATCCCCATGCTGACATTACACCCTGCCCATACACACCTCCTACCCACATTCACATTCTTACACACAGGGGGGTTGTTCATTCTTCTTTTTCTTCTTCTTCTTCTTCTTCTTCTTCTTCTTCTTCTTCTTCTTCTTCTTCTTCTTCTTCTTCTTCTTATTATTATTATTATTATTATTATTATTATTATTATTATTATTATTATTATCGTTCTTATATAGCGCTTTTCCAGTCAAGGGCTGCTCAAGGTTCTGGCCGACACAGGATGTAACTTGACAAGTCGCCCGAGGGGCCACTAGAACTCGGTCATGACAGAGCTGCCACACTCGCACTCACCAATAACAACCACATTTCAAGCCCATATTCAGACGTTACACACACAGTCAACACACACACACACAGTTAGCACAGCCACACAGTCCATACACACAGTCCACACACACACACACACACATACACCCACACCCACACACACGCTGATTTCAAAACACAGCCCACAATCTTCTACCTGCCTACACAGACGTCACTGCCAATGAGGTCTACGAATCATCATCACAGTACAAACCACGGCCAAATCAAAGGATAGGCACTCTTGAATTGGACTTTAAGGGACGCATGAGCGACATGTTCCAGGAGTTTGAAGTACAATTATTATAACTTTTCTTTGAACACGGATAACGGCACTCGATTTAACCCATACTAAACTGAAATTAACTTTTAAAAGTTGAACAAGAATAGATAATAAAAGCTATGTTCTTACAGGAAAAGAAGAAAGAAGGCAGAAAAGGGGAAGAAATGTACGGTGAATGTGAAGTTCAAAACAAAGGTTACATTCATGTTGAACGGGTAAGGTAAAAAATGTAGGATAAGGTAGTCCCATAGCCTTGTGGCCGTAGGGGAGCGTGATGTTGGAGATCACACTTATCTTGGGCCAGCGTAATGAGGGTGATGCCCATATCTCTCCCTCGCTGCTTTACCTTCCCCACCCTTAAGAGAATAGGTACTCGGTCACAGTTGAGTCAACTGGGGGCGTAATTATTTGTCGCTTCACGTTTTGCGGTCACCCTTCCAAGTGCTAACCGCACTGGACGGTGCTTAACTTGCGACACAGTAGCGAGTGCTCCAACCACTGCGCTATCCGACACCCCAACGGGTAAGGGTTGTAGACAAAACTAACCCTAGACAAAGTTTACATGAAGGTGAAAATAAAGGGATAAATCATACAAGTGCATCAAAGGTAATTCCAGTACAATCACGGTGCAGCTCGCAACCATCAACTACACCTACAGCAGTGGAAATAAGTGTTTGTTCACAATCTACAAAGGGAGCTAACCAAGAAAAAAAGGCTGACATTTAACGGCAAGATCATCATCGACCGAGACAGTTTTAATCAAGGAAGATAATTTTTGCGCTGCGTTAGGACCAGAAGAGTGATCTACCTTTCATGTCTTTCTAGCGGAAACTCTGGAAATAGAACCACAAAAACCTCAAAGAAAGAGTCATTTTTTTAGATCTGCTCTCAATTCTGTTTCTTTCTTTTGTAGTAGGGGCGGTAATTAAATAATTGAATTTCCTCCATCAGCAGTTGTGTAACTTGACATTTGTCACAATTTTAACTCAATCTCTCTCTGTCTCTCTGTCTCTGTCTCTGTCTGTCTCTGTCTGTCTCTGTCTGTCTCTCTCTCTCTCTCTCTCTCTCTCTCTCTCTCTCTCTCTCTCTCTCTCTCTCTCTCTCTCTCTCTCTATCTATCTCTGAGTTCAAATGAAAATATAACTTTTGTGGAAAATTCGCCTATGACAAGTGTTGACATTTTGGCAGTAATGTCACCGGTGCAGTCGATCTACCCATCAGTGTTTCAGTTCATGCCAACGTTGTGCCTAGTGCTGTTCGTGCTAGCTTCGCGTCGTGTCAGGCTCAGCAACGACGTTGATGAAAACCCTGGTCCTAGTGTCAGTGGCAATAACATGAGTGGGAAGGCAGAGACAATGGCGGTGGCTGCAGATAGCATCAAGAACTTGAACAATCGTTACAGTCGAAGTTAGGCAGCATTTTGTCCAACATGCACACTCAGACAGAAACACCGAGAGGACAGGAAGATACGTTGAAGCGTTTTGGAGAAGAGGAAGAAGAAGTGAAGAAATCTATGGCAGAATTGTGTTGTGAAGTGAATGCTTGAAAAGTGGTGTGGTGAAGAACGAACAATCCATCTACACTTTGTGTAACAAGCACGAAAAACTCATCGCCACTGTTTCTAGCATAAAAGACGAGATTGACAGACTGGAAGGGTTTCCCCGTCGAAAGAACATCAAATTATTTGGCCTCACTGAAGCTAGAGGTAAGAGGGACGACCAGTGTGTGGAGGCAGTGAACAAAATTCTGCAAACCTACATTCCTGAAAAAGTGGCAGTGTGATGTGATCGAGAGGGTTCATCGTCTTGGTAAACAAAAACTTCCAACCACCAATCCCCGCCCTATCATTGCCAAATGTCAACATTAAGGGGATGCCATGGTGCTGATGAAACACCGTGAAGCCCGAGCTGCCATGGAAAACGACAAGATGAGAACAGCGCAGGACCTGATCAGAAGGCAGACCCAACGATTCCGACAGCTGAAGGAGGAGGGCAAGATGGGCTAACATGTCAACGGCAAACTTCGTATGAAATACCAGTCTGTTTCTACATGAAACACTGATCGCCGATCAACTACCGGCAACGACAAAGTGCAGGGGAATCCCGCTTTGTTTACACAGGGTCACGTGGAGAAACCCCCTGTGACGCGCCAACCCAGCCGACCAATCAGCACTCAGGAAACCACCATCGACGTCACTGTTACGCAGGGGTGTGATGTTGACAGTGGGAATCCCGTGGCGAATGACAACAGTGGTCGTCGTACACGCTCTAGTTCGCGACAACCCAAAGTTTACGAGGCTGCTGGTGGCAGTCAGAAAGGCGCAGCTTCCCTCACGGCCAGCTCTAGTAATGCCCATGCTAACAACAAATAGGGGCGAGGTCAAGGCCTTCACCGTACTTTCAATCCACAAAACGCACAAGCAAATGACACAAACACTCAACATCTACATGGTAAAACAGACCAGTGAAAATATCAAATCAAAAACTGCATTTTCGTTTAATTGTTGGAATATAAATGGGTTAATTTCCAAGCTTACCGACCCAGACTTTGTTGATATTATTACTTCTTTTGATGTTTGTTTTCTCTCAGTAACCTTACAGTGCCAAACTTTGATTTCAATGTTTACTTTAGTGATTTCATTATTCTTCATTCACCAGGTGTGAAGTTGTCGAAGATGGGACATGTGTCAGATGGTACTGTTATGTTAATTCGAAAATATTTATCAAATTATGTTGAAACAATTGAAACCAGATTTGATAACATTCTGTGTTGCAAGTTTTCCAAAGATCTACTTGGCTGTGATAAAGATGTTGTATTTTATTGGAATATAAGTTAATAGTGTGTACTATGATAACAAAGAATATGATTGCTCTCTTGAGTTGTTTGAACAGTTCATGGTGTCCTTGTTAGCAGCTGGTGAAGATGTGCACTATTTGATTGGCGGTGATTTCAATGCTAGGATTGGTGTCTGGTGTCTGCAAGGAAGAGTGAACTATATATTTGATTTGTATATGCATGATGATGATTACATTGTTTACGAAGGACAATCCCTAGACAGCTCTAGCTCTATAAATAACTTTGGTAAAGTTTTGATTCATTTTTGTTCAATGTTTCAACTACTACCATTAAATGGTTTAGTACATAAATGTTTTGATTGAAATTTTACTATTTTTTTTCTGAAAGAGGAAATAGTAAGCTTACTATTGATTTTTTTAAATCATCCGTTAATTGTATTTCCCACCTAAAAGACTTGCCCTTAGTCAGCCCTCTCCCTTGGGAGTGCCGGGGGTTTCTGTATAAATAGTATCTTTCTAGATATTTAGTACTTTAAACTCCCACTGTCGCTGTCTTTCTCATTTGTTCTTTCTCATTCATATTCTGTTCTATTAATCCGCTATACTGTCTTCTTCGCTAGACCAGTCACCTACATGTTTTCTTGAAAACTCTTTCGGGACAAAACTTGTGTGTGAGGTCTGTTGGATCAGCTTGGGAATATTGGACGCTTTCTGCCAAATACATTGTGGCTTCCTATGATGTTATTATTTGGCAATGTAGGCATTTTATATGTATGTGTTTTTTTGATATTTTATAAGGATGTTTGTATTCTTTTTTTGTTTTGTAAACGGCGGTTCGATAAATTAGAGTATAGCCTCAGCGTGCCCTGCGTGGGATGCCTTTATTGTAAAGTGACCGACTGGTGGAGTGCCTTCAGTGTTACCACTGGGTTGTTTCGGCAGATCTTTTATGCGGATCAGGAGTGAGTCCTCTTTCAGCCAAATTGTGGTCTTATGTTTGTGGTCCTGGTTCGACTCCTTGCAGTCTGCTGGACCCTGTAAGCAATGAATAACTATCTAACTTAGTCAACCGTGTTGAGTCTCAGCATTTGTCTGTTCAGCCCCACGCATGTGCTGACCTGCAAATTGGAAAGGAAGACAATAATACTAAAAGTAGTTTTAATAGAATTCAATGGAACCCGCAAAAGGCTACACTTTTTATAGAATCTTTAATGTCAGACGAGAGTAAATTAGCGATGAACAGCGCCATTTTCAACATTGATGAAAACTATGAATCAGCTGTAGACAAAATTAATGTGTAGACATTCTATTGAAAGTGGGGGAGTGTATGCGAGAAACATTGGACGCGGTTGTCGCGCGCAGCGTTGCAAGAAATGGTTTGAAACTGAGTGTCTGGTACTTAAGCGTGAGGTCTGTCGCCTACTACATCGCTACACTAGGTCTGTCGCCTGCTACATACTAGGTCTGTCGCCTGCTACATCGCTACACGAGGTCTGTCCCCTGCTACATCGCTACACTAGGTCTGTCGCCTGCTACATCGCTACATTCGCTCTCTCTCCGCCACAGATAAAGAAACTTTTATGCGGAAAATAACACAGTATCAAATAATGATAAAAGAAAAGAAGAAAGTCTATAAACAATCTACTCAAGATTATTTATTAAATAACAGAAAAGACAGTAGTAAGTTTTGGTCAACAATGAAACGAGCTTGTCCAAGGGATCATGCCGAGCTGCAATACACATACATGTATGGAAAGAACATTTTGAAACAGTTCTAGGGCAGCATACAGCGACGACATCAGAACAACAGTCTAAGCATAATGTTAATATAGTTTGTGAAGATGTTCACATTCCTGATGTTGATGATGATATAACTGTAGCTGAAGTAAAGCAAACCATAGGTTAAATGACGTCTGGTAAAGCCTCTGGGTTAGATGAGATAACTGTCGATTTTCTAAAGGTTGCTGTAGACATTGTTTCTCCATTTTTATTTCAGTTATTAAATCGTTGGTACAGTTCTGGTATTTTTCATGAGAGTTGGAGTAAATCTGTTATTGTTCCTTTGTTTTAAAAAGGTAAGGTAAATAACCCTGAAAATTACGGTGGTATTTCTCTTTTGAGTGTTGTTAGTAAAGATTTTACACCAATATTAAACAAGGTAAAGGTAAAGGTAAAGGTAGTCCCATAGCCTTGTGGCCGTAGGGGAGCGTGATGTTGGAGATCACACTTATCTTGGGCCAGCGTAATGAGGGTGATGCCCAACTCTCTCCCTCGCTGCTTTACCTTCCCCACCCTCAAGAGAGTAGGTACTCAATCACAGTTGAGTCAACTGGGGGCGTTGTTGTTTGTCGCTTCACACCTTAGCGGTCACCCATCCAAGTGCTAACCGCACCGGACGGTGCTTCACTTTCGACACAGTAGCGAGTGCTCCAACCACTGCACTATCCGACACCCCTTGAATATTAAACAAACGGCTTTATAATTGGGCAGAGAACGAACATAAAATTTGTGAAGAACAAGCTGGCTTCCTTCCAAACTTTGCGACAACTGACCATATTTTTACATTGATTTCTGTCAATAAAAAATATCTGTATGGTTTAAACTTCAAACTTTTCTTTCAAATCAGTTGCCAAAACAAGCTTATGAAATGGATAAAAAACATACTTTCCTTAGACAACGTTTAAATTAGCTTGACACGAAAAATTGGGTGTACATGATAAAACACTGTCTGGATCATTTTGGTTTTTCAGAGGTTTGGTTACATGGAGCTGGCAACGAAACGTTTTTACATCATTTGAAGCAACAGATTGCTATAATCAACACTGGTTTGCGAAGCTAAAAGACAATCGATGTGTATATTACTTACCGTTCTTTGAAATCAATATTACAGCCTTGAAATATATTTCATTGATATAACGATAAATCACATTTAGAAATCTTTTTGTCAAGTTCCGTTTGGGTGTTATTGACCTAAATGGAAACAAAAGAGATAGTAATGTATCCAGAAAGTGTCCGTTTTCAATCCACATGGAAGATGAAATACATTTTCTTTTGAATTGTCCGAAATAATGATCTAAGAGATAAATATATTTCCGAACATTACACAAATGTACATGAACCACCTCTAAACGTTTTGTTACAAAATTATAACAAACATATTACACGGCCCGTAGCAATGTTTTTTTTTTTATTATACCATCAAAAGACGTGACGAACAATGCAATGTCCGTACACAAACGATCACCTTGAAATAGTGTTCCACTGTTACTTTGCTTCTCCATGGAAATGAGTTGTAATGTGTATATTGCCCTATGGGTGTTCTGCACCTATTTGTTTTGTTACGGCATTGTTTCTTTGATTATTGTTGTTTTGTGTTTGACCTCTAGGCGAACAGGCTGGAGGCCTCGTCAATAAAGTTGCGTGAAGTCTCTCTAAATTCTGTCAATCTTTATTTACTGTATCAATTTGGAAAATAGTTAAAATTGTAATCGTCTTCAATTCTCGTCGTCCACAAAGTCCTTTGAAGTCTGTTTCTTTTTTTTTTAAAGAAGAATTTTCCTCTCATTTGGATATTACGTTTGCTATTAGTTGATATGCTCTTTTCCTGTAATGAAATAAAACTAATTGTCAAGAGGATGTTTGTCTTGTGTTTTAGCAAACAGGATTAAGCGCAAATAAAGAAACAGTGGACAAAAACAACAAAAGAGAAGGTAGGGGAGAAGGGATTAGTCCAAATAGAAGGAGAATATGAAGGAGGAGAAGAAGAAGTATAACGGGGAGGGGGAACCCAGGAAGAAGAGGGAGATAGAAGAACATGAACATGACCAAGCAAACGATCTTGTTTTTCCCTCTTGATTATCACGTCACTGAAACCAAACACGGACCAGGGACTAGAAGAAGAAGAAGGGCAAGAAAAATGAGGAGAAGGAAACAGAGAAGAGGAAAACTAAAACCCAGTATAGGGTGTCCCTGTGCCCATTTAGGAAATGGAATGACGAAAAGGATGGACAGACGAGATGGATGGACAGAACCTTCAAATTCAATTAAAAGCCATTCTCAAGTTTCTGGGCATCAGGACAGGACGCTGCTGTTTCACATGTTCTGTGACTCCATGACACCAAGTGAGTCCTCTCGAGCTAAAGGTCATCGTATTTCTAGGTTAACTTCCGCTGGTTGCCGGTTGCACCTTAAATAGATGTCGCTCGTTTGGGCTATTCCACCCCACCCCACCCTATCCCACCATTTTCATCCCACCCTCTTACTGCTGCGCGTCCTTTCTTGGACGCTTGGGAAAGGAGAAACATTTGTAGCAATACACATCTATATCTACTTTGAGATTGGATACTTTTTTAAAAAGTTATCTGCTTTCTTTATTTCCTTCTTTCCGTCCTTCTTTCTTTACCACTTTATTTTAAAAGGAAGAGGGTGGGGGCACGAGAAGCGAGAAGGTGGGGAGACCGAGTACAACAGAAACCTTGGCCAACGGAGTTGCCTTGACTGAACTTGATATGTTTGCAAGACCCAAAACGCTCCAACCGGAACGGCTATCTCGGCCTTCAGAGATCTTGTATGAGGAATGATGTACATAGAAATTGGATAATTGATATCGAGCAAACTACAAGACAGCCAGTGCCTTGTTTTGAAGCGAGTGGTTGTGTTTGTGGAAATCCGATCATTTCCGTGGGGGGCCGTCTTGTTTTTCCAAATGTCGGAACAAGCAAGCGTAGAAATATGACCGCTTTAGGGTGGGAACGCTCGGTTTGTGCGCTTGTCGCATTTTCACAGGACTGGATCTTGCAATTTGATTTTTCTATTTCAACACAGTTTACGCCCTGACAAGATTGAAGCCCATTTGAAAGACAGGACCATCAATCCACACTCCAAGGTAAGGTTGCTGCGCTCCCTTGTTATCCCCATCTTTCTAGATGCTTGCGAAGCATGGACCCTCACAGCAGATCCACAACGAAGAAAACAAAGCATGGAAATGAAGTGCTACAGAAGACTTGTGGTCATTTCCTATACCGAGCACATCACCAACGATGAAGTCCGGCAGACCCTCACACAAGCCATTGGACAACACGATGACATGCTCACGGTGGTAAAGAAACTGTGACGGTGGGTCTATTGTTCCTGTGTCTATTGTTGCTGGACTCTGCACAATGGATTGCTATTACCCACTCGTCGTTCTTCTGCGGGGATCGGCTAGTAAATCACCCTATGACTAATCTTAATTCATTTATAAGTTTGGCCTGGTCTGTGTTAGGATGGGGTTACAGAGATAGGGAGAAAAGTGTAAAGATTCACTGACACACTAGCTCTCACACGGCTATGAAAAATAGGTAGTCCAGACACTTGTTAACAGTAAATATCACACATTTATTTCCTCTACTCTATACAAAATCTTCTAATCACTATACTAACTTAAATGTCCAAATTTCACTTCGAGTAGTTTGCTCCTTGATAGGTCTATGCAGTTACTGTCTCATCATTGGGCTAATTGTGCTTTCTGTCCTATTGTTCGTGTTTCTGGAAGAGTGGACTATCGCACAGTCCTTCTAGAGCAGTTTTTGTGCACGGTTTCTAGTGGCTTAACTGTCTCGTCGTTGAGCGGTGTTGTGGTCTCGTCTTCTGGGTAGTAGACCGGTGAGCCAGTGGAGCACACTGCTCTCGCTGCTCAAGGTTGCAGGCCACGTGTCAGGGTTGCCTCTCTGTGGAGTTTGTTCTCAGCCGTGGACCAAGATGCCTGCTCGTCTGCAAAATATGAGACGATTTTCTGCAACGCCTTATTTACAAAGGTTGTGCAGAGCGTCTCACTGTTGGCAGAAATAGCCCTCAGTGAGATCATCTCAACTTATATAGTTAAGAGACGAACAGTTTTCTAAGTCCGATGTCCACTGGAATCTCCAACATAATTCCTATACATCTATACATATATCATGGCTAGAATAAACACAGGGAGAAGTAATTAATAATGTACACATTCTCGGTACAGCCACTGGTATGCAATAATACAAATAGGAAAAACAATCATTGGTAAGTGGGTCTACCTCGTGGTTGCGAAACCGGTCGGGTTCGCCACGTGGTCAAGCAAAGTTTCACTAACAGTCACATTTCTAAAACATGGCAAAACTTCACAAACATAAGCCAATATCCTATCCTATCCTATCCTATCCTGTCCCATAACCCGAAGGTCGTAGGGGCACCACAGATGATCGCTTAACCAGCATACTCTATCTTTCTCTGTCCTCAGCAGCCCTCATGGCTTCGCTCAGTGTCAAACCAGTCCATTCTCGAATGTTGTCCTCCCACCTCTTTTTCGGTCTCCCCCTTCTTCTACCTCCTTGCACTGTGCCTTGCAGAATGGTCTTTGCAAGGCCTGATGATCTGGTGACGTGGCCATACCATCGGAGTTTCCGTTTCTTCACCACTGTGAGCAGGTCATCGTGTTGTCCAATGGCTTGTGTGATGGTCTGTCGGACTTCAACGTTGGTGATGTGTTGGGTATAGGAAAAGCACAGAAGTCTTCTGTAGCACCTCATCTCCATGCTTTGTATTCTTCGTTGGAGATCTGCTGTGAGGGTCCATGCTTCGCAAGCATATAGGAAGATGGAGATGACCAGAGAGCGCAGCAGTCTTACTTTGGAATGTAGACTGATGGTTCTGTCTTTCCAAATGGGCTTCAACCTTGTCAGGGCAGCAGTTGTTTGTGCGATCCTGGAGAGGACTTCCTGTCGAGACCCATTGTCTGACACAATGGCTCCTAAATATTTGAAGCTGTGCACTGTGTTGAGGGATTGGCCTTGTACTTTGATGTCCGTGTTGATGCCATTGGTGTTGTTGGTCATCATTTTGTTCTTCTCTGCACTTATTTCCATTCCATAAGCTCTGGAGGTGGTGTCAAGCCTCTGTACAAGCTGTTCAAGTTCTTGTTCCTCTCCAGCCAATCCATCAATATCATCCGCAAAACGAAGATTGGAGATTGCTCTGCCCCCTATGCTGACTGTGCCTTCGTGATCTGCAAGAGCATCTGACATGATGCGCTCTAGGAAGATGTTGAAGAGTGTTGGAGAGAGTAGGCATCCTTGACGCACACCGATTGTTGTTCTGAACCAGTTCCCGATGACGCTGTTATGGAGGACTGCACTGGTAGCCTTGTCATACAGGCTTTTGATGACTTCTATAATTTTAGGGCTGATGTTGTACACTTTCATGGTTGCCCATAGAGCTGCATGCCAGACTCGGTCAAATGCCTTCTTGAAGTCTATGAACACATGATATAGATGTTGTTGGTGCTGTAGGTATTTCTCACAGATTATTCTGAGGTTGAAAATCTGTTCAGTGGTACTTCGCCCTGCCATGAATCCTGCTTGTTCTTCAGCTATGATTTGTTCAGCTTGTGGTTTCAACCTGTTGAGTATTATTTTCAGGAGGACCTTGCTGGGATGGCTGATGAGGCTGATGGTGCGGTAATTTTCACACTCCTGAAGGTTACCTTTTTTGGGAAGAGTGATGACAAGCGACTGGGTCCATGGTGTAGGCCATTCCCCACTCTGCCAGATCTTGTTGCAGATAATGGTGAGAGCATCAGTCATCGCTTCTCCTCCTGCTTGTAGCAGTTCCGCTGGTATGTTGTCCACTCCCGCTGACTTCCCTTTCTTCAGCGATTGCACTGCTGCCTCAACTTCTTCCCGGAGAATTGGGAGGATTTCTTCTTCTTCTCTGCTCTCGGGACATGCAAGGACTGATGGGTCTCCATTTGGTGTATGGTTGTAAAGGTCAGAGCAGTACTCTGTCCATCTGTCCAAGACTTCTTGTTCTTCTGTAAGGCAAATGCCAGACTTGCTTTGGATAGTGGAGACTTTGGGCTGTTTAACACTTGTCAGCCGCTTCACAGTCTGGTAGGCCTTCTTGCTGTTGTTCTTGTTCAGATTGTTCTCTATTTCCTGGCATTGATCTTCTATCCAGTTCTCCTTTGCTGTGCGCATGCCTTTTCGGATGTCATTGTTGATTTTTCGGTAGACATCAGCTCCCTGTGAGGTGTTCTTTTTCTTTTTTAACTCTCTTCGTTTATCACACAGATCCAAAAGTTCAGGTGTGATCCATGGCTTCTTCTTTGGTCGGTGCTTGCCAAGGATCTCAGTGGCGGCATCTGTTACAGCTGAGTTGAAGGTATTGGTCATGGTGTTGACATCTACTTCGCCTGCCCCCAAAATAAGCAGTGGTGCAAATTTCCCTCCAATTGTGGCCTGAAATATTTTTGCCACCTCCGGGTATTATAAGCCAATAATCATATCAAATAATCGCAATGAAACAAACTATTGATTATTTACCTTCTTGAAAATGTCAGGCTCTGGCTATACTGTCGATGAATGATTTTCATCCGTTACCTGCTGAGTCTTCCGCTAGAGAGATCTATCAACGTGCATCTTGCTACGATGATGTTCGGACAAAGACTGGTCTGCCCAAGCGCGCGAGATCTCAAGACTAGTAGCGCCAGTGCGGGGGTGTCGGGTGATTGGTGAGCTGGGTGACGTCAATGCTTATCTTATGAAGCTATAGCCTACGTATGCTTAACCCAACCTTCTTCTGTCGTCTGCTAGTCAGCGAATTACTGTACACAGGTCAAAGCAGATTGACCGTGTAGGCCTGAAGCTTTAGTGCTGGGTTGAACTTGCCTATCGCGACAGTTACTGGGCTCTGCACAATGGAATGCTATTACCCACTCGTCTTTGTCTGCGGGGATCAACTAGTATAATCACCCTATGAATAATCTTAATACATGCATATGTTTACCTCGATCTGTTTGCGGATAGGGTTATAGAGAGATAGAGAGAAAATGGTAAAGATTCACTGACACACTAGCTCTCACACGGCTATGAAACATAGGTAGTCCAGCCACTTGTTAACAGTAAATATCACACATTTATTTCCTCTACTCTATACAAAATCTTCTAATCTCTACACTAACTTAAATGTCCAAATTTCACTTGGAGTAGTTCGCTCCTTGATGGGTCTATGCAGCTACTGTTCTCGATATTTGTTACTGTCTCATCATTGGGCTATGAGTTTTTTCTGTCCTATTCGTTTTTTTTTTCGTTTTTTTCTGGACGAGTAGACTATCGCAGATCAGTGTTTAGGCACGGTTTCGGAGGACTTAACTTTATTGGCGATGTGCGGTGTTGTTGTCTCTCCTTCTTGGTAGTTGACTACAGAGCTAGTGGAGCCCAATGCTCTCGCTGCTCAAGGTTGCAGGCCAAGTGTCAGTGTTGCGTCTCTGTGATTTCTTCCCTGCCATGGACCAAGATGCCTGCTCGTCTGCAAAATATGAGACGAATTTCTGCAACGCCTTGTATACAAAGGTTGTGCAGAGCGTCTCACTGATGGCAGAAACAGCCCTTAGTTGAGATCGCTTCCACTTATAACAAACAAGGGACGAATAATCTTCTATGTCCGTGGTCTACTGGGATCTCCAACATAATTCCTATACATATACATATCATGGCTAAACTAAACACATGGAAAAATAATTAACAATATACACATTCTCCGGTACAGCAACAGGTCTGCAATAATACACATAGGAGAAACAACAGTTGGACAGCAGAGGCTACCTCGTGGTTTTGGAAACCGGTCGCGGGTCAGCTACGTGGTCAAGCAAAGTTTTACTAACAACCACAATGATAAAACATGGCAAGACTTCACAAGCATAATCCAACAATATTATCAATAAATCGCGGTGAAACAAAAGATTGATCATTTGCCTTTTTGACAATGTCAGGCTGTGGCTATACTGCGATGAATGAATTTCACCCGTCACCTGCTTAGTCTTTCTGCTAGAGAGATTTTTCACAGCTATGGGAGGCGAGATATAGCAAACGCGCGCGCATTTGCGAGCGCAAATGCGAGCAGACTTGCGAGCGCACTTGCGAGCGCAAATGCGCTCGCATATGCTATATTCCGCTCCATACACGTAAAAATTATACCCGGAAAAGAATGTGTCTGTGAAAGAATTTGAGACGTGCACAAATTAAATATTTCTTGCATTTATTATTAAAAATATTTGTAATAATTAGTGAAAACTAGCACTATTAAACTTAATATCATTCATGAAATAAACTTATAACATTAAGGACAATTAAGAACTACTTTTCTTACCGTGATTCAACATTCATAATTACTAATACTTTAATAATATTTGTAAATAAAAGCTATCTTTAAACATATTGAGACAGTTATTTAAATTGTATTCTACGTAAATATTTAACATCAAACTAATGCGGATAAATACAAAATATCTAGGTCGGAGATCTACAAAAAAAAAACTGTGTTCATTTTCAGTTCCTTTCCGTTGACAGTTTTCAGCAAAACCCTCATAGCAACGGGCGTAGCAACCGCGCTCGCAAGTGCGCTCGCATTTACGCGCGCAAATGCGCTCGCAAATGCGCTCGCAAATGCGCGCGCGTTTGCTGTATCTCGCCTCCCATACAGAGCGTTGCTCCTTCTCGTGTGAGAGTTAGGCCCAGAATGACTACCTAACCGTGTGTTCAGCTTAAGGCCGCGAAAATCTTGTGAGATCTGAGCGCCTCCTATCGGGGGGTGGTGGCTATACATAATAATAATAATAATAATAATAATAATAATAATAATAATAATAATAATAATAATAATAATAATAATAATAATAATAATGGGATTTATATTGCGCACATTTTTAACAAAGTTCATGGCGCGAAGAAAAAGAGCTAAAAGAGCACACACAGCTCTAAAAGAGCACACACAGAACAAACGACAGTACATCAACTGGGACACACGTTAATAGTCTACAGAGCGCTCTTGGAAATGACTAGTTCAGTAGGGAGTAACATTTGCGAAAAATGTGTGTCTTAAGCTAGGTCTTGAAGGCGGGGTGAGATGAGAGCGATCGGAGCTCGAGGGGAAGATTGTTCCATGCTGAAGGGCCGGTGTACGTGAAGGCTCTTTCGCCAGCGGTGGTAAGTTTGGTTCGAGGAATTCTGCACAACCATGTGTCGGCAGCAGATCGGAGGGAGCGAGACGGGGTGTCGAGGTGAAGACATTGGCTGAGATAGGCTGGGGCAGAGTTTGAAAGGCATTTATGACAGAGGCAGCACAGTTTGTAGTTGATTCGCTCTTCAATGGGTAACCAGTGAAGAAAATGGAGGAGCGGAGTTACGTGGTCAGTCTTTCTTTTGTTGAGGATCAGGCGGGCAGCGTTGTTTTGGACCCGTTGAAGACGGTGGATGTGCTTAGACGGAGAATTGGCAAGAAGGGAGTTGCAGTAGTCAAGTCTGGAAAAGATCAGAGAGACGATGAGTTTGGTGCAGGTTTCATGGGTCAGGAAGTGGCGGACTGAAGAAATTTGCCGGAGGTGGAAGTAGCAGGTTTTGGTCAAAGATGAGATCTGAGGTTTCATGGAAAGGGTGGAATCGAGGATGACTCCCAAAATTTTTACTTGGTCAGAGAAGGGTATTGAAGTGTCTTCAAGGTCAAGGGAGGATATATGTCAGTAGGATGAGGTCACTGCCTATCCTAGCGAGAGTTAGCTTACACATGCTTAGCACAGAACTGACTTGTGTCGTCTCCTAGGCAGCGATTTTAATTTACAAAAGCTACAGCAGGCTGAACTATTTAAGGCGTGAAGCCGTAGTGCAGGGTCTAAATAGCCTCTCGTAACAATCACCAGAGCATCGGGCCTTGCAAAGACCATTCTGCAAGGCACGGTGCAAGGTGACACAAAAAGTGGTGGGAGGACAACATTCGAGAATGGACTGGCTTGAAACTGAGCGAAACCATGACGGTTGCCGAGGACAGAGAAAAATGGAGTACGCTGGTCAAACGATCATCTGTGGTGCCGCAACGACTTTCGATTTACGGGATAGGATAGGATAGGATAGGATAGGATAGGATAGGATAGGATAGGATAGGATAGGATAGGATAGAATAACATAGTTTAGAACTTCAAGTGCGAGACCAACGCTGTGGCAAGAATAAACATGCCTAGCTGTTTCTTCAACCGCTTGTTGTTGTGGAGAGTGATGTGTCGTCTTGTTCTGCTACTGCCCCTCTAATTTGCGTCTATAATGCATACAAGCGTTAGTCGCACACTACTTCGCGCTTCGTTCCAACGTTGTCACGTAATCCAACAAAGGATCTTTCCTTTTCTCATTCACCCTCATAAAGATCTTTTACTCATCTTCGTTCCACCATGATTATTTTCTCGATGGTCAATTTTCCCCAGAAAGGCCTCTCATCAGTTTCTCTGTCCGTGGCTAGGGTCATCGACCTGTGTCCCTAAGACTGGTCATCGGATCGCCAAAACAAGAGTACGGAGATTCGGACGTTGCGCCCTGCACTCATCGACTGGCGGATCAACTCTGACGGTCATTATGCGCTTTTCAGACTGTACACATCAGGTGGTCGATGAAACTTCTCTATCCTTTAAAAATGGAGGGGAAGCTATGTACAAGAACAAGAAAAGAATGGGGAAAACAGGAACAAGATGATGATAGAAAATTGAAGAACAAGAACAAAACCACACAAAAGAGAATAAATGAAGAGTATACAGAAAAAGTGAATGGTAAAAATGATAAATGAAGGGTAGGAACGAAGGGTATGAAGGAAGAATAATGAAGAAGATTAAAGACTGACAAGGGACAGGAAGGCAACGTTGAAAGACACGCAGCGTATTAGACTTCCCAATTGTATAGATTTTCTTTGTCATGTTTCTACCACAGTTAAAAACCGTGAAGTGTTTACTAGAACAATTATAGCGTATTTTAATTGAAGACCATTGTTATTATTAGCCAATATTGACTGTTTTCCTTAAGTCCATATGGCAGGGAGAAATGGGGGGGGGGGGGGGGTGGCTGGCGAGGTATTTAAAGAAGAACTAATAACTGTGTTGCAACGAGCAATTTTTTCCCACAGTAAAATTAAAAACAACAAAACTACGAAAGATCCAGCTGCGTAAAAGACAACAATAGCCTATGTCTGTTTTGAACAATGTATGACAAGCAGCCGTGTAAAATATATGACTGGCTATGTAATTCAAAAGAAGGCACAACCTCGTTTTATGCTGTCATCGGTTTCGATGCGTAGGTGTAGGCGTAGGTTCGAGTGATGGGTTATACCGATTTTAAATATGCCTTACAGAATAACAAGACGTCTTGGACAGATGGACAGAGTATTGCTCTGACCTTTACAACCACACACCAAACGGAGACCCATCAGTTCTAGCATGTCCAGAGAACAGAGAAGAAGACGAAATCTTCTCAATTCTTCGAGAAGAAGTTGAGGCAGCAGTGCAATCGCTGAAGAAAGGGGAAGTCACCGGGAGTGGACAATATACCCGCGCAACTGCTTCAAGCAGGAGGAGAAGCGATGATTGATGCACTCACCATTATCTGTAGCAAGATTTGGCAACGTGGGGAGTGGCCTACACCATGAACCCAGTCGCTTGTCAAAAAAGGTAACCTTCAGGAGTGTGAAAATTACCGCACCATCAGCCTCGTCAGCCATTCCAGCAAGGTCCTCCTGAAAATAATACTCCAGCTGAACAAATCATAGCTGAAGAGCAAGCAGGATTCGGGGCAGGATGAAGTACCACTGAACAGATTTTCAACCTCAGAATAATCTGCGAGAAATACCTACAGCACCAACAACAGCTATATCATGAGTTCGTAGACTTCTGGAAGACGTTTGACCGAGTCTGGCATGCAGCTCTATGGGCAACCATGAGAGTGTACAACATCAGCCCTAAAATAATTGAAGTCATAAAAAGCCTGTATGACAAGGCTACCAGTGCAGTCCTCCATAACAGCGCCATCCGGAACTGGTTCAGAACAACAAGCGGTGTGCGTCAAGGATGCCTACTCTCTCCAACACTCTTCAATTTCTTCCTAGAGCGCATCATGTCCGATGCTCTTGCAGATCACGACGTTACAGTCAGCATAAGGGGTAGAGCAATCTCCAATCTTCGTTTTGCAGATGTCATTGATGGACTGGCTGGAGAGGAACAAGAACTTGAACAGCTGGTACAGAGGCTTGACACCATCTCCAGAGCCTATGGAATGGAAATAAGTGCAGAAAAGACCAAAATGATGACCAACAACACCAATGGCATCAACTCGGACATCAAAGTCCAAGGCCAATCCCTCAACACAGTGCATAGCTTCAAATATTTAGGAGCCATTGTATCAGACAATGGGTCCCGACAGGAAGTCCTCTCCAGGATCGCACAAACAACTGCTGCACTGACAAGGTTCAAGCCCATTTGGAAAGATAGGACCATCAGTCTACATTCCAAAGTAAGACTGCTGCGCTCCCTTGTCATCTCCATCTTCCTATATGCTTGCGAAGCATGGACCCTCACAGCAGATCTCCAACGAAGAATACAAAGCATGGAGATGAGGTGCTACAGAAGACTTCTGGGCATTTCCTATACCCAACACATCACCAACGACGAAGTCCGACAGACCATCACACAAGCCATTGGACAACACGATGACCTGCTCACAGTGGTGAAGAAATGGAAACTCCGATGGTATGGCCACGTCACCAGATCATCGGGCCTTGCGAAGACTATTCTGCAAGGCACAGTGCAAGGAGGTAGAAGAAGAGGGAGACCGAAAAAGAGGTGGGAGGACAACATTCGAGAATGGACTGGTTTGACACTGAGCGAAGCCATCAGGGCTGCTGAGGACAGAGAAAGATGGAGTATGCTTGTTAAAGGATCATCTGTGGTGCCCCTACGACCTTCCGGTTACGGGACAGGATAGGATAGGATAGGATTGTTATTTGTATAGTGCATATTTTAATATAACAAATCTCAATGTACCACCCTCTGGTCCATTCTCGACGACATAGACATAACAGAAATATCGATAACAGTTTTTGAAATTATCTTATTCTTTCTTTATTTTAGTTTGTAAATGATTGATCTCTTCTTCTATAGAGAATTGTGGGTGTGTGGTCTTTCCTATCTAAATCTAAATATATATATATATATATATATATATATATATATATATATATATATATATATATATATATATATATATATATATATATATATATATATATATATATATATATATATATATATATATATATCCGATTGAGTAGGGAGTACAGTTTTAGCGAGGAGTGACGCATTATTTTGATGCTTGGTGTTTATGGTCACTTGTGCTGCCTAGTACAATAATAAAATTCCATAAACTGTTATTCCGCATAACGTATACTTGCCTCGAAATGGGATATTTTGCGTACAGTAGTATTGTTGTACAAATCAATGACACGTTGTGTGGAGACAAAAGCCAACGAAGGTTGTTCGTCCTTGCTATACAAAGCCACACTTTCTGCACTCCACCATAGTTATAAAGTTCAAACGTCACCTGAAGTTTAATCCTGTTGACAGGGAAATGTCTTTGTTAAGAAACACAAAGTTCAGCGTATCCTAGTTATTTTGTGGAGAAAACAGTTTGAACAAGAAATGGAGTTGACGGATATTTCTGTTATTCTGGCGTAGTAACACAATGAAATAGGTTTATTTGTCTTTGCGGCTTGTGTGTTTATTATACGTATGTGTGTGTGGGGAGGGGGGAGGGGAGGGGGCCGTGTTTGGCAGGTTGAGCGTAGTTATTGCTGCACTGCGAGTGGTTGACGACGGTTGCGTTGTTGTCATTTAAACTAGGATTGTCTTGCTTCTTGTTTTAAAGAACACACATTGACCATGACCCCTCCACAGATGTTTTAAACATTTCGAACATTGACCATGACCCCTCCACAGACGTTTTAAAGGATACACCTTGACCATGACCCCTCCACAGATGTTTTAAAGGACACACATTGACCATGACCCCTCCACAGATGTTTTAAAGGACACACATTGACCATGACCCTTCCACAGATATTTTAAACATTTCCAACGAATGTTGCCCCATGGAGAAAAAAATTCTATCTTATCCCGTCATGTAAACATGGAGGGTGGTATCGTTATGTAAACCTTGAGGTTGGTATCATCATTTAAACATTGAGGGTGGTATCGTTATGTAAATATTGAGGGTGGGATCATCATTTAAACATTGAGGGTGGTATTGTTATGTAAACAGTGAGGGTGGTATCGTTATGTAAACATTGAGGGTGATATCATCATTTAAACATTGAGGGTGGTATTGTTATGTAAACAGTGAGGGTGATATCGTTATGTAAACATTGAGGGTGATATCATTATGTAAACATTGAGGGTGATAACATTATGTAAACATTGAGGGTGATATCATTGTGTAAACATTGAGGGTGATATCATTATGTAAACATTGAGGGTGATATCGTTATGTAAACATTGAGGGTGATATCATTATGTAAACATTGAGGGTGATATCGTTATGTAAACATTGAGGTTTAAATCATTATGTAAACATTGAGGTTGGTATCATCATTTAAACATTGAGGGTGATATCATTATGTGAACATTGAGGGTGATATCGTTATGTAAACATTGAGGGTGATATCATTATGTAAACATTGAGGGTGATATCGTTATGTAAACATTGAGGGTGATATCATTATGTAAACATTGAGGTTGGTATCATCAATTAAACATTGAGGGTGGTATCGTTATGTAAACACTGAAGGTGGTTTCGTCATGTGACGTTGTGGATGATGGTAAAGTGGCTTGGTCGTTATCGTCATTTACGGAATCTGCTTTATAATAAGAAAATATCGTGTACTTTATTGAGAGAATAATGGCAAGTGTATTGAGAATGAAGAATGGGTGGGTGTAGGCCTATTGAAAACACTCACCTTTTCCTCCAGCCAAGTTCGAAGTGTAGTTACAAAACAGATTTTGAGTTTTGAGGCAGCCAAGTTTGAAATGTAGATACAAAACAGATTTTGAGTTTTGAGGCAGCTAACTTTGAAGTGAAAGTAACAAAACAGATTTTGAGTTTTGAGGCAGCCAAGTTTGAAGCGTAGTTACAAAACAGATTTTGAGTTTTGAGGCAGCCAAATTGGAAGTGTAGTTACAAAACAGATTTTGAATTTTGAGGCAGCCAAGTTGGAAGTGTAGTTACAAAACAGATTTTGAATTTTGAGGCAGCCAAGTTGGAAGTGTAGTTACAAAACAGATTTTGAATTTTGAGGCAGCCAAGTTGGAAGTGTAGTTACAAAACAGATTTTGAGTTTTGAGGCAGCTAACTTTGAAGTGTAGTTACAAAACAGATTTTGAATTTTGAGGCAGCCAAGTTGGAAGTGTAGTTACAAAACAGATTTTGAGTTTTGAGGCAGCCATGTTTGAAGTGTAGCTGTAAAACAAATCTTGAATTTTGAGGCAGCCAAGTTTGAAGTGTAGCTGCAAAACAGATTTTGAGTTTGAAATTATGATTATAGGTATGTTCTCTTTAGCGAAACTCGGGGAAATGACGAGAGAGCCACTTAGCAGGGAGATCTTAGGCTTTATGATTGTGCACGAGTGAATCAATGCACATTTGCTATAGTATAGACTCTAAAATCAACAATTCAATCAATCTATCAATGTCATTAAGTGTAAAATTTTCATCCACAGAAGATAATTATTATATTTATCAATTGCTGTATGTCACGCTACGCAGTTTGCAGTCGCGCGCCTATGTATATAGTTTAATCATCAGCCTGTACATAGAGGTTAAAAGTTACGGTAGTCAAGGGGAGAGAATCAGAATAAATTAATTAAGTTTATAATTAATAAAAGTAGCGAATGATTTGCGCCCGTGCGGAACGCACTATGTTAGAAAACAGCATAGTTGGCTATTTTGTTATTGAGAAGATAAATTGCTGCCATGCGATATTCTATGTGTGAAATGCGTGCTCTAATCGCGAACGGTGTAGGGAATGAATTATAATTAAAACGAGTATATTCTAGAAGATTCTTAGCTAATCGTATAAAACCCCATGCACTGTATATTTTGAAGGGAGCAGTAACATTTTTCATATCGCTTTTGTAGCCAGAACCAACAGATCCGAGTGGGGTCAAGGTGCCAGTTAGTGACTTTGTGGGTCGTACCGATCAGACCGTCAACGAAAAAGAGCCTAATTAACGGAAGAGGAGGACTGTTTTGGGAACACTTTGGAAGTGTTTGATTAACTGGAACTGTTCTAAGCTGTTTAGAATACCAGCTGTGTATTCTCGGTGAAATCTGAGTTATCTACGTATAACGTCGGGTGACCTGTGACTCCGTCTAGGACTTCTTCTGCCTGTGTATATCACCTTGCCTATACCATCTGTGCCTGTGTGTTTGTCCCGTCGTTTGTGTGTCTTTGTCAACAGGCCGGAGGATCCACTGGTAGCCGTAAGTTATTTACCTCAATTTCTCAGTTGGCCATAGTGTTCGGGGGTTTGGGTTATGCATGCAGTGTGAATGGATAGTTAATTATGTTTTCTTAATTCTATTTTATGTTTCATATTGTTTGCTGCATAAATACCTAGCAATAGAGAGAGAGAGAGAGAATTTTCTAAAATGTATTATAAATTAAATAATTATAAATTGATATAAAAGAATTCGCTGTTATGTAGCGAAGAGATGACAGAAAGGAGGTGATTGTGAATGTATATGCGCGATGACAGGGAGGATGAGTAAGGATGTTGAAAGGGAGACAACCATTCCGATAGCGGGATGCTTGTGCAGTATATTGTAATATAATTATTAATGGTTGCGTATTTTTGTATGTATTGTTGTAGATGTACCAAAACCAAAACCAAAACCTTAGAGCAGATCATTGATGACACTATGTAACACAATTTTTGTTCCTGGCTTCTAAGTGTTATATTTCAATTGCTTATGTCTAAAGTACGTGAAAAAATGACTTCATTAAGCACAAACTTTGCTTACACGACAACAGCACGAAGAAAACTCGTTTTTTGTGAAAATAGAACGACTTTTTTTTTCATTTTCGTCATTTTTATCAGGTAAAACCAAAAATTGCACAAAGAATAGACAAACACAGTCGGAAACCACTCAACAAGGTTCAGAAATGTGTAGATTTTCTAGATTTACGATTGTACTGTGAATCACTCTCTCAGTTCAGTTTATAAATTTATAGTCCCCAACATAGTATGCTGTATAGGAGACTTTGGTATTATGATGTCCATGATATAAGAGGTCGTGCTGCAGTAAGAGGTCATATGAAGAGGGAGCGCGGGACGCTGCTACGACGTCCGGAAGAAGACGGAGATGGATCGATGGCAGGCATGAGGGGAAGGAGTACGAAGGAACGGCGGCAGGGGTAGGACCGGGGTGCCAGGGAGGCCGCCAAGGCCAAGGGAGGGCAAGCACAGAGGGGGAAGGGTGGAGGGCCCAGCAGTGACCAGGAGGGCGGGGGGAGGGGAACGTACCTAATTATATAAAAATTCTTCAGGACCACATTAAAAGTCGAGGAGGGCCGGGTAAAAGCTATAAACAATCAAGAATGGACCCATTAAACAAGGAAGGGAAAAAATGGTACAGTGAGGAAGGGAAAGTCATTCATGAAAACGGATACCCAGGACACAGGGGTCAACTGAAGGTATGAGTCGAGTCATGTGGAGGGGATGGTCAGTCATGGAAACGGTTACCAAGCCCCGTGGGGTCGACTGAAGGTATGAGTCATGTGGAGGGGATGGTCAGTCATGGAAACGGATACCCAGGCCCCGTGGGGTCGACTGAAGGTATGAGCCATGTGGTATGGGATGTCAATCATGAAAACGAATCCCCAGGATCCAAGGGATCAACTGAGGTATAAGACATGTGGTGAGAAATGTCAGTAGTGGTATCTAATACCCAGGACTCAAGGATCAACTGAAGGTATGAGTCATGTGAGGGGGGTGGTCAGTCATGGAAATGGATACCATGGGGTCGACTGGAAGTATGAGCCATGTGGTACCGTATGAGAGCAAGGTAGCTGAGCGGTATAAGTCAGTACGTGGTAGTAATACCCAGGACCCAATGGGTCAGCTGAGGTTACAATCCGTGTAGTAGTAGCTGAGTGGGAACATGTCACTTAAGTAGAGCATACCCAGGACCCGAGAAGGTACAGTCGAACCCATGGGCCAGGTGGGGGAATAGGTTACAAACAGGTAACTGAGTGGGGATAGTCATCATTAGTAGTTGTAAGACAAAGGAACCCAAGATGAGTTCCGGGGAGAGAACCGGCCAGGCGGTTGGGTCTAAAGGTGTACAGACACTCGTGAGCGGTAGGTCCACACCGCGGTCATGAACAGCAGTCCAAAGTTAGTCTACAAGGAGTAGGCTACCAGGTCGGCCATGGAGTCCAGATGCACGTCGCGGCAGGCAATCCTAACCGCGAAGAAGTCAGGCTCCAGGGCCAGACACTCCAGGACACAGTGGTCGTGTGCTTTTATATTTGTACAGCTACTTTTGGAACGTTCAAGAACGTTCTAGAAAGTTCTGAGAATTTCTCGAAAGTTCTGGAAGTTTCTTGAACGTTCTAGAGTGTTCAGGAGAATTGTAGAAACATGTGGACAACTCTAGCAGTTCAGGGAGGAAGCTCGGCATTGAAAGCAAGTCGATAATTTTCTCGAACACACGCGATTTTCCAAATTTCATTGTCCCGGTCACAGAAGCAAAGTTTTTCTGGAATAACTGCGATTTCCTTTCTGTTCTAGACCTAACGGGTTAGGAAAACACACTTTGAACCCAGGAACAGAACAAAAGTGAAAATTTGTTACATAGTGTGATGTGCTGAAACCTTGCTGGTGTGAAGCTGGTGCGCCTCGGCCTATTACGCCGGTGTTCTGTGTGTCAACCTCGGTTGCGAAGGTTGTGGTATTCGCCCAAGGAACCTTATTTCGTTTATAAAGCACACACACGCACACTCCACCATACACAACAAATAACTATAACCATTGATAGACAGTTGTGAGGAATAATAATCGTTTTACATGTGATAAATTATAAATTACAGCACATTGAAATATATTTAACCTGAATTGACTGGAAAACGTTGTTGAGTAATATTACTTACTAGATTAAGTAACCCTGTGATTGTATAGTTTTGTCTGGGGGAATTATTTCGCCAGATATTAATTAATTAATAATTTAGATTAATTTCTTACAAATTCTATTTTGCATAAAGGATAAATTTTCTTATTCATTTTATATAATATAAAAGACTTGTTGTATCTATTTGAAGTTTAAGTGGAACAAAGTTTGAATATTTATAAAGATTTAAAGCAGTTGCTTACTGTATATTTACCTTGTTGTCAGTAAGCTGTTCCAGACATCATTGTTATAAATCTCTTGTACATTTGTAGTTAGTCATTTTCCATTTTGATTTAATTATCATTGTTATTTTGAGCGAATTGTTTATGTATTAGTTTGGGGTTATATTAGTGGGATTGAGGGTTGGTTGGTTGGGAAGTGGGATAAAGGGAGTTAATTGTTAGTGCGAATGAGTGAGTGAAATAAAGAAATTGTCTTGTTACTTCTGGTTTTGTCTTTTAGAGTTTATTTAGGTGTTGGGTTTTTTTCTCGTGTGAAAGAGCACACATGTCGAACCTCTGTTGAGGCAGTTGGGACGTGACACTGTACATGTTAATAAATATTGAGCAAGTCTTTTTTCATTTGGCAAATGTTGTGTCGATGACAAGCCTCTTATTCTTTTGGAGCTGGTTGGTCCGTGGAGTCTTTGTTGTGACAACTTCAAAAGCTGAAACACGCTTGCTGGCTTCTCCACGCCAACCAAAGCTTTACCGTGTTGAGTTTTAGCTCTGTTCAGGTTTGAAGAGAATTGCGACGGTGCATTGCTCTAGGGGTCTATGTGCACTGCTAATTTGCATAAGGTGGCTTATTTTGCATACCGTGCATGGCGAAAGGTCGTGTCAATGAAGACAAGTTCCGTCTTGCAGGCAAACCCTTTCTGCCAGAATTAAAACTTGCTACAGCACCTTATAACGCTTTATAGGAAAGCCGTAACTCGCATCATTCTATACTAGCTTCTTCAGACGTGGGAGAGACTTCAAAGGACGCGGGAAAGCCTCATGGGGAGGAAGCATTGAGTCAAGCTCTTTTGCTCCGGAGGCGAGTGACATTTTCACCGGAAACCGATTTTTGATGATGTAAGCGACTATCGACCTGACCCACAGGGCATAGATAGCTATCAACTTCACGAAACTACTGACATGTTTCTTTGAATTCGGTGTATATATTAACTTCAAGATGTCCTTAGTTTACCATGGAAGTTTTCTTTAATTTGAGCCAACCGAATCTATCACAGAATGTCGCTTATGATGCGCATGAAACTCCTGAACGACTGTTGTGATCTATTTGTACAAATGAGGTAAAGGTTAATGCACGTGAAAATGATGTCGATGAGCAGATGAGCTTTTCAATGCCTACCCGTTTTATTAAAGTAGGTAAGCAACATTATTTGTGAAAATAGTGTCGATGAACAGATGAGGTTTTCAGTGCGTACCCGTTTTATTAACGTGAATAAGCAACGTTATTAACCACGCTGCTACGTCAAATATCAAACATGTTTCTGGCGCGATTGCTACACTTGAACTACACATTCCCGTGTCAATACAATTACATGTGTGTGCGTGTGTGTGTGTGACTGTGTGTATGTGTGATAGGGTTAGGGTGTGTGTTGCTGTTGTATTGTTTATACCGTATTTTGTGTTTCCGTTCTTAGTACGGATTTAGCAATAAAGTTTTAGAAATGTATCAATCTATCGCGAATGACGATACTTATGGCAATAGAACATTAGAATTATTCTCGCAAACCCATTCGCTAAATCTATGCGGGAATATGATTTGTGTACGATGCCTGCGTCTTCGTTGCCTTCGATCATTTGCCTATTGGGCGTGTTTCATAGAAGAAGACGCTGCGATAGGGGATGTCAAATAGCGCCAACGGTCAATGTCAGTTAGCACATATGGATAATGTCAGATAACGCATACAGTCAATTGTAAGATAGCACATACAGTCAATATCAGAAAGCGTGTGCGGTCAATGTCAGATAGTGCATACAGTCAATGTCAGATAGCACATACAGTCAATGTTAGATAGCACATAAAGTCAATGTCAGATAGCACATACAATGTCAGATAGCATGTACAGTCAATGTTTGATATCACATACAGTCAGTGTCAGATAGCGCATACAATGTCAGATAGCGCATACAATCTTTGTAATTTTTTTATGATAATTGTAATTATCCCTTGATAATTGTAATTATCCCACGACATTTGTAATTATCTCATGATATTTGTAAATATCAGGTTTTGGCGCTAGGAAGGCTATTAATTAACACTGTGGATTACCGGTATCCCTGTAAATTACACAGAACACGTGTTAATTTCAATCATCTCGTGATACTGGTAACTCTCGGTTTTGGCGCTAGTAGGCCGTCATACATTTATTTTCCCATTGGACCGCTTAGGCGGCGATGACTCGTTGTTTAGACTCTAATGCGTCTTCTTCACCTTCTCTCTTTCTCGTCCTCCTCTCCTCCGTCTCTTTCTTCGTCTTCTTCTTCGTCGTCCTACTCGTCTTTCTCTTCTTCTTCGCCATCTTATTCTGTCTCCCTCCTCTTCTTCTTCCTTTCTCTCTTCTTCTTCTGCCTCTTCTTCTTTATTTTTTTTCTTCATCCTCTTCTTACTCCTCTTACCAGTTCTGATCTCTTTTCCTCGCTTTCCAAATCAATCTTAAATCTTTTTGCCTCTCTTTCCTGTTCCTGCTTAACCCTTTCCTGTTCTCTTTGTTTGGCCCTATCATGTCTCTGAAAGCACTGTAACCTTTGGTAAGTAAACCTAACTTCTTGGCTTGATTAAAAAAAATTAATTGAAAAGAGCATCAGGTTCCTCAACAGAAGACATGATCAGCTGAACAACAAGAAAACGTACTGAAAAGTAAGCCTATGCTAGGGAAACAATACAACAATATTGACAATACTATCTTCGTGTCGTACAAATTATCAAATATTTCTCAAGTTCCCAAAAGGACCGAACTTATTACTAAGTAAAAAAAAAAAAACTATTTGCGGTTTGGCGAAAAAACACAACAATAAAAGGTTTATGTTTTTTGTTGTTGTTGTATTTGTTTGCAAATTAAACTGTTTAAATACAAGGAAGGAAAATTAACCACATGCAATTACCAACTGTAGCAAGTAATGGCAAAGAACTAAACGGAGACCATTTTAAATCCAAATTATAAACAAGTAAAATTTATGAAATAATTTATTTTAAATGAAAGTGGTTGAAAATACTAATCAAACTACACAAAGAACAGCACTGACTGCAGCCACTGCACAACAACAATGACTACAGCCACAGCACAACAACAACGACTACAACCACAGCACAACAACAACGACTACAGCCATAGCACAACAACGACTACAGCCATATCACAACAACAACGACTACAGCCACAGCACAACAACAACGACTACAGCCATAGCACAACAACGACTACAGCCATAGCACAACAACAACGACTACAGCCACAGCACAACAACAACGACTACAGCCACAGCACAACAACGACGACTACCGCCACAGCACAACAACAACGACTACATGTACAGCCACAGCACAACAACGATTACAGCCACAGCAAAACAACGACCACAGTCACAGCACAACAACGATTACAGACAAAGCACAACAACAAAGAGAGATTTAAAACTCTAAAATAATATCAGTACCATAAATTACAACAACCCATACAAAATAATAACTTGTTCTGGATACCATAAACATGTGTTTTTTCTAATTCTTGTTTTTTTACATCTCGAATAACTACGATCCAAACCTAAAGCTACATAATACGTAAAGAACCACACCAAAAATACACAACTCACAAAAGACCTATTCCAAATTAAAGTACTTTTTCCTACCGTGGCTAGAAAAATTAATCAGATTTCGATAAAGTGTAATAACATAAGCCTACTACAACTAAAATAAGGGTGTGACAATATAAATAACGAGACAGGACACCAATAAAAGACGGTACAAAAATAATACAGAAGAGCTGAACTAGAAATTAGACAATATATACAACAGAAAGAACATTTAACTAAGCCCTCTCTGGTCCCAGAACTACACCTGCAAGAAAGATTCGGAGGCGGAGTACAATCTATACAAACATTAACATATTAACAACAACAGCACACCATACAAACACTAACATAACAACAACACACCATACAAACACTAACATAACAACAACACACCATACAAACACTAACATCAACAACACACCATACAAACACTAACATAACAACAACACACCATACAAACACTAACATAACAACAACACACCATACAAACACTAACATAACAACAACACACCATACAAACACTAACATAACAACAACACACCATACAAACACTAACATCAACAACACAACATACAAACACTAACATAACAACAACACACCATACAAACACTAACATAAACAACACAACATACAAACACTAATATAACAAGAACACACCATACAAACTCTAACATAACAACAACACACCATACAAACATTAACATAACAACAACAAAACACCATACAAACACTAACATAACAACAACAAAACACCATACAAACACTAACATAACAACAACAAAACACCATACAAACATTAACATAACAACAACAAAACACCATACAAACACTAACATAACAACAACAAAGCACCATACAAACACTAACATAACAACAACAAAACACCATACAAACACTAACATAACAACAACAAAACACCATACAAACATTAACATAACAACAACAACACACCATACAAACATTAACATAACAACAACAAAACACCATACAAACACTAACATAACAACAACAACACACCATACAAACACTAACATAACAACACACCACTATACTACTAGCTCCTACTCTGTAACAAAATATGCCCAACACAAATTAACTGCCACAAAACTATGAAAGTACCTTAAACATTTTCAACCTATTCAATCTAAACCTAGCAATTTAAAACCCAATAATCTAAATAATGTAAACTTCTACTACAACTAACTACGGGTCTCAAGTTCACCACTGCACCACGTTGTTTCTGCGTGCTTACCGAAACTATTAAATACATTCTCTCTCTCTCTCTCTCTCTCTCTCTCTCTCTCTCTCTCTCTCTCTCTCTCTCTCTCCCTCTCTCTCTCTCTCTCTCTCACTCTCTCTCTCTCTCTCCACCTTCCTCTCTCTCTGTTTTTGTCATCGTCCAAACAGTTGGGGGATGGAGGAGTAAGGGGCAAAAAGTTACGTTTGCCCCCCCCCCCAACCTCCACTCCCCCCCCCCCGCTCCTGCTCCTCACCTGTTCCGACACGCCTGATGAGGTTGGTAGTTGAAGATCCTGGATAGTGATAGTGATGAAGATGGTAGTTGGAGATCCTGGATAGTGATAGTGATGAAGATGGTAGTTGAAGATCCTGGATAGTGATAGTGATGAAGATGGTAGTTGGAGATCCTGGATAGTGATAGTGATGAAGATGGTAGTTGGAGATCCGGGATAGTGATGAAGATGGTAGTTGGAGATCCTGGATAGTGATAGTGATGAAGATGGTAGTTGGAGATCTGGGATAGTGATAGTGATGAAGATGGTAGTTGGAGATCCTGGATAGTGATAGTGATGAAGATGGTAGTTGGAGATCCTGGATAGTGATAGTGATGAAGAAGGTAGTTGGGGAGGAGCCTGTATAGCGATGAAGATGGTAGTTGGGGAGAAGCCTGTATAGCGATGAAGATGGTAGTTGGGGAGAAGCCTGTATAGCGATGAAGATGGTAGTTGGGGAGAAGCCTGTATAGCGATGAAGATGGTAGTTGGGGAGCCTGCATAGCGATGAGAGAGGGATGGGTCTTAGAAAGCCTGGCAAGGAAATGGAGGCTTTGTGGTGTGATGGCGATGAACAAAGGACTGTGATTTTCAAAGGGCTCTTCCTTAACAGCTCAATGGCGCGTGGCAGCGGTCAGACCAGGATCAACTATGAACATCCTTTTCAGCGTGCAAGCTTTCCGTAATTAGATGTAGGTTCTGTTTGCCTTTAACACGTTTCCATAACATTGAAGGCAGCGTTCCTCGTTGTTCATCGTTGCCTGCAGCATGTAAACCTGTGATAAAAACGTCGTATGAGATTACTGATTGGCGTCCCTACAGCCTTAGAAGACCATGATTGCAATTCACTGTCCTCATTTGTGTACGACTATTACCCTTGCCACATTCCGAACTGTTCAGCTGTACATTTGAGAATGTTGCTACGGACCTTGTGTGGTCGTTGGTTAGAGAATAACACTGATTGATTGTGGGCTTTGATTATGCACCGAGATCTTAGACTATGATTATGCCCTTAGGCTTTATGATTATACCCTGAGATCTCAGGATGTATGATTATATCCTGATATCTTAGGCTTTATTATTATACCCTGAGATCTTAGGCTTTATGATTATGCACTGATATCTTAGGCTTTATGATTATACCCCAATATGTTAGGCTTTATGATTATACACTGATATCTTAGGCTTCATGATTATACCCTGAGATCTTAGGCTTTATGATTATACCCTGATATCTTAGGCTTTATGATTATACACTAATATCTTAGGCTTTATGATTATACACTTATATCTTAGGCTTTATTATTATACCCTGAGATCTTAGGCTTTATGATTATACCCTGATATCTTGGGCTTTATGATTATACAGTAATATCTTAGGCTTTGTGATTATACCATGAAATCGTAGGCTTTATGATTATAGCCTGATATCTTAGGTTTATGAAAATATCCTGATATCTTAGGCTTTATGATTATACCCTGATATCTTAGGCTTTATGATTATACCCTGATATCTTAGGCTTTATGATTATACACTTATATATTTAGTCATGGAAGGAACTGTGTACTTATCATTATGTAAGCTTACTCTACCCGCTGTTACTATTAGGCTAAGATTTGGGTGTTGCAGACAGACAGACAGACAGACGAAACATGCATTCAAAGGAGGATTATTTCGGTTTTTATCTGTTAATCACATTTTGGGGAACGTTTGGAGGGTCGGAAGATGGGATTTGTTTTGCAGGGGTGTTTTGATATTGTCTGAGGTAGATCAGGAGGGTGCGGAATGCCACAAGAGACGTCACAGTTAAGATAGGAAGGCAGATTTGATTTGATGGTTTCCTCGGATGTGTTGTTGGCGGGAAAGTTGGGTGCAGTTTATAAATTGAGCTCTGCATATTATAGAGGGACGGAGTAGGGGGACAATATAGGAGAAGAAGACGAAATCTGCTTGAAAAGGAGCACATTCACACAGAGAGCGAGAAGTATCGTTAGTTTACACAGAGAGAGAGAGAGAGAGAGAGAGAGAGAGAGAGAGAGAGAGAGAGAGAGAGAGAGAGAGAGAGAGAGAGAGAAAGAGAGAGAGAGAGAGAGAGAGAGAGAGAGAGAGAGAGAGAGAGAGAGAAGATGTGAAGAACAACAAGGAGAAGGGTTCGGAGGATATAACATATTGACGACTGGAGGGTTTGTTGGGGGTGATGCAGTGGGGGGGGGGGGGAGGACCGGCAGGTGAGAGAGAGGAAGAAGGGAAAGATGGAATGCTGTTTATTTTGTGTCCAGTAAACATCTGTGTGATCAATGTTATCAATATCTGGCCACAGGGAAAGACTAGTGGTCGTCTGGACATGAAAGCAGTTTCCCTCTACGTTATATACAAACACATGCTGACAGGAAAAGAAGTAGAAGAAGAAAGATTAAAATAGATCCATTAATTTTAGAAAATGAAGAAGAAGACCAGACACATTTGCATGCTTCCATTGCTCAGAAGAAACGGGGAAAAAAATAGGACGGCAGACAGCAAGATGGCTGAACGACGCGAAGATACCAGACTTGTTAAACTGCTCCCAAACCCTGCAACTCGCCCTGCTCTTTATTTTGGCGTTCGCCACACGGTCCTATTTCTCTTCGTCTTCGTTTTGTGCTTTTTAATATCAAACTCCTGTTGTCTGAGAAAGTGTAGAGACACCCGTGACCTGGATAATTCCGTTATTTATTTATTTATTTATTATTATTATTATTATTATTATTATTATTATTATTATTATTATTATTATTATTATTATTATTATTATTATTATTATTATTATTATTTAAAAATAAAACGTAAATTTCGGATGGTTATCTTCGTCAAGGTAGGTGTTCGCGTTCGCTTCGCTGGTGCATGCAGGACTGTCTTTGTGGGTGCCCCATCATCATGGGTTAGCATGTTATCAAGGGTTAACATGTCATCATGGGTTAACATGTCATCATGGGTTAACATGTCATCATGGGTTAACGTGTCCACATGAGCAAGTGCTGCAATCTAAAACAACACGCACACACAAGCAGGCAAAATATACGCAGAACTTTTTATCTTGGCTATACCCTTTGCCGGCAGTCTATATCAATCGTGCAAAATCCTTGTGTGTAAAATCCTAGTGCAGTGTACAAAATACTAGTGAACAAAATATTAGTGTACAAAATGCTAGTTTACACAATGCTAGTGTACAAAATCCAATGAAAATGAAAAAATACAATAAAATAAAAAGAACAATACTGGGTGTGTGTGGAGGGGGTTGGGGTGAGGGGTCTCCACAAAATGAAGAGGAAGGAAAGAAAAGTAGCAGGTAGAAATAGCGCCAAGGCCAAAGCAGTGTTCCCGCGACTCCACAGGCTGTGACTAACTTCCTCCCCAGGATTGCCACCATTAAAGAAGAAAGAAAAATTTCTGTTATATAGCGCACTTACAAGCTCAGAGAGCATCTCAAGGCGCTGGCCCGTATTATTCAGCAATCACTTAATAGTTTGCTGAAGTCAGGGTTCGAACCCACGTCGCCCAAGACGCACTCACACAAGTCGTGCGCTCTGACCACTGAGCTATCGCTGCCGCCAAAACGACAATAACAGCAGTGACGACATCAATGAAATCTACTACTACTACTACTACTACTACTACTACTACTACTACTACTACTACTACTACTACTAAAGCAATAATCATGTAATGTAATGTACTACTACTACTACTGCTACTACTACTACTACTACTACTACTACTACTACTACTACTACTACTACTACTACTCTGACGCCCGATTCCACTTCTGGCACCAGTATGAAAACGCTGGATACAAATAATTCAACGTGTGGAACGCCGTTTAAGGAGTGATTACAGATAGTTGACTGTATAAAAAAAATCTTTACAAATTCTGTATGGTTTTGAAAAAGGGTTCGCCTCGACGGCGCATTTGGCGCGCAGAGCCAACTTAGCACGACGTTAAATTTAAAGACTGCTGTGAATACGATACCCAATTAATCAGGCTGATCGTATACAGTAATATATAGGTCAAATCATTGTTATCTTATAGGATAGTTAAAAAGGTTGTACAAAAATAAAAATCAATGATTTTTTAAAGCCAAAAAATCGAGATCAGAACAAAAAGTTGGGACGTCCTCTTTGAAACTTTGAAACTTTGAAACTTTTTTATTAGGGATAAAGATTTTAGACTAATTAATAAGTCTGTCCCTTAACAAATTAATACAGTAAATAACTTTAACATTAACTTGGAAATCATAGAAATCACACACACACACACACACACACACACATGCACACACACACACACCATCTTCATCATTATCTTTAAATAATTGTAGGCAACCACCCCTCTCTATCCCCTACCCTTAGAATAATAATTTTTAAAAGAAATCAAGATAATAATAATAATAATAATAATAATAATAATAATAATAATAATAATAATAATAATAATAATAATAATAATAATAATAATAATAATAATAATAATAATAATAACAATTGCAATTATATAATAATAATAATAACGGATTTTTATATAGCGGGTACTCCAGCCTATGACCAGACTCACCACGCTTTACATAGTCATTACATATAAATACATGCACTCGATGAAACATCACTTTTGCTACAATACACCAAAAGACGGGACAGTGAAGGTACAGACTATTTACAATTATGTACATAAATTACAAAAAAAGACAAAAATAGACTATTTACAACTATGTACACAAATGACAAAAAAAAGACAGAAAATATAAATAATAACAATTACAATAATAATAGGAGTACTATTATTACTACTAACACCACCATCACCACCATTATCATCACTATTATTATAACAAGAATATCTTAATGAAAAAAAATAATAATAACAATAACAACAACAAGAATAAATAGATAAATAAATAAATATATAATAATTAATATTTGTTAAAAAAAATTACTTGAAAATCTGTTATCATATTAAAAGATATCACTTTTATAATTAATTTTCCAAATGCTTATATAGATTATTTTTGAAAGAAAATATTGTGTCGCAATGTTTACACTCCAGAGGGAGAGAGTTCCATACAGCAGCTCCATTAAATGATAGGCTGTTTTTGTATAAATCAATGCGAGGGAGGGGTAGTTTATAATTAAAAAGTCTATGCCCATCAACTGGCTTAGTAAAAAAGATATCAAGGTATGCAGGTGTTTCTCCGTGTGTGATTTTGAACATAAGGATAGCTGTATTAAATATAAATTGTTTTTGAAGTGGTAGTATTTGTAGTTCCTTGTATTTCTCAGTAGTTGTAATATCTGTATTTATATTATAAGACTTATAGAGTATCTTGATTGCTCTTTTATGAAGACTGTTTAGCTGCTTAATTTGAACGTCACTTGCATTACACCAAATAGTTGATGCATAATTAAAATGAGACATACAGTGGGCATAGAAAAAAGATTTTAATGCATCAACCGTAACAAAATGTCTAAGTTTATTTAGAAGGAACAGAGATTTAGAAATTTTTTTACAAATATGGTTAATGTGTGACCGCCAACTAAAATCATCATCAATGATTATGCCTAGCACTTTATGTTCATGAACTTGATCAATATTGTAGGACCCTAAGTTTAGATTAAGGCAAAAAGATCCATTTTGACGTTTTTGTCTTGTAGTGAGAAGCATACTTTTGCTTTTATTAGGATTTAATTTCATTCTATTGTTGTCACACCAGTTATCAATTTCATTTATGCTTATTTGAAGACTTTGTTCTGCTTGTTGTAGATTTTTATTAGAAGTATGGAGGGATGAATCATCAGCAAATAGGTCAAGGTTAACATTTTGTGTGAGAAAAAGGGGCATGTCATTGATAAATATTTTACAAAATAAATAGGGCCAAGAATCGATCCTTGAGGAACTCCACAAGTGACATCTCCAGAAGACGAAAATGAACCATTAGTATATACTGATTGGTGCCTGTTTGATAAATATGATTTAAAAAATAATATTAATATAATAATATGTCCTCGATTTAATGACGTAGTTTTAAAAAAAACCGTCTGAGGTATCTATCGCCGTAGTAGTGTAACGAGACAGTTCGTACAACTGTTTTCTTCCCCTACTGTGACATCCACATTTCCGGTTTGGCTTTTAGCAAATTCTGTAAGATTTAAATTTGAAATAGCATTGATGGATTTGTTTCTTTTCAGTCTTTTAAATAAACACAAAACTTCCGCTGTGACAGTCGATTTGTCAATAAAAGCTTGATACTGGACACCCGAGATATGTCTCGTTACAGCTCTACAAAGAAACTGGACCCGCACGTGCATAGGGTGCACGCGGATGTTGCATCATCTGACGTGACAGTTATCTCGCCTTGTTCCAAATAGCGACCGTCCATTTATTTAGCTGTGCGGCATTTTTTCACCCTGAGTTTGATTATTTAGACAGTTTATCGTATTATTTTTTTGTGAATGTCTTACGTATTTTGTTTATTTTGTTTTGGTTTCTCCTGCTTGTTCTTCTGACAGTCTCACCTTGCCCAACATCCCTCTGCAGTTTAAGATATTATTGTATGTGTGTGTGGTTGTGTATGGTTTGGGTGTGCGTGTGTGTGCGTATGTGTTTGTCTGTCTGTCTATGTGTATGTTTCTGTGTATGTCTACTCGTAATTTCCAGTTGTTGTTTGTCTGCAGTATTTATTTTTAATGATTTATAATTGTTGATAGCTAGCGGCTTGCGCTGAACCAAACAGGATTTAACGCTGAACCAAACATGATCTAACGCTGAACCAAACAGGATCTAACGCTGAACCAAACAGGATCTAATGCAGGCCGACACATGCGACCACTAGCCACCTTAGACGTATCTTTGAAGCCCGGACAACTGAGCACAACCGTGGGCTACTGGCCATGGGAGAACGGACTTGCTTGCTGTGTTGATGTCAGAGAAACTCACCCGTGTACCCACCCCGTACTGCATCGTAAAACAATTACTTACGTCCTAGCTACCCGTCCAGGACATGAGGATCAGGAATTCGTGGGTGCACATACTAGGTCTCGGTTTATACACTCATCCGTCATAATAATTGTGTATGTGTATCATGGTTACTTTTTTTTCCCAGTATCTCTGCCGTAAGCTGGCTCAATGGCCATTCTCCATGTGGAGTATATAAAGTAAGAGAGGCGAGAATACACAATACATCATACAATAACCATTCATTCCATCTCTCTCTCTCTCTCTCTCTCTCTCTCTCTCTCTCTCTCTCTCTCTCTCTCTCTCTCTCTCTCTCTCTCCATGTCTGTGTTTATCCCATCGACAATTGCTTTTGGTATTTCTTTCAGTAGTTCAGCCCTGACATTTCCGGTTTTTCTGACAGCCGCGGAAAGAAATCGTTGATTTCCGGGTTCTTTTAAAACATCCGGGGCAGATCGATGGCAGAGGTCAGGCTTTCCCTGTAATGATTGTAAGACGGAACGAACAGGGTTGATTGTTTATTTACCGAATGAATGACAGGCAATCATAAAGATTGATCAGAATAATGTCTGGCACAGTTATGTGGATAGGTAGCTTTGAGACATAATAATGTATGACACAGTTATGTGGATAGATAACTTTGAGACAGAATAATGCCTGGCACAGTTATGTGGATAGATAACTTTGAGACAGAATAATGTCTGACACAGTTATGTGGATAGGTAGCTTTGAGACATAATAATGTCTGACACAGTTATGTGGATAGATAACTTTGAGACAGAATAATGTCTGACACAGTTATGTGGATAGATAACTTTGAGACAGAATAATGTCTGACACAGTTATGTGGATAGGTAGCTTTGAGACAATAATGTCTGACACAATTATGTGGATAGGTAGCTTTGAGACAATAATGTCTGACACAATTATTTGGATAGGTAGCTTTGTGACAGAATAATGTATTACCCAGGTTTGTGGCTAGGTAGCTTTGAGACAATAATGTCTTACACAGTTATGTGAATAGGTAGCTTTGAGACATAATAATGTCTGACATAGTTATGTGGATAGGTAGCTTTGAGACAGATTAATGCCGGACATAGTTATGTGGAAAGATAGCTTTGAGACAGAATAATGTCTGATTAGTTATGTGGATAGATAACTTTGAGACATAATAATGTCTGACACAGTTATGTGTACAGGTAGCTTTGAGACAGAATAATGTCTGACACAGTTATGTGGATAGGTAGCTTTGAGACAGAATAATGTCTGACACAGTTATATGGATAGGTAGCTTTGAGACAGAATAATGTCTGACACAGTTATGTGGATAGGTAGCTTTGAGACAGAATAATATCTGACACAGTTACGTTTAGGATGACTGATTTTTAAGTCATAGAACAGTGGTGACAATGCAGTTCTCATTGATCAGTATGTTGGGACTGATGACGTCGACGACGACGACGATTATGGTGATGGTAGCGATGATGATAAAGTGGTGATGGTGTTTGGGATTTACCGCAGCTACCTGGAGTTAAAGGACGAAAACGGTATTGACGCCATCATTCTTCTTCTCTTCTGCCCACACCACCCCAGATTCCTCCAACCGCCCCTTTCCTTCTTTTTTTATCATCATCATCATCATCATCATCATCATCATCATCATCATCATCATCATCACTAACATCATCATCCTCATTATCATCATCATCATCATCATCATCATCATCATTATCATCATCATCATCATCATCATCATCATCATCATCATCATCATCATCATCAATAGCAACATCTGGCGTCGTCTTCAACATCCACACTTAGCTACATATCCGACGGTGCTTACAAGGGCGAAGCCAGACTCCATTTGGGAAGATAAATGGCCTGTGACGTTGTGGTCATGATGAAACCTAAACTTCCATTCATTTAACGCAGTCTTGATGACGTCAGACCTATTCAATTTCCATAATTTCTACAATATTTGATGACACCTGTAGTGTAATACCGTCACTGACGTAGTTTTATTTTAAAATGACGTACTGGATGGTAACTATTACATTATGTTGGATTCGAACCTTGAGACACATGTTCACTAACTGCAACCGCAGTGGAGAGACAGGACAGATTAAAGATGGGACATCATATCATGGGAAGGAGGGGAGGGGAGGTGTTAGGGGTTAGGGTGTGAATGGATGGAGGGAAGTGAGCAACAGCCACTATCAAATATATTGCTGTCGGTTCCAAACTTCCAAAGCCAGACCACATGACCACAAAGCTGGCTGTGTTTGTGGGCGGCCACCAACTCCTTCCTCTTTGTCACTCTTTGGGGCTCTTTTCCTTTTGCGATTGATTGATTGATTCATTGTTGCTTTAGGTCCAGCGGACTCTTCCGAGCCAAATCAGGACCGGACAACCCCCGATCCGCATAAAAGATCTGCTGAAACAACCCCAGTGGGAAAATTGAATGCCCTCCACCGGCCAGTCACTTTACAATAAAGACATCCCACGCGGGGGACGGCTGAGGGTTGACCTCAACTACGCGAACACCCCGGTTACAAAAACAAAATAGAATACAAACATCATTATAAATCATCAACCAAACACATACATATAAAATGCCTATAGTGCTAAATAGTACATTCATAGGAAGCCCTAGTGACCACCCGGCAGAAAGCGTCCAACACTCCCAAGCTGATCCAACAGACCTCATACACAGACAAGGAGTCTTGTCCAGGAAGAGTTTTCAAGAAAAAAGGTAGGTCATTGATCTAGCGAAGAAGAAGATAGTATAGCAGAGTGAAGGACAGAGCAGGAATAGGAAAGAGTAAATGAGGAAGACAGCGACAGTGGGAATTTAAAGCACTAAATTTCCATAAAGTGGGGATACTATTTATACTGAAAACCCCCGGCACTCCAACGGGGGTACTGTTGCCGCAGTGAATCTGTCTTGCCTATAAAGGAAAGACAGGTGTTCAACTGTGGCTTTCACTGTTCCCTTTATAGGTTTGAACAATCTACAGTGGCAAGATTGCTTCCTTTTGCGAAAATACAAAGCCACATATAGGCCACATGAGACAGACTAGACAGACACATGGACCACGTGACCTATCTTAATTTGTTCCCGTCGTCCAACGTCTGTCTGTTGCCGTCCATCAGCTAGCAATGGGTCTGGTGAGTGGCGGACCACGGAGTTATTCCCCCATTGCTGGTTGTGATTTATCTGTGGCTGCAAGACCACAAAGATTGTCCTGCCGCGGAGAAAGGGAATTCCTTTGAACAGGACGCATGCTAAATGACGTTATAAAGCACAAACGTTGGTCTTTGGTCTAAGTTGAAATAGAATCTTACATTGTTAGGCCATCCTAGTACAAAGAAAGGTCGCCCTAGTACAAAGTACAAAAAAAGATCGTCCCAGTACAAAGAAAGATCGTCTTAGTACAAAGAAAGATCGTCCTAGTACAAAGTACAAAGAAAGATCGCCCTAATACAAAGAAAGATCGTCCTAGTACAAACAAAGATCGCCCTAGTACAAAGTACACAGACATATCGTCCCAGTACAAAGAAATATCGCCCTAGTACAAAAAGGTCATCCCAGTACAAAGAAAGGTAGCACTAGTACAAAATACAAAGAAAGGTCGCCCTAGTAAAAGTTCAAAGAAAGATCGCCCTAGTACAAAGAAAGACCGCCCTATTACAAAGTACAAAGAAAGATCGACATAATACAAAGAAAGATTGCCCTAGTACAAAGAAAGATACAAAGGAGAGTCACAGGGAGAGGGTGGTGTGTCCTGAAGGAGAAGTCTTTCAGTGTCGTCTTTTCACATTCATTTCATAATGTGCTATACAATACAATTCAATACAACGTTATTGTCCGATAAAAACCAGAAATTGGCTTGGTATACCGTCCATGCATGCAACAACATATATGAGTACTAACAAGTAATAAAAAGTCAGATCTGTATACATGCAATCACCATACACAGATACAAATGAAATAGTCTCCACATTGATGGACCATGAGGACTAACAATTAAAGTCAGATCTGTATACATGCAATCACCATACACAGATACAACCCCCTTGGGGTCATGAGCAATCTTGCCACTGTAGATTGTTCTAACCTATAAAGGGAAAAGTGAAAGCCCCAGTTGAAAACCTGTCTTGCCTTTGTAGGCATGACTAATTCACTGCGGCAACAGTTCCCCCCCCCCTCCCCCCCCCGTTGGAGTGCCGGGGGTTTCAGTTAAAATAGTATCCCCACTTTCTGGAAATTTAGTGCTTTAAATTCCCACTGTCGCTGTCTTCCTCATTTGCTCTTTCCCATTCCTGATCTGTCCTATCACTCTGCTATACTATCTTCTTCTTCGCTAGATCAATGACCTACCTTTTTTCTTGAAAACTCTTCCTGGACAAGACTCCTTTGTGTATGAGGTCTGTTGGATCAGCTTGGGAGTGTTGGACGCTTTCTGCCGGGTGGTCACTAGGGCTTCCTATGATTGTATTATTTAGCACTATAGGCATTTTATATGTATGTGTTTTGTTGATAATTTATAATGATGTTTGTATTCTATTTTGTTTTTGTAACCGGGGTTCGAGTAGTTGGGGTAAAGCCTCAGCCGTCCCCTGCGTGGGATATCTATATTGTAAAGTGACTGGCCGGTGGAGGGCATTCAATTTTCCCACTAGGGTTGTTTTGGCAGATCTTTTATGCGGATTGGGGGTTGTCCGGTCCTGATTTGGCTCGGAAGAGTCCGCTGGACCTAAAGCAACAATCAATCAATCAATCAAACACAGATACAAATAAAATAGTCTCCACATTGACGGACCAGGCACGCGTCGCTCCCCAGTCTCCTGTCTTTGAATCCACACAGGTAGCCCGTATGCTTATGGCAGCAGGCTTTGTTCGGGGCGCAAGTCTTCTAAACGTCTACATCTTATTACGTTTACGTCTTATCTACGTCTTTGGCCACGTCCCTTGCATATTGCCACGCCCTGGTCATCTCTTTGGTCATACACGTCTGTTGGGGTTAAAACTAACAGCATTCGGGCGTCTTCAGTTCATCTTCTCCATATATTGACTGTCTCTTGAGGAATGCTAACACAGAATGGGTTTAGATTAAGCCAGAGGATCTGGCAACGCAGTTCGTAGTGTACTCCTCTGTAGAAAGAATTATTCTCCTGTGTCAGAGATACTCCGTGCTGTTGGGAAGTTTATTGCTGACCATTTTGTATGGCGGACAGAAAGATGTCTCTCTCTCTCTCTCTCTTTCTCTCTCTCTCTCTCTCTCTCTCTCTCTCTCTCTCTCTCTCTCTCTCTCTCTCTCTCTCTCTTTCTCTCTCTCTCTTTCCCTCCAAAGACACAACAACCTTTTGTCTACTAGTCAACGTATTTTTTTTGGTGCCGTGGCCAATTGTAGTGTAGTGTCTGCTTGGGGTGAAAGGAAAGGTGATGGTAAGAGAGACATTACATTACATTACATTACATTACATTACATTACATGATTATTGCTTTAGGTCCAGCGGGCTCTTCCGAGCCAAATCACGACCAGACAACCCCTGATCCGCATAAAAGATCTGCCGAAACAACCCTAGTGGTAAAACTGAAAGCTCTCCACCAGCCAGTCACTTTACAATAAAGACATCCCACGCAGGGGACGCTGAGGCTGTATTCTAATTTATCGAACCCCCATTTACAAAAACAAAATAGAATACAAACATCATTATAAAATATCAACGAAACACATATAAAATGCCTACATTGCTAAATAATAACATCATAGGAAGCCCTAGTGACCACCTGCCAGAAAGCATCCAATATTCCCAAGCTGATCCAACAGACCTCATACACAAATAAGGAGTCTTGTCCTGGAAGAGTTTTCAAGAAAAACGGTTGGTGACTGGTCTAGCGAAGAAGAAGATAGTATAGCAGATAGATAGAACAGAGCAGGAATGAGAAAGAGCGAAGACAGCAACAGTGGGAATTTAAAGCACTAAATTTCCAGAAAATGGGGATACTATTTATACTGAAACCCCCGGCACCCCAACGGGGGTGGTAAGAGAGACAGAGACAGAGGGGATGGTAAGAGAGTCAGAGAGAGGGGATGGTAAGAGAGACAGAGAGAGGGGATGGTAAGAGAGACAGAGAGAGGGGATGGTAAGAGAGACAGAGACAGAGGGGATGGTAAGAGAGACAAAGAGAGGGGATGGTAAGAGAGACAGAGAGAGGGGATGGTAAGAGAGACAGAGACAGAGGGGATGGTAAGAGAGACAGAGAGAGGGGATGGTAAGAGAGACAGAGAGAGGGGATGGTAAGAGAGTCAGAGAGAGGGGATGGTAAGAGAGACAGAGAGAGGGGATGGTAAGAGAGACAGAGAGAGGGGATGGTAAGAGAGACAGAGACAGAGGGGATGGTAAGAGAGACAGAGAGAGGGGATGGTAAGCGAGACAGAGAGAGAGATAGTAAGAGAGACAGAGAGAGGGGATGGTAAGAGAGACAAAGATGGGGGGTGGTAAGAGAGACAGAGAGAGGGGATGGTAAGAGAGACAGAGAGAGGGGATGGTAAGAGAGACAGAGGGGATGGTAAGAGAGACAGAGAGAGGGGATGGTAAGAGAGACAGAGAGAGGGGATGGTAAGAGAGACAGAGAGGGGATGGTAAGAGAGACAGAGAGAGAGATGGTAAGAGAGACAGAGAGAGAGGGGATGGTAAGAGAGACAGAGAGAGAGAGAGGATGGTAAGAGAGACAGAGAGAGAGGATGGTAAGAGAGACAGAGAGAGAGAGAGGATGGTAAGAGAGACAGAGAGAAAGGATGGTAAGAGAGACAGAGAGGGGGGTGGTAAGAGAGACAGAGAGAGGGATGGTAAGAGAGACAGAGAGAGGGATGGTAAGAGAGACAGAGAGAGAGAGGATGGTAAGAGAGACAGAGAGAGAGAGAGGATGGTAAGAGAGACAGAGAGAAAGGATGGTAAGAGAGACAGAGAGAGAGAGGATGGTAAGAGAGACAGAGAGAAAGGATGGTAAGAGAGACAGAGAGGGGGGTGGTAAGAGAGACAGAGAGAGAGGGGATGGTAAGAGAGATGAGACAGAGAGAGAGGGGATGGTAAGAGAGATGAGACAGAGAGAGAGGGTGGTAAGAGAGACAGAGAGAGGGGGATGGTAAGAGAGACAGAGAGAGGGGGGTAAGAGAGACAGAGAGAGGGGGATGGTAAGAGAGACAGATAGAGAGGGGATGGTAAGAGAGACAGAGAGAGTGATGGTAAGAGAGACAGAGAGAGAGGGATGGTAAGAGAGACAGAGAGAGAGGGATGGTAAGAGAGACAGAGAGAGAGATGGTAAGAGAGACAGAGAGAGTGATGGTAAGAGAGACAGAGGGAGAGGGATGGTACGAGAGACAGAGAGAAGGATGGTACGAGAGACAGAGAGAGAGATGGTAAGAGAGACACAGAGAGAGGGTGGAAAAAGACACAGAGAGAGAGATGGTAAGAGAGACAGAGAGAGGGGATGGTAAGAGAGACAAAGAGGGGGGATGGTACGAGAGACAGAGAGAAGGATGGTAAGAGAGACAGAGAGAGAGATGGTAAGAGAGACACAGAGAGAGGGTGGTAAGAGACACAGAGAGAGAGATGGTAAGAGAGACAGAGAGAGAGATGGTAAGAGAGACAAAGAGGGGGGATGGTAAGAGAGACAAAGAGGGGGGATGGTAAGAGAGACAGAGAGAGGGGATGGTAAGAGAGACAGAGAGAGGGGATGGTAAGAGAGACAGAGGGGATGGTAAGAGAGACAGAGAGAGGGGATGGTAAGAGAGACAGAGAGAGGGGATGGTAAGAGAGACAGAGAGGGGATGGTAAGAGAGACAGAGAGAGAGATGGTAAGAGAGACAGAGAGAGAGGGGATGGTAAGAGAGACAGAGAGAGAGAGGATGGTAAGAGAGACAGAGAGAGAGAGGATGGTAAGAGAGACAGAGAGAAAGGATGGTAAGAGAGACAGAGAGGGGGGTGGTAAGAGAGACAGAGAGAGGGATGGTAAGAGAGACAGAGAGAGGGATGGTAAGAGAGACAGAGAGAGAGAGGATGGTAAGAGAGACAGAGAGAGAGAGGATGGTAAGAGAGACAGAGAGAAAGGATGGTAAGAGAGACAGAGAGAGAGAGGATGGTAAGAGAGACAGAGAGAAAGGATGGTAAGAGAGACAGAGAGGGGGGTGGTAAGAGAGACAGAGAGAGAGGGGATGGTAAGAGAGATGAGACAGAGAGAGAGGGGATGGTAAGAGAGATGAGACAGAGAGAGGGGGTGGTAAGAGAGACAGAGAGAGGGGGATGGTAAGAGAGACAGAGAGAGGGGGGTAAGAGAGACAGAGAGAGGGGGATGGTAAGAGAGACAGATAGAGAGGGGATGGTAAGAGAGACAGAGAGAGTGATGGTAAGAGAGACAGAGAGAGAGGGATGGTAAGAGAGACAGAGAGAGAGGGATGGTAAGAGAGACAGAGAGAGATGGTAAGAGAGACAGAGAGAGTGATGGTAAGAGAGACAGAGGGAGAGATGGTAAGAGAGACAGAGAGAGGGATGGTAAGAGAGACAGAGAGAGAGATGGTAAGAGAGACAGAGAGGGGATGGTAAGAGAGACAGAGAGAGGGATGGTAAGAGAGACAGAGAGAGAGAGGGGATGGTAAAAGAGACAGAGAGAGAGATGGTAAGAGAGACACAGAGAGAGGGATGGTACGAGAGACAGAGAGAAGGATGGTACGAGAGACAGAGAGAGAGATGGTAAGAGAGACAGAGAGAGAGATGGTAAGAGAGACACAGAGAGAGGGTGGTAAGAGACACAGAGAGAGAGATGGTAAGAGAGACAGAGAGAGAGATGGTAAGAGAGACAGAGGCAGAGATGGTAAGAGAGACAGAGAGAGAGATGGTAAGAGAGACAGAGAGAAAGGATGGTAAGAGAGACAGAGAGAGAGATGGTAAGAGAGACAGAGAGAGATGGATGGTAAGAGAGACAGAGAGAGGGATGGTAAGAGAGACAGAGAGAGAGATGGTAAGAGAGACAGAGAGAGATGGTAAGAGAGACAAAGGCAGAGATGGTAAGAGAGACAGAGAGAGATGGTAAGAGAGACAAAGGCAGAGATGGTAAGAGAGACAGAGGCAGAGATGGTAAGAGAGACAGAGAGAGAGATGGTAAGAGAGACAGAGAGAAAGGATGGTAAGAGAGACAGAGAGAGAGATGGTAAGAGAGACAGAGAGAGATGGATGGTAAGAGAGACAGAGAGAGGGATGGTGAGAGAGACAGAGAGAGAGATGGTAAGAGAGACAGAGAGAGATGGTAAGAGAGACAAAGGCAGAGATGGTAAGACAGACAGAGGCAGAGATGGTAAGAGAGACAGAGGCAGAGATGGTAAGAGAGACAGAGAGAGGGTGGTAAGAGAGACAGAGGCAGAGATGGTAAGAGAGACAGAGAGAGGGTGGTAAGAGAGACAGAGGCAGAGATGGTAAGAGAGACAGAGAGAGGGTGGTAAGAGAGACAGAGGCAGAGATGGTAAGAGAGACAGAGGCAGAGGTGGTAAGAGAGACAGAGGCAGAGATGGTAAGAGAGACAGAGGCAGAGGTGGTAAGAGAGACAGAGAGAGGGTGGTAAGAGAGACAGAGGCAGAGATGGTAAGAGAGACAGAGGCAGAGGTGGTAAGAGAGACAGAGAGAGGGTGGTAAGAGAGACAGAGGCAGAGGTGGTAAGAGAGACAGAGAGAGGGTGGTAAGAGAGACAGAGGCAGAGATGGTAAGAGAGACAGAGGCAGAGGTGGTAAGAGAGACAGAGGCAGAGATGGTAAGAGAGACAGAGGCAGAGATGGTAAGAGAGACAGAGAGAGGGTGGTAAGAGAGACAGAGGCAGAGATGGTAAGAGAGGCAGAGAGAGAGATGGTAAGAGAGACAGATAGAAAGGATGGTAAGAGAGACAGAGGCAGAGATGGTAAGAGAGACAGAGAGAGATGGTAAGAGAGACAGAGAGAGAGATGGTAAGAGAGACAGATAGAAAGGATGGTAAGAGAGACAGAGAGAGAGATGGTAAGAGAGACAGAGAGAGATGGATGGTAAGAGAGACAGAGAGAGGGGATGGTAAGAGAGACAGAGAGAGGGGATGGTAAGATAGACAGAGAGAGGGGATGGTAAGAGAGACAGAGAGAGAGGATGGTAAGAGAGACAGATAGAAAGGATGGTAAGATAGACAGAGAGAGGGGATGGTAAGAGAGACAGAGAGAGATGGATGGTAAGAGAGACAGAGAGAGGGGATGGTAAGATAGACAGAGAGAGGGGATGGTAAGAGAGACAGAGAGAGAGGGGGTGGTAAGAGAGATGAGACAGAGAGAGAGGGGATGGTAAGAGAGATGAGACAGAGAGAGGGGGTGGTTAGAGAGACAGAGAGAGAGTGGATGGTAAGAGAGACAGAGAGGGGATGGTAAGAGAGACAGAGAGAGGGGGTGGTAAGAGAGACAGAGAGAGAGGATGGTAAGAGAGACAGAGAGAGGGGATGGTAAGAGAAACAGAGAGAGAGGGGATGGTAAGAGAGACAGAGAGAGAGGGGATGGTAAGAGAGACAAAGAGAGAGGGGATGGTAAGAAAGACAGAGAGAGAAAGAGAGAAGAAGAGAGGGATGATTATGGTCAAGAATGCGAAGAAGTCATTAAGCGCAGTCAAAGCAATAGATGGACGATTATGGAAGGTGGAGTTGCAGAACCCAAGCAGCAGTGGACCATCGTTCAACCAAAGTTCATGCACCCACTTTTACTAATTTTACATCTTGCCCACCTCAACAACTCAGTTTGTGTTGCATCATTAAAAAAAACAAAACAGCGTGTAGATTATATAAAATCCCCCGTCTGATTTCTCCTCAACTTGCTTCTCTCTCTCTCTCTCTCTCTCTCCCTCTCTCTCACTCTCCCCTCTCTCTCTCCCTCTTTCTCTCTCTCTCCCTCTCCCTCTCTCTGTGACATGCAAAGAGAGCATCAAAACGTTACTTCCGCCATGTAGTACCCCACTCCAGGCTACTTACCGTACTGGAGCCCTAACATTTCCCTACAGCCTCACAGCGGAATGCATAAAGTTGTCGGAGAACCAGGCTAGATGGGTCTTTATTACAGGCCTGTGCTGACCGGGAATCGCTCATTCGGAAGTGGTTAATGTCTGCGCAAAGCAACTGTGCGACACAAAGTCCCCTCGGGCCCGACATCGTCACTTCCGGTTCGCCTTTTACGGGGTGAGGTCTGTTGCTTTAAAGGCCTGTGACTGCGTGACTGTGTGGCCTTAGTCGAGTACCGCTCTTCACTACTAGCTTTGTTGTACAGCTGTGGACAACTGGCTTGAGGGCTGGCTTTAAACGGGGCGGGGAGGCCTGAGAAAGATTTTGCAAAAATCTATAGTCCCATTATTTGTCATCACTTTCTTGGTGCGTGTGCGTGTGTATGTTTGTGTGTGCTTTTTCTTTCTGTAAGCACATGCATTGTTATAAGTGTGTGCTATCACGGAATATATTATATATCTGTGGTGCCCCTACGACCTCCGAGTTATGGGATAAGATAGGATAGGATAGGAATATATATATATATATATATATATATATATATATATATATATATATATATATATATATATATATATATATATATATATATATATATATATATATATATATATATATATATATATATATATATATATATATATATATATATATATATATATATATATATATATATATATATATATATATATATATATATATATACGAGGTTCCAAGTTTCAGTGGTTTCTTGTCTCACTGACACTCTCCTGCTGTTCAACACACAGCGAGAATCAGAATCAGAATCAGAATTTATTTTATTTCCAAGAAAGGCCAACGCCCGTTATGGAACGGGGGCGTTTACAAAAACAAACAATACTACAAGTTACAAATATTACGCACACAAAGTCAGATATGTACACAATCATTACAATCATGAGCTAGCGTGATCTAGTCGTCTTAAGGCTTTATACAAATATATTGCCAAATTACACAGAGTGTTCACGTTCCTTGATGCCAACAGCAATGCAAGTTTAAATTTCGATGGGTGTCTAAAAAACTTTGGAGGAATAAAATCGTGTCTTAAATCTTGAAGAGCCGAGCAACACAGTACAAAGTGAACTTCATCTTCTACAGAAGACGTACATAAACGACACACATTATTCACAATGATAGTACTGTATCTATGAGAATGTACAGCAATGCTGGATACGCCAATTCTAAATTTTACAAGAGCTTTCAAAACATGCCTATTAACTGCTACAGAAAGATAAATTTCTTCTAAAAACGTTGTTTTAAATGTGCGATAAGCCTCAAACCTGTCACTAGTTTGAATATGGTTATTCCAGTCTTGCCAACGGCAGTCAATGATTCTCTGTTTGAAACAAGACAAAAAAGACTTTACACATCCAACACCCTGATATAGCCAGACATAATGAAAGCCATAATGACTCAGACATAATCTAATATTTGTTGCCCATGTGCTTTTACCTTTGCTATCTAAGTTTTGCAACATCACATATGCTTTATAAGGCAGTCTGTCTGTATTCATTCTAGTTAATTTTAGCCAAAAGCTTATACAACGTACATAGGAATTTAAATAGATTGGATAACGTCCAAATTCCCCATATACTAAATCATTGGGAGTACGTCTGTCAACACCAAGAAATCGTTTCAGAGCAAACAAATGCACTTTTTCCACAACTGTTGAATAAGTCAGACCCCATACTTCAGCACCATATTGAACAATAGGTTGAACCTGTGCATCAAACAATTTAATAAAAACATGGACAGACGCTTTATCAAATTTAAATAGACTACTTAAAATACTTAATACAGCTCGTTTTGCTCTAGAAACCAGGTCATGACAAGCAAAATTAAAACTCAACTTAGTGGAAAAATATAAACCAAGATATTTGTATGAATTTACTACTTCCATTTTCTGAGCACCAAAATACCATTTTTCACGAGCTGCTAAATACCCACCCTTACGAAAAACAACAATATTGCTCTTGCCCATATTGACTTTCAACTGTAATTTTGCCGCAGCAGAATATAAATTATTTAACTGTGACTGCAGACCAACAACTGTTTCAGCCATTAAGGCAATATCATCTGCAAAAAGCAAAATAAATAACTCAATGACTTCAGCAGATAAAGCAACACCATGTTTACCATTATTAATAATTTCAAGAGCTAGCTCGTTTATAAAAAGAGAAAACAAAATAGGACTACATACATCCCCCTGCTTCACGCCCTTTGTGCAGTTAATAAAATCAGAAAACGTAGCACCACATCTTATCTGAGCCTTGACATATGAGTACATATTTTTAACACATCGATACAGCTTACCCTTTATACCATTCTTCATCAAAATCGGCCAAAGTAATTTTCTAGAAATACTGTCAAAAGCCTTTTCAAAGTCAATAAAGGCAACGTATAATTTGCGATTACTTGAGAATTGTTTTTGCACAGCAGCAAGCAGTGTAAAACTATGGTCCATAGTAGAGTAATCTTGTTTAAATCCTGCTTGGTATTCACCCGTTATGTTATTTAACTTTATCCAATCTTGAAGCCTACTGTTAATAATAGAACCATATAATTTACTGCTAACATCACATAGAGAAATTCCTCTATAATTATTCGGGTCATTTATGTCACCTTTCTTAAATAACGGCAAAATTATTGATTTACACCAATTTTCAGGATAACTACCTGTATCAAACAATGTATTAAATAATTTTACCAGAAATTCAACTACCGTATCACCAGAAAATTTGAAAAATTCACCAATTAATTTATCAGGTCCAGCAGCTTTTTTATTTTTAAGTTTTCTAATTGCAAGAATAACTTCATCTTTGGATATAGGTCTATCAAGTACATTATTATTATATTCATCATCACCACCACCACCGTCATCATTATTTTCAACATCATCATCAACACCAACACAATCAATAAAATCATCTTTTTCTAGGATACATTTAAAATGCTGAAACCAATCGTCCACTGTTATATTGTTCTGTTGAACTTTAATACTAGACAGGTTCTTCATTTGCTGCCAAAAGTCCTTTTGGTTCTTAACAGCATTCATAAGATTATTAAACAAAACGTCATTATACAATTTCTTTTTATTATGTAACATGTATTTGTATTCTCGTCTTACTTTGCAATAAGTGTGCCTATCAGCAGATTCTAATGATTTACGAAATTTCCTTAACAGCTGACGCACGTTACGCCTTGCGAGAAGACAGTCATAATCAAACCAATCATGTTTACGGGGACCTGTATTTAACACGATTTTAGACATCATACACGAGGCACAGTCTTTCACTGCATCATTGAACACGTTCAAAGCATCATTAACATTAACTTCTAACAAACCTGCTGAATGCTCTAGTTTGGCCTTGAACTCGTCCCCTTTCAGTTCATCACGATACTGCTGCTCACAATCAGAATTCCAGGAAAACTTTTCCAATATTTGCTTACCAGTTTTCGTCTTGTTAGATTGTGCAATGCTACTATGTATAGATACTGTGAATACCAGTGGCATGTGTTGGGACTCCGTATGATCAGCAACGGTCAAGTGGCATGTATCAAATATGGCATCAAACAAATCATGTTTGATTCCAATCTTGCTTTTCTACGGACTGCACAAATTAACACCCAAGGAAACGCCTCAAGAATGTGAACACACTGTTCAAGAATTTCTGACCGGCAGGCTGAAGTTTGCTGAGACTGTGCAGTTCGACCGTGTGCACCGTACGAGTAACAAGCCTAATGCTCCTGTTGTGGCGAGTTGCACATTCTACAAGGACAAGGTCGCCATCCTGAAGGCCAAAGACAGGCTGAAAGGGTCAAACATCTTCATTGGTGAAGATTTCACTACGAGGATTCGCGACATCAGGAAGAAGCTGACTCCACACCTGAAGGCTGCCAAGAGTGCTGGAAAGAAGGCGACCATGATCTTTAATCATCTCCTGATTGACGGGAAAAAGTACGTTCTTGATGGCGATGGTTCACTTAAGGAAGTCCGCAATCAGAAACCACAATAACGATGTGGCCAGTCCAGTAAATCTCCAAGTAATGTTTCAGCGGAGGCAACTAAAAGTAACCCTACACCGGACAACTGTTGTGTTGAAAATTTGATTGCTGCGCCTACCTGTGTTACCTGTAATCACAATTATGACGCTTCAGTGATTTCTGCACGTGCTAAAGATCGGTTTAACCGTGCTAGTGTTAATGCTGTAGAAAGTGTAGTACAAGAACTCTCAAGATCACGCACGGATGTAGGTACGATTCAACATACGCCTGATACATTGATCAACGAAAACGATAAACGATCAAATAGGCCTACTACACGAGATACGCTCATTTGTGATTCATTACTTATAGGCCTAAATGATAGTGCTAATGAGAGTGATAATGCGATGGGAACAGTTGCTCCTCAGAACAGTTGTACTTTTCTCCACTGGAATATCGGGGGGTTAATTGCAAAACTTAATGACTATAATTTTGTAAGTTATATACAATCGTTTGACTTTATATGCCTTGTTGAGACTTTTGTGAAAGATTTTAAGTCATCACTGTTTCCGGATTATACTGTTTTTGTCAAATCCTCAGTCGATCTAGGTAGGCAGGGGAGGGAATCGGGTGGTATTGTATGTCTGTTTCGTTCTACACTTATGAAATACATTCGTCATTTGGATGGTGGTGGTGCTGGTGGTGGCGGTTGTCCTGGTAATTTTCTTTCATTTATTTTTGATAAAAGATTGTTTGGTGCGTCGGCTGATGTACTGTTTGTTTGTACTTATGTTCCCCCTGATAACTCACGGTTCTATGTGCATTTTGATATAGATAATGGGATTAATTTGTTGGAAGATTATTTGGTTGATTGCTTTTGTACGCATGGCAAAATGCCTGTGCTGTTGTGCGGCGATTTGAACGGCAGAACTTCTAATGTTTTTCCCGAGGTCTACGACGAAAGTTTGTTGTTTGATCGTACATCAAAAACTAATGACTCGAACTTTGTTCGATGTTCTCAGGATACGGTGTTAAATTCATATGGGAAATGCCTGTTAAACATGTGTAGTTCTCTAGGACTTTACATTTTGAATGGTGCTTGTAATGGCGACCAAGAGGGTCGTTACACATTCATCAGTGATTTTGGAAATAGTGTTAATGATTACTTCCTAGTCTCACATGATTTGTTTGAACACACAGCGAGAGAGAGAGAGAGAGAGAGAGAGAGAGAGAGAGAGAGAGAGAGAGAGAGAGAGTAGCGAGAGTGGCAGAGAGAGACAAAGAGAGAAAGAGAGTGGCGGAGACGGAGAGAGAGAGAGCGAGAGAGAGAGAGAGAGAGAGAGAGAGAGAGAGAGAGAGAGAGAGAGAGAGAGAGAGTGGCAGACAGACAGCCAGACAGGGATGCATAATGTATAAAGGAAGATCTATGGCTGTTTTGTCATTTTTCAATTGTTCATCCTGTCTATGCATCTTTTGTCAGTAAGGCACAGATGAATTAACAACTCCACTTTGTCATTATTATATATCTATACTTGCACGTCACCTGCTACCGGTCCGCTGTCAGAAGCCTGGCCTTAGCGTTGGGGCTACCCAGGCCTTAACGTTGGGACTACACAGGCCTTAACGTTGGGGCTACACAGGCCTTAACGTTGGGGCTACCCCGTCGTTATTAACGTTGAGTCTTTCCAGGTTTTAACGTTGGGGCTACCCAGACTTTAACGTTGGGGCTACCCAGACTTTAACGTTGGGGCTACCCAGGCATTAACGTTGGGCAACCCAGACTTTAACGTTGGGGCTACCCAGGCTTTAACGACGAGTCTATTAATGTGTGCAAAGCACAGCTGGGGCCGGCGTGGCTGAGGCCTTCCATCTCTCTCCAGTTGCCAGTCTCAGCTGTGCTGTGAGCCACACATGTCGTTGATGTCCGCCAACGAGGACAGAACCCAGCCACCTCTCCTGCATCTCGTCCCACTCACTACGCACTGACCAAGCACTAATTTCAAACCATAAGATGACCAGTGCTAACAGTGTTAGTGGTCATTGCAAACTACATAAAATCCTAAAGGTGTGTGTGTGTGTGTGTGTGTGAATGTGTTGCATGAATGTAGTGTGTGTTAGTATGTGTGTACGTGTTTGTGTATGTGTGTGTGCGTGTATTTATGTGTGTATGAATGTGGTGCATGAATGTAGTGTGTGTTAGTATGTGTGTGTATATATGAATGTTGTGTGTGTTAATATGTGTGTGTATATATGAATGTTGTGTGTATTAGTATGTGTGGGTGTGTATGAATGTGGGTGTGTTAGTATGTGTGTGTGTATGAATGTAGTGTGTGTTAGTTTGTGTGTGTATGAATGTTGTGTTTGTTAGTATGTGCATGTGTGTATGAATGTAGTGTGTGTTAGTATGTGTGTATACAGGGCAGCTTCAGTTAGAGCCTGTGTTGACCAGCGCCTTGAGCGGCTCTTGAGTTGGAAAAGCGCTATAACAAAGAAATAAATAAAATAAATAAATAATACATCTGTGCGTAAATGAGTGTGGATGTGTTAGTGCGTGTTCAAGGGTGGAGAAGAGGAATCAATTAGAGGTTGGTTTTTGTTTTCTGACATGTGTTGACATGTGTTGTGAGAGTACAAAAGATGAACCATTATTACTGTCTTAACATCTGCACATTAAGTGTAACCGTGTGTGAGTCATCTTACGCTATAACGCTGTACTCCGATATTATATATCAAGGAAAAAACAACGTCTTTATGGCTTGATAAGAGCACCGATGTTTGGAGATTTTGGCGAGCTGGCGAAAACACGGCAAGAGGAGATCGGGAGAGAACACAGCAGGAGGAGGTCGGGAGAGAACACGGCAGGAGGAGATCGGGAGAGAACACGGCAGGAGGAGGTCGGGAGAGAACACGGCAGGAGGAGGTCGGGAGAGAACACGGCAGGAGGAGATCGGGAGAGAACACGGCAGGAGGAGGTCGGGAGAGAACACGGCAGGAGGAGGTCGGGAGGGGACACGGCAGGAGGAGGTCGGGAGAGAACACGGCAGGAGGAGGTCGGGAGAGAACAAGGCAGGAAGAAGTCGGGAGGCAGGGGGGAAGTGGGTGTGTGTGAGACAGGGAGGGAGAGGGATAGAGACAGGAAGGAGAGTGATAGAGACAGGAGGGAGAGGGATAGAGACAGGAGGGAGAGGAATAGAGACAGGGAGGGAGAGGGATAGAGACAGGAGGGAGAGGGATAGATGCAGGAGGGAGAGGGATAGAGACAGGGAGGGAGAAGGATAGAGACAGGAGGGAGAGGGATAGATGCAGGAGGGAGAGGGATAGAGACAGGAGGGAGAGTGATAGATGCAGGAGGGAGAGGGATAGAGACAGGGAGGGAGAGGGATAGAGACAGGAGGGAGAGGGATAGAGACAGGAGGGAGAGGGATAGAGACAGGGAGGGAGAGGGGTAGAGACAGGGAGGGAGAGGGGTAGAGACAGGGAGGGAGAGGGATAGACACAGGAGGGATAGAGACAGGAAGAGCTGAGATAGAAAAGATTTTTTGTGCAACTATTTTTGTGTGTGAATAGTAATTGTCTTTGTAATGAAAATGATGATATTCTGTTGCAGTGTTTAGTGTTGACGATTAATCTCCATCTTCTAGCAAGAACACACGGCACAACAAAATACAGCAAACTCCTTGGTTGCCCATTACAAAGCACTAGCGCCTCCCTTGATTTCAGTGGCATTGATTGTCCTATTTCTTCTTCTTCTTCTTCTTCTTCTTCTTCTTCTTCTTCTTCTTCTTCTTCTTCTTCACGTCCTCCTCCTCTTCCTTCTTCTTCTGCTTCTTCTTTTTCTTCTTCTTCTCCTCCTCTTCCTTCTTCTTCTTCTTTTTCTTCTTCTTCTCCTCCTCTTCCTTCTTCTTCTTCTTCTTCTTCTTCTTCTTCTTCTTCTTCTTCTTCTTTTTCTTCTTCTTCTTCTTCTTCTTTTTCTTCTTCTTCTTCTTCTTCTTCTTCTTCTTCTTCTTCTTCTTCTTCTTCTTCTTCTTCTTCTCTTCTTCTTCTTCTTCTTCTTCTTCTTCTTTTTCTTCCTCCTCCTCCTCCTCTTCTTCTTCTTCTTCTTCTTCTTCTTCTTCTTCTTCTTCTTCTTCTTCTTCTTCTTCTTCTTCTTCTTCTTCTTCTTCTTCTTCTTCTTCTTCTTCCTCCTCCTCCTCTTCCTTCTTCTTCTTCTTCTTCTTCTTCTTCTTCTTCTTCTTCTTCTTCTTCTTCTTCTTCTTCTTCTTTTTCTTCTTCTTCTTCACCTCCTCCTCCTCCTCTTCTTCTTCTTCTTCTTCTTCTTCTTCTTCTTCTTCTTCTTCTTCTTCTTCTTCTTCTCCTCCTCCTCTTCTTCTTCTTCTTCTTCTTCTCCTCTTCCTTCTTCTTTTTCTTCTCCTCCTCCTCTTCCTTCTTCTTCTTCTTCTTCTTCTTCTTCTTCTTCTTCTTCTTCTTCTTCTTCTTCTTCTTCTTCTTCTTCTTCTTCTTCTTCTTCTCCTCCTCCTCTTCTTCTTCTTCTTCTTCTTCTTCTTCTTCTTCTTCTTCTTCTTCTTCTTCTTCTTCTTCTTCTTCTTCTTCTTCTTCTTCTCCTTCTTCTCCTCCTCCTCTTCCTTCTTCTTCTTCTTCTTCTTCTCCTCATCCTCTTCCTTCTTCTTCTTCTTCTTCTTCTTCTTCTTCTTCTTCTTCTTCTTCTTCTTCTTCTTCTTCTTCTTCTTCTTCACGTCCTCCTCCTCTTCCTTATTCTTCTTCTTCTTTCTCTTCTTCTTCTCCTCCTCTTCCTTCTTCTTCTTCTTCTTCTTCTTCTTTTTCTTCTTCTTCTCCTCCTCTTCCTTCTTCTTCTTCTTCTTTTTCTTCTTCTTCTCCTCCTCTTCCTTCTTCTTCTTCTTCTTTTTCTTCTTCTTCTCCTCCTCTTCCTTCTTCTTCTTCTTCTTTTTCTTCTTCTTCTCCTCCTCTTCCTTCTTCTTCATCTTCTTTTTCTTCTTCTTCTCCTCCTCTTCCTTCTTCTTCTTCTTCTTCTTCTTTTTCTTCTTCTTCTCCTCCTCTTCCTTCTTCTTCTTCTTCTTTTTCTTCTTCTTCTCCTCCTCTTCCTTCTTCTTCTTCTTCTTCTTCTTCTTTTTCTTCTTCTCCTCCTCCTCTTCCTTCTTCTTCTTCTTCTTCTTCATCTTCTTCTTCTTCTTCTTCACCTCCTCCTCCTCTTCCTTCTTCTTCTTCTTCTTCTTCTTCTTCTTCTTCTTCTTCTTCTTCTTCTTCTTCTCCTCCTTCTTCTTCTTCTTCTCCTCCTCCTCTTCCTTCTTCTTCTTCTTCTTCTCCTCCTCTTCTTCTTCTTCTTCTTCTTCTTCTTCTTCTTCTTCTTCTTCTTCTTCTTCTTCTTCTTCTTCTTCTTCTTCTTCTTCTTCTTCTTCTTCTCCTCCTCCTCTTCCTTCTTCTTCTTCTTCTTCTTCTTCACCTCCTTCTTCTTCTTCACCTCCTCCTTCTTCTTCTTCTTCTTCTTCACCTCCTCCTTCTTCTTCTTCTTCTTCTTCACCTCCTCCTCCTCCTTCTTCTTCTTCACCTCCTCCTCATCCTTCTTCTTCTTCTTCTTCACCTCCTCCTCCTCCTTCTTCTTCTGCACCTCCTCCTTCTTCTTCACCTCCCCCTTCTTCTTCACTTCCTTCTCCTCCTTCTTCTTCTTTGTTTATGCAACAAGAGGGCAGAAATGAAAATACTGAAAGGGAAAGGAGGAAGAGAAAGGAATGTCATGGGGCTGAGAGAAATACAACTACATGTACAATAATCCTCTCCTTTCCACCAGTATAGGAGAAGGAGGAGGAGGAGGAGAAGAAGAAGAAGAAGAAGAAGAAGAAGAAGAAGAAGAAGAAGAAGAAGAAGAAGAAGAAGAAGAAGAAGAAGAAGAAGAAGAAGAAGAAGAAGAAGAAGAAGAAGAAGAAGAAGAAGAAGAAGAAGAAGAAGGAAATGTTGATAAACATAGCATGAGAGAAAAGGAAGCAAATACAATCAAACCAAAAAGAGCAAAGTAAGATAAATATGTTTGTGGATGCTGCACTGACAAGGTTTAAGCCCATTCGGAAGGACACGACCATCAGACTACATTCCAAGGTAAGGGTGCTGCGCTCCCTTGTCATCTCCATCTTCCTATACGCTTGCGAAACACGGACCCTCACAGCAGATCTACAACGAAGAATACAAAGCACGGAGATGAGGTGCTACAGAAGACTTCTGGGCATTTCCTGTATCCAGCACATCACCAACGACGAAGTCCGACAGACCATCACACAAGCCATTAGACAACACGATGACCTGCTCACAGTGGTGAAGAAACGGAAACGCCGATGGTATGACAACGTCACCAGAGCATGAGGCCTTGCAAAGACCATCCTGCATGGCACGGTGCGAAGAGGCAGAAGAAGAGGGAGACAGAAAAAGAGGTGAGAGGACAACATTCGAGAATGGACTGGCTTGACACTGAGCGTAGCCATAAGGGTTGAGACAGATGGAGTACGCTGGTTAAACGATCATCTGTGGCGTACCAACGACCTTCGAATTACGGGATAGGATAGAATAGAATATGATGATGATTATGATGATAATAGTCGTGATAAAGATGATGATGATGATGATGATGATGATGATGATGATGACGATGATGATGATGATGATGATGATGATGATGATGATGATGATGATGATGATGATGATGATGATGATGTAACAAGAGGGCAGTTTTACACAGCACATTTTAAGCTTTTGCCTTGTTTAGTCAGCTGTATAGTAGGTTAATGTTACGCTGAAGCAGACGACAGAAGTTACTGATGTGTGCTAGACTCTGCTAGATTGACGCGAGCGCAGTTTAGTGACATCATCGCAGCTTAGGATAGAGCAGAGTTACAGCCAATCAGGCCACAGAGAGCTTAGGTATACCGGTTCTACCTGGTTAGGCAGAGACAGGTAGAGTAGTCAATCTGCGTTCAAACTGCCTAGAGGACAGAGCTCGGCTCTAACAGAAACTTCTCCACTCAAAGACTAGGAACACTCTATTCAATCACGTTATCCACGGCCTGACATTGTCAAGAAGGTAAATGAACATACTTTTGTTTCATCGTGATGTATTGATATTATTGTTGGATTATGTTCGTGAAATTTCCTATGCTTAGACTTGAATTGCTAGTCCAACGTTGCGTGACCACGTGGCGAGCACGACCGGTTTTGACGCCATGTTGTATTCCATACGGACCCACTGTTGTTTAACCTATATGTATGCTTACAGACCAGTGGCTGTACCAGAGAATGTGTATAATATTAATTATTTCTCTATGTGTATAGTTAGCCATGATTTATATTTATATATGTATAGGAAATTTTATTATATTATTATTACATTTTATTATTTTATTATAGGAAAATTATAGGCGTTTGACCGAGTCTGGCATGCAGCTCTATGGGCAACAATGAAAGTGTACAACATCAGCCCTAAAATTATTGAAGTCATCAAAAGCCTGTATGACAAGGCTACCAGTGCAGTCCTCCACAACAGCGCCATCGGGAACTGGTTCAGAACAACAATCGGTTTTCGTCAAGGATGCCTACTCTCTCCAACACTCTTCAACATCTTCCTAGAGCGCATCATGTCAGGTGCTATTGCAGATCATGAAGGCACAGTCAGCATAGGGGGTAGAGCAATCTCCAATCTTTGGTTTGCAGATGACATTGATGGATTGGCTGGAGAGGAACAAGAACTTGAACAGCTGGTACAGAGGCTTGACACCACCTCCAGAGCCTATGGAATGGAAATAAGTGCAGAGAAGACCAAAATGATGACCAACAACACCAATGGCATCAACACAGACATCAAAGTCCAAGGCCAATCCCTCAACACAGTGCATAGTTTCAAATATTTAGGAGCCATTGTATCAGACAATGGGTCCCGACAGGAAGTCCTCTCCAGGATCGCACAAACAACTGCTGCCCTGACAAGGTTGAAGCCCATTTGGAAAGACAGGACCATCAGTCTACATTCCAAAGTAAGACTGCTGCGCTCCCTTGTCATCTCCATCTTCCTGTATGCTTGCGAAGCATGGACCCTCACAGCAGATCTCCAACGAAGAATACAAAGCATGGAGATGAGGTGCTACAGAAGACTTCTGGGCATTTCCTATACCCAACACATCACCAACGACGAAGTCCGACAGACCATCACACAAGCCATTGGACAACACGATGACCTGCTCACAGTGGTGAAGAAACGGAAACTCCGATGGTATGGCCACGTCACCAGATCATCAGGCCTTGCAAGGACTATTCTGCAAGGCACAGTGCAAGGAGGTAGAAGAAGAGGGAGACCGAAAAAGAGGTGGGAGGACAACATTCGAGAATGGACTGGTTTGACACTGAGCGAATCCATCAGGGCTGCTGAGGACAGAGAAAGATGGAGTATGCTGGTTAAGCGATCATCTGTGGTGCCCCTACGACCTTCGGGTTACGGGACAGGATAGGATAAGATAGGATAGGATAGGAAATTAGAGTGGAGATTCCAGTGGACCACGGACTTAGCAGAATGTTCGTCGCTTATATATAGAGATGTGGAGCTAATCACTGAGGGCTACTTCGGCCTTCAGTGAGACGCTCTGCACACACCTAGTATACAGGGTTGTGCAGAATTTCGTCTCATATGTTACAGACGAGCAGACATCGTATCGTGAGCCCAACCAGGCGAAAGACAAGAACAAGTCTTTCCTGAAAGTTGGCCTGCGTGCAATGTGCGACGAGATCCCACCAGTCTAGCAACAAAGAGAAGAATCCACAGCAACACATCTCATCAAGGAATCAACCACAACCCAGCTCTTCTAACATTCAGTTAAGTGGGTTTGGTAACAGTGCACCAAACCTGTATCAAAGGAACACAGTAGTCCACTCTTCCAGAACTCTGACCCTTAGGGCAGAAAGCATCCAGTGCCCGATGATGTTACAGTAGCTGCCTAGAACTAGAAAGAAGCGAACCATTCGAATTGACATTTGAACTTTTAAGTTAGTATCGTACTTAGCAGATCGTGTATAGAGTAGAAGAAATAAATGTGTGATATTTACTGTTAACAAGTGGCTGGACAACCTATGTTTCATAACCGTGTGAGAGCTAGTGTGACAGTGATCTTTTACCATTTTTCTTTCTATCTCTGTACCCCAGCCTAAACATAGACCGAGCTAATCATATACATGAATTAAGTTAAGTCACAGGGAGATTTACTAGCGATCCCCATCGACAATAGACGAGTGGGTAATAGCATTCCATTGTGCAGAGCCCGGAAACAATAGACCCACCGTCACAATGATGATCGTGATGATGATGATGATGATGATGATGATGATGATGATGATGATGATGATGATGATGATGATGATGATGATGATGATGATGAAACAAACGGTAGAGGAGAAACATCGACAGTGACATAATGTTGAACAAACTGAACCCCGCTAAAAAGGATGACTGTTGTTTGAAAGAAGACAAAGTAAAGAGTGCTGCAGCCTATAAGCCCATCATCGCCATTTTAATGTATCTTCAAATTCTGTGGAAACCGAGTTTTTGCCCCTGCTGGAAGGAAATCTTGCTAAACTCATTATCTGAAATAGCCCGAGGTGTTTGGCCGTTGTCTGTGTGGAAGAGAATGGACTGCATATGGGAAAAGAGAATGCAGGGCCACGGTTGATCAGCTACATCCATACACTGATGCTTTCAACTTGTTTCCATCACTGATACATTCAACATGTTCCATACCATGGTACATTCAACATGTGTAAATACAGTGATATATTCAACATGTTTCCATACAATAATACATTCAACAGGTTTCCATACAGTAATACATGCAACATTTTCCCATATAGTGATACATTCAACATGTTTACATGTACTGATACCATCAACTTGTTTTTAAAGAATGATACATTCAACTTGTTTCGATACAATGATACATTCAACATGTTTCTGTACAATGATACATTCAACATTTTTCCTTATTATGATACATCATGTTTCCATACGATGATACATTCAACTTGTTTAAATATAGTGATACATTCAACAGGTTTTCATAAAATAATACAATCAACAAGTTTTCATAAAATAATACATTCAACAGGTTTCCATTCAGTGATACATTCAACGTGTTTCCGTGCAATGCTACATCCAACATGTTTCAGCTTCCACCCCCATGCTTTGTTACATATGATAGTACTGTGGTTGGTGGAGTTAAGCTTTGTGAGATAGGACAGTACTGTGGTGTGTGGAGTTAGGTGGTAAGAGGGGAGGATGGTGTAGGAATAAACATGTTATGTATTTGTAGTGGGAGGTGTTGTCATGCATAGCTCGTGCCTCTCTCTGTCTCTCTCTGTCTCTCTCTCTCTCTGTCTCTCTGTCTCTCTCTCTCTCTCTCTCTCTCTCTCTCTCTCTCACTGTGACAGAAAATAATCTTGAAATTGAACCAAGCGGGAGTTGGATCGAACGCAGAAATTGATTGCTCTGCGCTGTTGGTGCCTTTGCCAGAAGTACAATATTAATGATCTGTTGATAGTGAGAACACAGATAGCCAGGACAATGTCACTGAACCATTGAACTGAATAACGAAGTACGTCAACGACATCTTCATCAATGTTAGAAGTACATATCTCTTTATTTCAAATGCCTGCCAGAAGCTTCAACAACATCAGTTTAATAATAATAACCACGTGTAGCAAGAATTGAATTTGACCTATGTAATAATGCAGTATTGTACAGTTCAGCGCCCTACGGGTTTTCCATCAAATGATGTTTTCTGTAATCACGTCTTTAATCTGCCGCACATCAATGCATGGACGTGGCATAGAGTCCGGCAAGTCAGTTTTGCCTGTTGTGTCCTATAATAATAATAATATAAACATTTGTACAGCGCATATTTCTCGCGGACATTGTGGTTCTTCTTCTTTCCATTGGGTCGCGGCCTTCAGCGTCTGGAAGATGGTATCGCCAAGTTTGATGGCGGTGCAGTGTTCATTTCCAAATGCCGATGAAAATGCGCCTGTAGGAGATGAGATAGAATAAGAACAAAGGACAGAGGACAAAAGAGAACAACTGAGCAAGACCACTGAGTAACCTCTTTCTTTTTCCGCTGTCTCACCAACGTCTGTGACGTCAACAATGAGATTCCCCCAACTCCACACCCACCTCTCTCTCTCTCTCTCTCTCTCTCTCTCTTTCTATCTCTCTGTCTCTCTCTCTCTCTGTCTCTCTCTCTCTCTGTCTCTCTCTGTCTCTCTCTCTCTCTTCGCTTGATTGGTGATAATCATTGTTTGTTTGTTTGTTTTGTAGATTATAGTCACACGACACTTTCGCATATAGGTGACTACTGGACCGATTTATACTGACACCAGCGGGCCAGTTGTTGGTAAAGGTGAAAATAATATGATCACACGTTGACCAATCCGGGATTCGAACCAGCGACCTTTCGGTTACTAGCAAGACGCTCTTACCAACTGAGCTACCCGGCCCCTCTGATAATCATTTGTGGTGGTATCACTATTTATACTCGTTGGACGTTCACGAGATTCTTCGACTGTCTGAGCGAGTTCAGATTCAGAAACCTATATTGATCTGCCGCCTCTTCTTAAATCCAATTAAACGTCTATTTTTAGTCCTGTTCAATTTCCAAATGAAAAGGGGAAACCACTGGGCTTTGCAGTGTATGGAAGAATTGCGTCCCCTGCAATTTGCTGTAATGTTAACAGAGAAGACAGAAAGTAACGATTATTTTACAACATGTGCACAAGGAAATCACGCATCACGCAATGCAATGGTATGCTCTCTTACTGTTAGCCAATGTAGAGTCAAGCTTGGGTCACAGAAATTCACTTTTTTTGTTTGAGGACGTTTTAATTATTTGTATACCAGTGTCTGTCTTTATCATTCATCCGATAAATAAACAAACGGTGAACTGTATGAGTTATTGTAGGTTTGGTTTTCTATTTTTATTGTGTGGTCAGTAAACAGTGTTCCAACCCATAGCTTGTAAACTAGTTACACTGACATCTTTTCAATTAAGCATTTCACGGAGGTGCATACAAAGGCAAATTTGTAGGAAATTCTCTCTCTCTCTCTCTCTCTCTCTCTCTCTCTCTCTCTCTCTCTCTCTCTCTCTCCTTCTTCTTCTTCTTCTTCTTCTTCTTCTTCTTCTTCTTCTTCTTCTTCTTCTTCTTCTTATCTTCCTCTCTCTCTCCTCCCCCATCTTTCTCTTTCTCTAAAGCCTAAACACCCACTGTGTGCCCCCGAACAAACTCACACATATTTTGTTTAAACGCGCGTCCTGTCCAATCACTTCACCGAGCATAAAAATGATTTGCCAAACTGGTTTCGGTTTGCAGAACAACACGAGTGCAATAATTTGTCCTCAGGATCAATGCGCTGTGAAAAAGAGTGCCAGCTTATTACGTGTTTTTGCAGGGTTTAAAGAGGGGGGTCGGGGGGGGGGGTAGGGTTGGGTGGTGATGGGGTGAGACCGGAAAAACTGGATCTGCATTGTTTCCCTTCAATAATTTTTTATTTAAATTATAACTTTGTAATTTTGTTGGTTTGATGTTAGCCTGAACTACCCCATTTGACCCCACCTCATAGGCCTACGTTTGCCTTGTGTGTTGACCTTTCACCCCACCTCAAAGGCCTACGTTTGCCTTGTGTGTTGACCTTTCACGCCACCTCATAGGCCTACGTTTGCCTTGTGTGTTGACCTTTTACCCCACCTCATAGGCCTACGTTTGCCTTGTGTGTTGACCTTTCACCCCACCTCATAGGCCTACGTTTGACTTGTGTGTTGACCTTTTACCCCACCTCAAAGGCCTACATTTGCCTTGTGTGTTGACCTTTCTTCCACCTCATAGGTCTACGTTTGCCTTGTGTGTTGACCTTTCACCCCACCTCATAGGCCTACGTTTGCCTTGTGTGTTGACCTTTCACCCCACCTCAAAGGCCTACGTTTGCCTTGTGTGTTGACCTTTCACCTTACCTCATAGGCCTACGTTTGCCTTGTGTGTTGACCTTTCACCCCAGCTCATAGGCCTACGTTTGCCTTGTGTGTTGACCTTTCACCCCACCTCAAAGGCCTACGTTTGCCTTGTGTGTTGACCTTTCACCCCACCTCAAAGGCCTACGTTTGCCTTGTGTTTAGACCTTTCACCCCACCTCAAAGGCCTACGTTTGCCTTGTGTGTTGACCTTTCACCCCACCTCATAGGCCTACGTTTGCCTTGTGTGTTGACCTTTCACCCCACCTCATAGGCCTACGTTTGCCTTGTGTGTTGGCCTTTGTTTCTGTTTTTCTTTTCCCCCTGCCTGCAGTCCCTGTTGCGCTAGTTCCTTCATGATTCCTTGTCTCAACTCATCCCACGCTCCGCTGCTCCGTATTCCTTAGTCATTGTGTATTTTCTGTTACCTTTTGTTGTTCTTTTCTTCTTTCCTTCATTCGATCTTTCTTTGTGTTCACTTATCCTTCCTCTTATTTGCGTAGTTTCTTCCACTGTATGGGACTTGCTCCTATTCATAATATTTATTTCTTCCCCATTTCCTTCTTCTCTGTCTTCAAGGTGGGGGTTGTTGGTGGTGGTCAACAAAGCAATGGCAAAAGCAGTGCAATCATTTAACTTTGATGCAAAAACAGAAGAAATTACGTAATTAGATCTAATCCTAAAAATAAACTCTCTCTCTCTCTCTCTCTCTCTCTCTCTCTCTCTCTCTCTCTCTCTCTCTCTCTCTCTCTCTCTCTCTCTCTCTCTCTCTCTCTCTCTCTCTCTCTCTCTTCGTATTCATTCACCCTTTCTTTCTTTTAATTAAAAAGCTTACTATGGGATGTCACGAGAAATTAAATTTAATGCGGAAAGCGGAGATGAAGCGAAGTTTGAATATTTACCGTTTTTGCGCGAAGCAATTATGGCGTTATTAGCCTACGTCATAAAGAGTTATTTTGAACAGTGTTAACAAATTCTGCTATAATTAACAATGTTAATAAGCAGGATCCACTTTCTATAATGATGATTTTTTTTCTTTCTTTCTTTCTTGTTATTGTTCTTTTTATTCTTTTTCTTGTTGTTCTTGTTTTTGTGTACTTCATCTTCTTCTAAAGGAATATTAATAAAACTGTATTTAGATGGTTACGGGACCACTGCGCAGTTTTAATGTTTCGGGCTAAGTGGGTTAACTGTAGTGCTGACGACTGTTTTGAGTGATTGAAAGACTGAACTATTACTTCAACCTCTTCCTGTCTCGTGTTCAGATGGTTACGGGACCACTGTGCAGTTTTAATGTTTCGGGCTAAGTGGGTTAACTGTAGTGCTGACGATTGTTTTGAGTGATTGAAAGACTGAAATATTACTTCAACCTCTTCCTGTCTCGTGTTCAGATGGTTACGGGACCACTGTGCTTTTTTAATATTTAGGGCTAAGTGGGTTAACTGTAGTGCTGACGACTGTTTTGAGTGATTGAAAGACTGAAATATTACTTCAACCTCTTCCTGTCTCGTGTTCAGATGGATACGGGGCCACTGTGCAGTTTGACGAGAAGGGAGACGCGCCAGGTCGCTACACCATCATGAACTACCAGCGGAACAGGAGTACCAGAGAGTACGAATACTCCGTTGTCGGCACCTGGGCTGACGGCACTCTCTCACTGGACCTCAGCAAGATTATCTGGGCTGGCGGCACCATGGACATCCCCAGGTCGGTGCCGGAGGAGAAGATAGGAGGTGTTATGGTGGTGCTGGTAGTGGTGATGGGTGTGTTGGTTTTGATGATGATGGCGTCAGCATTTGTTAGAACTTACTGATTTCCTTCACGCAAATGCTTTGTGTAGTAATTATTATTATTATTATTATTATTATTATTATTATTATTATTATTATTATTATTATTATTATTGTTGTTGTTGTTGTTGTTGTTGCTGTTATTATTATTATAGTTGTGGTTTTCGTTAGTGTTAGTGCTAGCAATAATAGCATTTGCAGTAGTAATAGTACATGTTGAAAACGCCCAAGCGTCTGCTTAAGACAGTTGGCGACCGGTCTTTTAGTTTTCAATCACGCAAGGTTAAGGTTTGGAATCTGCTGCCTGCCGGTGTAAGACATTGTACAGACCTTGTTTCCTTTAAGAGCTGCTTAAAAACGCACTTGTTCCGCAAGGCGTTTTCTGTGTAAATGGTACGAACAGTAATAATACTTTCTCAATGATGCTGTACATGATGTAGTGCGAAAGTTGTGATGATGCGTACGAATGATGTGTGTAAGCGCATTGAGTTGTTATTCTAATGAAAAATGCGTTGTATAAATGCAATTTATTATTATTATTATTATTATTATTATTATTATTATTATTATTATTATTATTATTATTATTAGTATGTCGTATTTTCCTGATTCATTTTATCTAGGTATGTTTCAGAAATGTAATATTTTAAGACATTGATATTTTCAATGCAGAAATTTTAGGACAGATCTACAAAATGCATTTTAAAATTAAACGAAATTTGACGCGAGCTTCCATAGATTTAAGGCTATATTCAGACTTCACAAGGAATTGTGTCCAAAGATGTTCCTGAATGTTTGGGGCAATGTTTGATGTTGAATGAAGTATTGCAGGTATGTGTGATCAGCACGAGGTCTGTGTGATAAAGCTTCGTGACGGTTGAAAATGTAGTATTTGTACAAGGCCTGCACAAATGTATATTATTTGTGTAGTATTTGTACGAGGTCTGTGTGATAAAGCTTCGTGACGGTGGACAGTGTAGTATTTGTACGAGGTCTACACAAATAATATACATTTGTATTTGTACGAGGTCTGAGTGGTAACGCTACGTTACTGTGAACTGTGGCTGCCTGTTGTCTGTTGGTCTGTAGGTCACGGTGACTGTGAACTGTGGCTGCCTGTTGTCTGTTGGTCTGTAGGTCACGGTGACTGTGAACTGTGGCTGCCTGTTGTCTGTTGGTCTGTAGGTCACGGTGACTCTGAACTGTGGCTGCCTGTTGTCTGTTGGTCTGTAGGTCACGGTGCAGCGAGCCCTGTGCCGAGGGCGAGATCAAGTACATGCGTAAGGGTGACCAGTGTTGCTGGATCTGCACCAAGTGCAACCCCTGGGAGTATATCAAGGACGAGAAGACGTGCGAGCCATGCCCGCGGGGCTGGTGGCCGTTTCACAACAAGACAGGCTGTTACCAGCTTGACGTGCAGCACATGGAGTGGGGCAGCATCTACGCCATCATCCCCATGATCCTGTCTGGCGTCGGCATCTCCTGCACCTCCTTCGTCATCGTGCTGTTCGTCATGTTCAACAACACGCCGGTGGTGATGGCGTCAGGACGCGAGCTAAGCTACATGTTGCTGAGTGGTTGTATCCTGTGTTACTTCATGACCTTCATCCTCCTCGCCACTCCCAGCAAGTTCACGTGCGCCGCTCAGCGTTTCGGCGTGGGCTTCGGCTTCTCCATCGTCTACTCCTCCTTGCTGATCAAAACCAACCGTATTTCAAGGATATTCGAGAGCGCGCGACGCTCGGCCAAACGGCCGCCGTTCATCAGCCCCAAGTCTCAGATTGTGATGACGTGCGTGCTGATCACCATGCAGGTGTTGTTCACCAGCGTCTGGCTTCTGGTGGAGACTCCAGGCACACGCCTCCATTACCCTGACTCACGGGAGCCCGTCATCATCCTCAAGTGCGCCAGCGACGACATTTCTTTCCTCGTCTCGCTCGTCTACAACATCCTCCTAATCATCATCTGCACGGTGTACGCCGTCAAGACGCGCAAGATTCCCGAGAATTTCAACGAGAGTAAGTTCATCGGGTTCGCCATGTACACCACATGCATTATCTGGCTGGCCTTCGTTCCCATCTACTTCGGCACACTCAACTCTTTCAGGGTGAGTTCTTCTTCTCCTTTGCCTGTTGTTATCAACACAGTTCAACACACATATTCACAACATTCAGTCCTTTATACATCAACGTACACTTTATTGCATTGCATCACCGTGACGTCCACAGATGTGAGCGTTATTAATTATTGTATCACGATGATGATTATGATTAGATTTCTTGTATGGTTAGTTTCCTTCACTTTCAGTTTTCACAGTAATGCGAATAATGGCGTTTTGGGGATGGGAGCAGAATGGGGATTATGGGTGTGTGTGGAGGGGAAGGGGTGGAGGGGAAGGGGTGGAGAGCGTGGGGAGAATGAGTGGACCTTCCTCTCCTTGAACCTCTCATTGTTGTATGTCAACACCGTTCTCTTCATGTTTGTATGTGAACACCGTGGGCAAGATGTTGTCTGACTCCAGGATTTTGAACACTGGAGCACCTCAGGGTTGTGTCCTTTCCCCTCTTCTCTTTACATTGTTCACAAATGATTGTGTGTCACATGTTCCATCCGTTCATGTCATTAAATTTTCTGATGACACCACCATTGAGGGCCTGATTAGCAAAGACGACGAGACCGCCTATCGGGATGAGGTCGAACGGTTGGTTGACTCGTGCTCAGAGAACAACCTCGAGCTCAACGTTTCAAAAACAAAAGAAATGATTGTCGATTTTCGGAGAATTAAAGATCCACTTTCACCACTTGTGATCAACGATGAAAGTGTTGAGTCAAGTCGAAGAGTTCAAATTTTTAGGCACAGTCATTTCGAACGACTTGTCATGGGGAAACAACACCACCCCCATCATCGCGCAGTGATCGAATGCATCCTCTGCTTTGGCATCACTACCTGGTTTGGTGGTGCCACTGATGAGGAGAAAGTGCAACTTGAGCGCATCGTAAAACACGCGTCCAGAGTTATCGAGTGCGAACTTCCATCTGTCGCCTCGATCTACAACACGCGCTTGGTCCGTAGACCTAGAAACATCACAGCTGACCCCTCACACCCAGCCGGCCATCTGTTCGAGCTCCTCCCGTCTGGCAGGCGCTTCAGAGCCCTCAAAACCAGAACAAACCGTTTTAGATATTCTTTTTTTACCAGAGGCTGCTCTCGCTTTAAATTTCTTATAATGTCAAATTCATAATGCGGTAACTGACGTCACGTCATAATCCACTGGCACCTACTTGTTTATTTTTACTATTTGTTGTTTGCGTGTGTATGTGTGCACGCTTGATCAGTATTTTATTAGCTGGTAAACGTGTGTTTGCATGTATGTTTTATGAATGTTACTGCCACATCGCAACATATTCCATGTGCATGTTTTATGTCAATTTGGCCAGTAAACTTCGTCGAATCGTTGAATCGTTCCATTTGATCTTTCTTCATGTTTGTATGTGAACACCGTTCTCTTTCATTTGACCTTTCTTCATGTTTGTATGTGAACACCGTTCTCTTTCATTTAACCTTTCTTCATGTTTGTATGTGAACACTGTTCCCTTTCATTTGACCTTTCTTCATGTTTGTATGTGAACGCCGTTCTCTTTCATTTGACCTTTCTTCATGTTTATATGTGAACACCGTTCTCTTTCATTTGACCTTTCATCATGTTTGTATGTGAACACCGTTCCCTTTCATTTGACTTTTCTTCATGTTTGTATGTGAACGCCGTTCTCTTTCATTTGACCTTTCTTCATGTTTGTATGTGAGCACCGTTCTCTTTCATTTGACCTTTCTTTATGTTTGTATGTGAACACTGTTCCCTTTCATTTGACCTTTCTTTATGTTTGTATGTGAACACCGTTCCCTTTCACTTGACCTTTCTTCATACCATTGTAATAGCAAAACTAGTTATCAATAATACGTAGGATGCTTGAGTGGCTTTTCGCACACAATGCCAATAAGGGTCCCTTCACAGTGGAAGACTGGGAGAAAGCAGTATCCCTATTGGGGTCTTTCCTTCACAGGTAGCTCCAAATTCCCTTCTTGTTCGTCTGCAACATATCTGCACTCATTCCACACTATATACTTTAGTCTACATTTATTCCGCACTATATTCTATCTGTTACACTCAGTTCGATGATGGTGTTTTTCGTTATCAGTATTTGATTCAGCCCCGATGCTGAAGTCCTGATAAGGTGTAACTCAGATTCGTTTATTCACGCAACCCGTCCAAACAGCATACAATTCACAAAGTCGACGTATGAAGTTTTCCACTTTTATTCAGCACACACCAACAACTGCATACAATTCTCAATTCAACTCAACAACTTTCACAGCAACTCTCCAAATCACTATCAACAACTTTTACTATCAACAACAATCTCGGCACACGATTAAATAACCTCTCTCTTTTCTGGAACAATTCGGTACATGGTAGAAATGACGTACTGCCACCAATCGAACTAAAGATCGTCATCACTGACTTACGTCATACTTCTCTCTTCCTGCCAAAAGAATGTTCTCCATTATCTACGACCATCAAGAAACTTCGATCGATAGTAAACAAACAGATCCAGAAGATTCTACAACAATATCGACCAACAAAAATTATCAACGTTATACAAAGCCTCTCCTAACAACAATGCAAACTCAAATCAAAGGTAAATAAACTCTATTATTGAATACTTTGCAAAACGAAACGATTAGATCTATCGTACACGTTTCCGACGTACTACCATTCGCGTTTCAACGTAACATAACCCCCCACTCAAGAAGAAATTTACCCAATTTCTTTCAACAACGTTGAAACGTAATGCACAAACAATGTACAGAATTAAAACTTACTTCAGACTGTCTCATTTACTGTCAATGTTCTCAGTTTATATACACAGAGTCCATGTTTTTCATCCGCAAGTCTTTCTGGATACTGTCAATGTTCACAGTTCATTCACACAAGGTCAATGTTTCTCATCTGCAAGTCTGTTTAGATATTGCCAATGTTCACAGTTCATTCACACAAGGTCAATGTTTCTCATCTGCAAGTCTGTTTAGATATTGCCAATGTTCTCCACACAGTCAATGATCTTTCAACCGCAAGGAAACGACGCCCTCGTCAGTTGCGGTCGTCATCGGCCCAGGGTCAAAGACAGTGATCTCGTGGGCTTTCCTGGAGTCAGTGCATCCTCCGTTGTCTTCCTCTCCCGTCGGATGTCCGACGCAGTCGACGTTGTCAGCTCCCAGAATGTATTCGCTGGGTCTCACGGTCAGGTTGGCTTCTGCGGGACGGTGGAACAGCTCCCTCAAGGTCTGCAGATGCTCCTTCCAGGTCTGGGTGTGGACTTCATGTTCGACTAGAGTCGTAGAGCCTGGGACATCATTGAAGTTATGGGGAAACTCGCCCATAAAGTCCTTGAGCTCCATCTTTTGACCTTCCGTCAAGCGTGGTCCTAGCTTAACATCATTGATGCCTTCTTTGCTATGGAAGTTTCCCAGTTCCAACAGTTCTTCGCTGTCAAAGCTGTCGTCGGTCACCGCTGCTGTGGCTGCGTGCACAGTCTCTGATGGCCTTTCCACGTACAGCTTAAGGAGGTTGGCGTGGTATATCTTGGAATGCTGGCCGACCTTCACCTTGTAGTCGTTGATTCCCACCACGGTCTCCACTTCGTACGGGCCTTTCCACTGCATCAGCAACTTATTGTGATCGGTAGGTAGCAGCACCAGCACTTTGTTGCCAGGTTTGAACTTCCTGTTCACAGCCCTACGGTCATAGTAGTGCTTTCCACAGTCTTGGGACTTCTTCAGGTTTTCTCTGGCTATCTCGAGAGTCTGCTCCAGCTTCTCCCGTAGCTCAAACACGTACTGGTAGCTGTTCTTCACCTCTGGGGTGTCCACTTCCTTCGTCCACAGTTCTTTCAGGATATGCATCGGCCCTCGGATGGTTCTTCCGTACAGCAGCTCGAACGGAGAAAAGCCGGTGGACTCCTGCGGTACTTCTCTGTAGGCGAAAAGTAAGGCGTTGATATAGCGATGCCATTGTCTGGGCTGCTCGCTGCACAGTTTCTTCAGGGTGGACTTCAGCGTAGCATTGAACTTCTCGACAAGCCCGTTGCACATTGGATGGTAGGGTGTCGTAGTCAAATGCCGGATGCTCAGCAGTCTGTTGACCTCCTTCATGCAGTCAGAGACGAACTGCGTCCCAAGGTCTGTCAGAATTTCTTCGGGCACTCCAAGTCTACTGAACATGTCCACCAGTGCCTCTGCTACAGTTTCAGTGTCAATCTTCTTCAGTGGCACTGCTTCTGGGTACCGAGTCGCATAGTCCACTAAAGTCAGTACCCACCGATGACCTTCTTCACTCGGAGGTCTTATTTCGCCGATTAAGTCTAAGGCCACCCTCTTGAAAGGTCGGTCGACCAGAGGCATCCTCTGCATAGGTACTTTCGGGACCCTTCCTCGAGGTATGGTCTTCTGGCAAATGTCACATGATCGGCAGAAACGGCTGACGTCCGCATGAAGTCCTGGCCAGTAGAACACCGCCTGGATTCTGTCTGACGTCTTCTTGATGCCTAGGTGACCTCCCATGATTGAGTCATGCGCTACTTCCATCACCTGGCGCCTTAGGGGTAACGGTACCAATACCTGACGTAGTGGTTTCCCTCCGTTGACCCTCGGGTGCTGGAAGATTCGGTACAGGATCTTGGCCTTCACCTCAAAATAGACCGCGCCACTGCCCTTGGTCACGTGGTCTTGGCGGTTCCTATACTTGTTTAAAGTGCTATCAGCTTCCTGGAGCTGGATCAGCTTATCTCTGTCCACGATGGCAGCTTTGGAGTTGTCGGCGACCTTCAGTGGCGTAGACGTCTTGTCTCTCTCGGCCTGGGCCCTGGTAGTAACAGCACCGACGATCTCTGGTCGGCAGGGCTGAGCCGGAGTAACCACATTGTCCCGTAGCAGCTCTGTAAGGTCTCCATCGGGAAACGGCAATGGATCCTCCTCCACAACTTCGACGTGTTGAGTTGAGGCAGGACTCCACTCTGGATCGGGGTCGTCGGGTCGTCTCGCGCCGTCGATATTCCCGATCATCAAATCATACAGCGGCTTCTTCAGACAAACCGCTTCGACTTCGCCTATGTAGAAAGGGGTGTTGACATGAATCTTCGCAACTGGCGCTTTTAAACATTTGCTGTCGGCCATAAGTGTCCATTTTGAATCGCCAGTGAACTGTTCTTTAGCGATTAGGTCTTCTCTGACGATGACCCCACTACAGCCAGAGTCTCTTAAGACAGTCACTTCATGATTTCCGACGCGTCCCTTTGAAACAGGCATGTTCTGGACGGTCACAGCTGCGCTGGCGACGACGGGGATGGATTTTCCGTTGGCAAGGAGAAGTTGGCCATCGGTCATGCACTCTTGCACGTCCGCAGGGGTAGCTGTGCGCTCGGTCTCACTCGGAAGAATGACGCTCCCGCCGCACACCTGATGGTCAGATCTACTGGTTTGCCGTTGATTGGAAAACCGCCTCTGCCGGTTGCCCGCCGCTGCGTTGTCCGTACTGCTCCGCTGTCCGCTACTTTTGTTTTGAGGACAATTAGCCGCCCTGTGGTCTGTAGCGTTGCAGGTGAAACAGCCTCTTGAATGCCCTTCCCTGGGAGGAGGCGTGGAGTCCGTCTGTCTCTGGCTCGTCTGGCTCCCTTGGACCTGGTTCCCATGGTTTGCAGTCTTCTGAAAATGTTTCGTCGCGCTGGGTGGCCCCAGGGTTTTCCCATGAGCGATGAGATATCTTTCAGCAGCCTCAGTCACATCTTTAAGCGTCTGCAGCTTTTGTTCTTCTAAGTGGGTCGCTAGGTCCTTGTGACAGGCATTGAGAAATTGTTCTTTCACAATCAGGTCATGGAGACTGTCGTAAGACTTCATTTCGCCTGATAACTCCACCCACTTGTGTAGATATGACGACAGGCGCTCCACAAACTGCTTTGGCGTCTCGTCTGACTTAGGCCGGCATTCACGGAAGCGTTTACGGTAGCCCTTCTCTGTAAAGTTGTAGCACTGCAATAGGGCCTCTTTCAAGACGTCGTAGTTTTTGGCGTCATCGTTCGACAGTCTGGTGTAAACTTCGAGAGCTTGCCCCGTCAGAAGTGCACTCAGTCGAATTGCCCAGTCTTGAGGTTGCCAGTTAGAGCTTTCAGCGAACCTTTCGAATCTCGCCAGATAACTGTCAATCTGGTCCTTCCCGTCGACGAAAGCTGGCAATTTTGGAGCCGTATGGTCGTTGGTGACTTGTGGCGCATGCTGATTGTTTTGGATACGCGCCAACTCTATTCGGTGCTGACGCTCAGCTTCTCTTTCTTGCCGCTGCTCTTCTCTTTCTTGACGCCGCTCTTCTCTTTCTTCTCGACGTCGCTGCTCCTCTAATTCTAGACGCTTCTGTTCTAATTCTATTTCTTTTTCTAGACGCTTCTCTTCCAATTCTCGTTCTTCACGGCGACGCTGCTCTTCTAATTCTCGTTCTTCACGGCGACGCTGCTCTTCTCTTTCTTCACGCAATATTCTCTCCTGGCATTTGACGTACTCCGTCAGCTGTTTGCCTTTTAGATTTAGTTCAACCCCTTTCTGCCAGAAGTCAGCCATCTTGATGCTTCTGGAAAGTTCTTTTCTAGAAGGTTCTTTTCTGGAAAGTTCTTTTTCTAGAAAGTTCTTGACTGTAGAGTTCTTTTTCTGGAAAGTTCTTGACTGTGCTGTACCTTTCTAGACTGTTCTAGAACAGCACGCTTTCTGCAGTAGCGCTGATGCTTGTCACTAGTCGCCTTCGCTGACGCAGGCCCCGCTGTCCTCGTCGTATGCGACGCTGCACCACGCTGGTGTTGATGTACACGCTCCTGTGCTGAAGTAGACGCGACGTCCGCTCGACGCTCGCTGTAACACTGGCGATGTAGCTCCGAGACTGTCCCTCGACGTAGTCTTACGGTAGCCACGTAGTCCCGATCTGTTGTTCGCTCACGAAGCAACTCTTCAGCGACTACACGCCCTTGCAGTCAACCCGAACCTATCGGTGATGTAGTCCCAGTATGTTGGCCCCTCTCGACGCAACTCGTTGGCGGCTACCCTCGATGACTGCCTCTCGTAACGTTGACTCGCTTGTTGTAGCAGTTGAACCCTTGGCTATGGCGTGAATCGCGGCTTGACCCCCAAAATGTTACACTCAGTTCGATGATGGTGTTTTTCGTTATCAGTATTTGATTCAGCCCCGATGCTGAAGTCCTGATAAGGTGTAACTCAGATTCGTTTATTCACGCAACCCGTCCAAACAGCATACAATTCACAAAGTCGACGTATGAAGTTTTCCACTTTTATTCAGCACACACCAACAACTGCATACAATTCTCAATTCAACTCAACAACTTTCACAGCAACTCTCCAAATCACTATCAACAACTTTTACTATCAACAACAATCTCGGCACACGATTAAATAACCTCTCTCTTTTCTGGAACAATTCGGTACATGGTAGAAATGACGTACTGCCACCAATCGAACTAAAGATCGTCATCACTGACTTACGTCATACTTCTCTCTTCCTGCCAAAAGAATGTTCTCCATTATCTACGACCATCAAGAAACTTCGATCGATAGTAAACAAACAGATCCAGAAGATTCTACAACAATATCGACCAACAAAAATTATCAACGTTATACAAAGCCTCTCCTAACAACAATGCAAACTCAAATCAAAGGTAAATAAACTCTATTATTGAATACTTTGCAAAACGAAACGATTAGATCTATCGTACACGTTTCCGACGTACTACCATTCGCGTTTCAACGTAACACTATCTACATTGATTCCATACTATATTATGTTAACATTCATTCCACGTTATATTCAGTCTACATTCATTCCATACTATATTCTGTCTACATTCATTCCATACTATCAACTCATGTCTACATTCATTCCATACTATCAACTCATGTCTATATTCATTCAATACTATCAACTCCTGTCTACTTTCAGCCTATACCGTGTCGTCCTAAAGTAAGATTACTGGTGTTGAAAGAACCAGTCTCTAGAAAACTACTGTTCCGTGTGTGCTGTAGTATTCTTGTAATTAACAAGCGAGACTAGCTGGGGCTAAATTGTTCATTATCTGGGTGTCTCTCTAACTCTCTCGGAGTTTCCGTTTTTTCACCACTGTGAGCCGGTCATCGTGTTGTCCAATGGCTTGTTTGATGGTCTGTCGGACTTCGGCGTTGGTGATGTGCTGAATATAGGAAATGCCCAGAAGTCTTCTGTAGCACCTCATCTCCAAGGTTTGTATTCTTCGTTGTAGATCTGCTGTGAGGGTCCGTGTTTCGCAAGCTTATAGGAAGATGGAGATGACAAGGGAGCGCAGCAGTGTTACCTTCGAATGTAAGCTGATGGTCCTGTCTTTCCAAACTGGCTTTAACCTCGCCAGGGCAGCAGTTTTTGCGATCCTGGAGAGGACTTCCTGTTGGGACCCATTGTCTGATACAATGCTCAAGGGCAAGATGTAAAAAAAAAACACACAGTGCTTACTCTTTTACCCTTGTTAAAAAAATGTTATTTTATCTTATCTTCTCTCTCTCTCTCTCTCTCTCTCTCTCTCTCTCTCTCTCTCTCTCTCTCTCTCTCTCTCTCTCTTTCTCTCTCTCTCTCTCTCTCTCTCTCTCTCTCACACTGACACCCCACCACCTTCACCATCCCTACCCGTCGTCCCTATATAGTGGACAAGACATGATTACAAGGCGATAATGACATGGCGTTAATCTGTAGTGGGCAGCCCACTCCATCAGCTTGCGAGACAAGGTCGGTCATCAGTAATCGCCTACTTCACCACTTGGTTATCGCTTGACCAATGTTCGCCCCTCCACTTAACGCCTTTAGCTGACCTACAAGAGCCGTACAAGAAAGATGCAGGCTAAATACTAGAGGGTTATAAGGGGGAGTATGTCCAATAAACAACGAGTTATAGGGTCGCTATGCTCACAAAGGAAGTTGTAGACTGGAGGATAGGACTTATTATTTGGTTAGGCACATTATTTTATCATTGATTGATTTATTATGGCTTACACAGTATATAACGCTGTTTAGTAGATTTAAAACCTAAGGACGTACAACACAGAGGGGTTATACAAAGAAAAGTAGAGTAGCACGTAGCAAGTGTTATTTCATTTATTAAAGTTAGCGAGTATGCTAATACATTTGCTACGGATGTGGGGGAATAGTAGGCTATATCTTTAATGGCCGACCTCCTTCCCATCGTGTTTTTCCCTCACCCTCCTCTTCATCATCGTGCTCTTTTCTCCTTCTCCTCCTCTTCATCATCATCTTGCTCTTTTCTCCTTCTCCTCCTCTTCATCATCATCTTGCTCTTTTCTTCTTCTCCTCTTCATTATCTTGCTCTTTTCTTCTTTTCCTCCTCTTCATCAAGTTGAGGCAGCAGTGCAATCACTAAAGAAGTGGAAGTCAGCGGGAGTGGACAACATACCCGCGGAACTGCTGCAAGCAGGAGGAGAAGCGATGATTGACGCCCTTACCATTATCTGTTACAAGAACTAACAGAGTGGGGAGTGGCCTATACCATTGACCCAGTCGCTTGTTATCACTTTTCCCACAAAGGGTAACCTTCAGAAGTGTGAAAATTACCGCACCATCAGCCTCATCAGCCATCCCAGCAAGGTCCTCCTGAGAAAACAGATACTCAACAGATTGAAACCCCAAGCTGACCAAATTATAGCTAAAGTGCAAGCAGGATTCAGGGCAGTGCGAAGTACCCCTGAACCGATTTTCAACCTCAGAATAATATGTGAGAAACACCTATAGCTCCAACAATATCTATATAGCGTGTGTTTGTAGGCTTCAAGAAAGCGTTTGACCGAGTCTGGCATGCAGCTCTGAGGGCAACCATGAGAGTGTACAACATCAGCCCTAAAATTATTGAAGTCATCAAAAGACTGTATAACAAGGCTACCAGTGCAGTTCTCCACAATAACGCCATCGTCAACTGGTTGAGAATAACAATCGGTGTGCGTCAAAGATGCCTACTCTCTCCAATACTCTCCAATATCTTCCTAGAGCGCATCATGTCAGATGTATTGCAGACCACAAAGGCATAGTCACCTAAGGGGATAGAGCAACATCCAACCTCCGTTTTATGTGGATGAAATTGGATTGGCTGGAAAGGAACAAGAACTTGAACAGCTGGTACAGAGGCTTGACACCTCCAGAGCCTGTGGAATGTAATTAAATGCAAAGACCAAAATGTTGACCAACCAAACCAATGGCATCAACACGGACATCAAAGTCCAAGGCCAATCCCTCAACACAGTGCATAGCTTCAAATATTTAGGAACCATTGTATGAGACAGTGGGTCCCGACAGGAAGCCCTCTCCATGATCGCACGAACAACTGCGGCCCTGACAAGGTTGAAGCCCATTGGGAATGATAGGACCATCAGTCTACCTTCCAATGTAAAGCTGCTGCGCTCCCTCGTCCTCTCCATCTTCCTATACGCTTGCAAAACATGGACCCTCACAGCAGATCTACAACTGAGAATACAAAGCATGGAGATGAGGTGCTACAGAAGACTTCTGGGCATTTCCTATACCCAGCAAATCTCCAACAACGAAGTCAGACAGACCATCACGCAAGCCAATGCACAACACGATGACATGCTCACAGTGGTGAAGAAACGGAAACTCCGATGGTATGGCCACGTCACCAGAGCACCAGGCCTTGCAAAGACCACCCTGCAAGACACGGTGCAAGGAGGCAGAAAAAGAGGTGGGAGGACAACATTCGAGAATGGACTGGCTTGACACTGAACGAAGCCATGAGGGTTGCTGATAACAGAGAAAGATGGAGTACGCTGGTTAAACGATCGCCTGTGGTGCCCCAACGACCTTCGAGCTACGGGAGAGGATAGGATAGGATATTGTCTAATGTCTATTGTTAACTGTTTATTGTCTGATGTCTATTGTCAATTGTTTATTGTCTAATGTCTATTGTCAATTGTTTATTGTCTGATGTCTATTGTCAATTGTTTATTGTCTGATGTATATTGTCAATTATTTATTGTCTGATGTCTATTGTCAACAGTACTGTTTATTGCCTACTGTCAGCTGTGTATTTTCTGCTGTCAACTGTTTATTGTTTATTGTCAACTATTGTCTACTGCTTGCTGTCAACTGTCTATTGTCTGCTGTGGCCTGATGTCTATTGTCAACTGTCTGTTGTCTACTGCCTGCTTTCTGTTGTCTACTGCCTGCTTTCTGTTATCTACTGCTTGCTTTCGGTTGTTTACTGCCTGCTTTCTGTTCTCTACTGCCTGCTTTCTGTTGTCTACTGCCTGCTTTCTGTTATCTGCTGCCTGCTGTCTGTTGATTGTCATAAACTTCCCATGCGTGTTATGATAATGATATAATTAACTTTATTTTCAGAAGATTCCTACACACTTGATATTAGTTTGTAAACAGTTTTTAACGTTCCAATTTCACGTATACACGCATTCATCTAAAGGTCTTTCTTATACAGTTACAGAAGTTGAGACAGAGATAAACTTGAAACACTCAAAAAAAAAAAAGATAGAGATTATATAGCGCACTTATAAGCTCAGAGAGCTTCTCAAAGCGCTGGCCACTACTATCCAGCAATCACAAATAGTTTGCTGAAGTCAGGATTCGAACCCACGTCGCCCAAGACGCACGTACACAAGTCGTGCGCTCTGACGACTGAGCTATCCCTGCCGCCTAAGACATAAAATGCACAACAGTTGGAATACAACACCAATATACATTTTACGGTTCTCTTCTTTCTTACTGAAGTAATATAGTAATAATTATATCGGAGTTCAAGAAACTAAAAGTCCCAAAGTAATAAAATAATAAATAGCTGAACTAGAATATAATCTTATTTTGCTCTGAAGCAATCCCGTTCCCGGTCTGACAGAAAACTACATTTATTAATTTATGAAAAGATGTTATGCATTTAAAAAATTTGTTTCAATATTATATTTCCAACAAGCAAATCACAAAATAGAAATAATCAAATTACCGTGTCTGTCATTAATAGAATCCAGAATCACCACAGTGAAAATAGAAGTAGACTACACAGTAAGTAACACAATATTTCGAAGTCACACAAAATAAGCATTCACCTTTTTTTCACAGTCTATCTTTCATTCCAGTAATACACCCTATCCTAGTCCTATTTCTTCCAATCACAGACATTCTCAGATGCATATGAGAACAACCTTCTGTAACTGTAGATTATAGTCACACGACACCGAAGCGTATAGGCGACTAATGGTCACATTATTCTGACACCAGCGAACCAGTTGAATGTAAGGGGAAAATAATATGGTCACACATTGGCCAATCCGGGATTCGAACCAGGTACCTTTCGGTTACTAGTAAGACGCTCTACTAACTGAGATACCCGGCCCCACTCAATGTTCTGTTGTTTGTAGATTATAGTCACACGACACTTTCGCATATAGGTGACTACTGGACCGATTTATACTGACACCAGCGGGCCAGTTGTTGGTAAAGGGGAAAATAATATGATCACACGTTGACCAATCCGGGTTTCGAACCAGCGTGAATGTTCTGTTCTCCAAACAGTCTTTATATACCCGCGTTTCATCACCAAAATATTAATGAACTAGGAAATATAGTACCGACCCATTGCGAATAATTACGCAACATGCCTATATCAACAGCCGCCGCTTGCTTAATTACTCTAAACACGTGATGCATACACAATTATAAATATTTACTCATTAACTTCGTGATATTGATTACTGCCTGCTGCCTGTTGTCTACTGCCTACTGTCTGTTGTCTACTGTCTGTTTACTGCCTGCTGTCTATTGTCTACTGCCTGCTGCCTGTTTACTGCCTGCTGTCTACTGCCTGCTGCCTGTTGTCTACTGCCTGCTGTATGTTGTGTACTACCTGCTATCTACTACCTGCTGTCTGTTGTTTACTGCCTGCTGTCTGTTATCTACTACTTGCTGTCTGTTGTCTACTGCCTGCTGTCTGTTATCTACTGTCTGCTATTTGTTGTCTACTGCCTGCTGTCTGTTGTCTACTGCCTTACTGTATGTTGTGTACTACCTGTTTTCTGTTGTTTATCTGTTATCTACTGCCTGCTGTCTGTTGTCTACTGCCTGCTGTCTGTTGTCTACTACCTGCTGTCTGTTGCACAAGAATCGACCTAGTTGAGAAACGATCTTTTTATTATTATTATTATTATTATTATTATTATTATTATTATTATTATTATTATTATTATTATTATGAAAGGGTTTTTGTCTTGTACCAAGTAAATAAATGATCCCATTTTTATAAATAAACGATCTAGTTTATTGTAAAGGCAACGATTTCGCCGATCTCGTTTATTGTACAGGAAACGACGTCATTTTTGTTTAATTTCCCGAGTGGAGAGGAGTGTAAATTGGTGTTGTCAGTTTAAGTGTGCAATCAGCTTTCTCGATAGGGCCCTAAAGTACCTCTGCCCTGATTGAACGGAGAGAGAGAGAGAGAGAGAGAGAGAGAGAGAGAGAGAGAGAGAGAGAGAGAGAGAGAGAGAGAGAGAGAGAGAGAGAGAGAGAGAGAGAGAGAGAGAGAAAACACGGGTGAAAGGAATGAAAAGGGGATGGTGAGTTAGAGGGAGGGTCAATATTCAGGTTAAATGTGTTACGTTAGTGGGATGGGGAGAGATTACTTTGAAGTTGAAGAGCTATACAGATGAAATGAGGGGAGAAGATGAACAAGGGTGGAAGCTACAGAAGACGAGATTTTCATGAATGGAAAGAGGAGGAGTGGGTATGGGCATTAAAGACGCACACTTCTGGTGGAAAGGCATGGACGGAGAAGGGAGAGCGTCCCTAACTTTTGGTTAGGAAGGATTGCTTTGGACTTGTTCACGTTTTAGTGCTGTGAGCTCGCCTTCCGCTGTGGACATGTGTACAAGTTGTATGGCGTGTGAGTTGTATGGTGTATGAGTTTTATGGCGTGTGAGTTGTATGGTGTATGAGTTGTATGGCGTATGAGTTATAGGGCGTATGATTTGTATTAGTCGTATGACGTATAGGTTGTATTAGTTGTAGGGCGTATGAGTTGTAGGGCGCATGAGTTGTAGGACGTATGAGTTGTATTAGTCGTATGACGTATGAGTTGTATTAGTTGTAGGGCGTATGAGTTGTATTAGTTGTAGGGCGTATGAGTTGTAGGGCGCATGAGTTGTATTCCTTGTATGGCGTATGAGTTGAATGAGTTGTTCAGCGAATGAGTTGTTCAGCGTATGAATTGTATGGCGTATGGGTTGTATGTTGTATGAGTTGTATGTTGTATGAGTTGTATGGTGTATGTATTAATACTGCGTATGGGTTATATGGCGTATGAGTTGAATGAGTTGTTCAGCGTGTGAGTTGTATGGCGTATGAGTTGTATGAGTTGTATGGCGTATGAGTTGTATGGCGTATGAGCTGTATGTTGTATGAGTTCTATGGCGTATGAGTTCTATGGCATTTGAGTTGACATTCATTCATTCATTGACGTATATGGTATTGCTACTCTCCCGCTATCATGTTGTTCCCCAGAAATTAGGACTTAACAAATCTTTGAGTGTCACTGGAGTGTAACAAATCTTTGAGTGTCACTGGAATGTAACAAATCTTTGAGTATCACTGGAATGTAACAAATTTTGAGTGTCACTGGAATGTAACAAATCTTGAGTGTCACTGGAACGTAACAAATATTGAGTGTTACTTTAATGTAACAAATCTTGAGTGTCACTGGAATGTGGCATCTTTGTGGTGAAAGTTGAAGGCGTAGGTACATACTTAATGACTACTTAGGGTCCGACGACCTCGGACGATAGTACATTGAGAAGGAGTCTAAATGTAACTTATTGGACAGCTAAACATGATTGTTTGTTGTCTGTAAATAATCCACTGGTGCTGATTCTTCCTACCCCCTTTTTCTGGTCTGCGATACTGGTGTGGGTGCTAGCTGTATTTAAATTCTGGGACAATATTTTCCTCAACGGTTTGTTGACATTATGAAAAATGGGTGAAGGGTCCAGTGAGAAGCGCTTGACTAAGAACGGGAGCACTGGTTCTTGGAGAGAGAGAGAGAGACAGAGAGAGAGAGAGAGAGAGAGAGAGAGAGAGAGAGAGAGAGAGAGAGAGAGAGAGAGAGAGAGAGAGAGAGAGAGAGAGAGAGAACGCGTTCATTTTGCAAAGACTGAAAGAAAGCAGTCATACTATCTAGTTATGCTTTTCTTTTCTTTTTTAAATTCAATCTGCCTCCTAAACAAATGACATTTAATCAGCAATAACTTACATTGAAAACAGATCAACTAATAAATGTAATGTGTCTAAGAGGTGTGTGTGTGGGTGTGTTTGTGTGTGCGTGTATGTTTGTGTGTCCGTATTTTCACGTACGTTTCATCGCCAGAAATACAGAAGAAAAGATATAATTTCACTAAACCACAAGTATGACATAATTATACAAAACCTCGTAGTAAAAACTACTGCCATCATATTGGTTCTGGAAGATTTGTATGGACCGGTCTGTACAGAGGACGACATATCGGTTCTGAACAATGATATTTACCCAGCAGGAGAGCAGGATAATCAGGTCCAGGATGCCAGTTCATAACGAAAGATCTTCTATTCAATCTCTAGCTGTTTACTCTAGCTCCAGGTCATAACCTCAACTCTCCGTTTATCTCTCTTCTGAGTTCATCGCTGTAAGAGAGGGAGGGGAAGCTGGCTGGAGGAATTGTGAAGCTGTACATGTACGGTACGGTTTGGTTCATTTTCGACGTCGCGGTATTTGTATTTGTGGTGTGACGCAATCGTGTGCTACTTTTAATGGTCACAGCCAAACTGTGCGTGCAAATGGGTTTACTGTCAACAGTAATAGAAGTGTTGTGATAACAGACGATATCCATCTTTTTGTTGTTGTTGTTGTTATTGAAGTGCAAGGAGGTAGAAGAAGTGGGAGACCGAAAAAGGGGTGGGAGGACAACATTCGAGAATGGACTGGTTTGACACTGAGCGAAGCCATCAGGGCTGCTGAGGACAGAAAAAGGTGGAGTATGCTGGATAAACGATCATCTGTGGTGGCCCTACGACCTCCGGGTTACGGGATAGGATAGGATATGATGTTATTGAACAGATTAAACAGTAGGCATCCCTGCCTTACGCAACTGTAGTGTAGAAGAACTGTCATAACTGTGGATTAATAGGACAACTGTAGTGTAGAAGAACTGTCATAGCTGTGGATTAATAGGACAACTGTAGTGTAGAAAAACTGTCATAGCTGTGGATTAATAGGACAACTGTAGTGTAGAAGAACTGTCATAGCTGTGGATTAATAGGACAACTGTAGTGTAGAAGAACTGTCGTAGCTATGGATTAATAGGACAACTGTAGAATAGAAAAACTGTCATAGCTGTGGATTAATAGGACAACTGTAGTGTAGAAGAACTGCCCTAGCTGTGGATTAATAGGACAACTGTAGTGTAGAAGAACTGTCCTAGCTGTGGATTAATAGGACAACTGTAGTGTAGAAGAACTGCCCTAGCTGTGGATTAATAGGACAACTGTAGTGTAGAAGAACTGCCCTAGCTGTGGATTAATAGGACAACTGTAGTGTAGAAGAACTGCCCTAGCTGTGGATTAATAGGACAACTGTAGTGTAGAAAACTGTCCTAGCTGTGGATTAATAGGTCAACTGTAGTGTAGAAGAACTGCCCTAGCTGTGGATTAATAGGACAACTGTAGTGTAGAAGAACTGCCCTAGCTGTGGATTAATAGGACAACTGTAGTGTAGAAGAACTGTCCTAGCTGTGGATTAATAGGACAACTGTAGTGTAGAAAAACTGTCATAGCTGTGGATTAATAGGACAACTGTAGTGTAGAAGAACTGTCCTAGCTGTGGATTAATAGAACAACTGTAGTGTAGAAGAACTGTCCTAGCTGTGGATTAATAGGACAACTGTAGTGTAGAAGAACTGTCCTAGCTGTGGATTAATAGGACAACTGTAGTGTAGAAGAACTGTCCTAGCTGTGGATTAATAGGACAACTGTAGTGTAGAAGAACTGTCCTAGCTGTGGATTAATAGGACAACTGTAGTGTAGAAGAAATGTCATAGATGTTGATTAATAGGACAACTGCTGCTTCTCGTGGAGCGCGTGTTTGACCTGCAATAAAACATCCAACATCCAATATGAAATTTTGTAAAATGGCTTAACCCCTTATGCCACTCAATCAAACGCCTTCTAGAAATCTCCATAGGAAGTGCGTATTAGAGTTCAAATGTCACATGTACAACCTAGGTTTATGTGATGACTACATTTATAGAACCCAAAGATCAATCTATGTGCTACAGTATACAGATGTATGTCTCCATACTGATAAACGTTTACTGCACCTACGTATGTCAAGAGAGAGTGTGAATAAGGGGTGGAGAATAGTGTATGAACATTTGAACTTTGACCTCTTAACACTATCAATCATCTTTTTCAACGCCCCTATTTGCCCTCGTCTACTGTCAGTTTTTTACTAAACGGGTCCTTTCCTTCTCTTTTCGTCTTTTTCTACAAAGGTTAACTCTGTCTTCTTTGCCTATCCGTCCTGTGCTTGTCTCGTCTGTCTTAGCGACTATGCTAACTACCAGATAACACAATAATAGCATAATGCCAGTTTAATTATTTTCAAAACAAAAGAGGGAATAAAAAAAAAGAAATGCAAAAAGGGAAAGTTAATATGGAAATTTCTATGCCAGAGATGGCGCTTGTTTTTCTTTCATTTGCCCGTCTTTGATGAGTTAAATCAAGCACGAGGCGATTGGAAGTCAGTCGCGTGTCAGACCCAATAATTTCTGCGTTCTTTCTTTTCTTCTTCTTGTTTTTTTTTCTTTCTTTTCTTCTTGTTTTTCTGTAATAAAAAATAATAATAATAAAAATAATAATAATAATAATAATAATAATAATAATAATAATAATAATAATAATAATAATAATAATAATAATAATAATAATAATAATAATGAAGTCTATAAACCGCGAATTCCAAGCTTAATCCTCTGCTCTAGGCACTGTCACGCATGTATACAGACATCACAATATATATCCCATTCTATCCCGTAATTCAAAGGTTGTTAGTACACTACAGATGATAGTTTAACCAGCGTACTTCATCATTCTTTGTCCTCAGCAACCCTCATGGCTTCGTTCAGTGTCAAACCAGTCCATTCTCGAATGTTGTCCTCCCACCTCTTTTTCTGCCTCCTTGCACCGTGCCTTCCCCCCCTCGTTGGGGTGCCGGGGGTTTCAGTATAAATAGTATCCCCACTTTCTGCAAATTTAGTGCTTTAAATTCCCTCTGTCGCTGTCTTTCTCATTTGCTCTTTCTCATTCCTATTCTGTTCTAGCAATCTAATATACTATCTTCTTCTTCGCTTCCTATGATGTTATTATTTGGCATTGTATATGCATTTTATATGTATGTGTTTTGTTGATATTTTATAATGATGAGGGTGGCCTCGTGGCGCAGTGGATAAGTCGCCGGTTTCCTATGCCGAAGGTCGCGGGTTCGATTCCCGCAAGGGGCGAACGTATGTGACTTAGATACGAGACTATTGAGGTCACCGAGGGTTTTCTCCGGGCACTCCGGTTTCCTCCCTCCCTTCAATAATGGTACAGGACGCAGTCAATATAAAAATTTCAAAAATAAAAATTCGATTTTCTTTCCGTTTTCTAATAGCGATCTCCCTGCCTTTACACCACCTGTTTGAGTGATGGATGTGTGGTTGGTATGTGTGAGGGTGGATGAGACAGGTGAGCGTGCATGTTGGTATAGGTCGCCGCGCTTTGAGCCTGAATGATTTGGGGTAAGGCGCGTATAGCATCCTGTATTATTATTATTATTATTATTATTATTATTATTATTATTATTATTATTATTATTATTATTATTATTATTATTATTATTATTATTATTATTATTATTATTATTATATTTTGTTTTTATAAACGGGGGTTCGATAAATTAGAGTATAGCCTCAGCGTCCGCTGCGTGGGATGTCTTTATTGTAAAGTGACCGGCTGGTGGAGTGCCTTCAATGTTACCACTAAGGTTGTTTCGGCAGATCTTTTATGCGGATCAGGGGTGAGTCCTCTTTCAGCGAAGTTGTAGTCTTCATTTTGTGGTCCTGATTCGGCTCTTTGCAGTTCCTGGAGCCTGTAAGCAATGAATAACTAACTAACTAACCGTGCCTTGCAGGATGGTTTTTGCAAGGACTGGTGATGTGGCCTTTCCATCGGAGTATCCGTTTCTTCACCACTGTGAGGATGTTATCATGATGTCCAATCTCTCTCTCTCTCTCTCTCTCTCTCTCTCTCTCTCTCTCTCTCTATATATATATATATATATATATATATGAGAGAGAGAGAGAGAGAGAGAGAGAGAGAGAGAGAGAGAGAGAGAGAGAGAGAGAGATAGATAGATAGATAGATAGATAGATAGATAGATAGATAGATAGATAGATAGATAGATAGATAGATAGATAGATAGATAGATAGATAGATAGATAGATAGATAGATAGATAGATAGATAGATAGATAGATAGATAGATAGATAGATAGATAGATAGAATAACAACAACCACAACATCATCATCTTCGTTGTTGTTGTTGCTCTTCTTCTTCATCGTTGTTCTCCTCCTGTTATTAGTGCTTTTCCTAGGAGCTTTATGTAATACAATAGAAGATGAAATGTGACGGTGCAGAAGACGGATGGGCCATGAAGTTTTGTCTGAGGCATGTTTGGAGTCCACCCTGGAGGGAACCTTGCAGTCCTCCTCTGTCGTTATAGAAAACTGCTTGATCATTGTTGTAGGTCGGCCAAATCGTCCTTTTCCATGTAAAGACGTAAAACACCCCGCGGAATTACGCTAATTCGTCATTGTGATTTTCTTGTTCACTAACTTGCTCTTGTTCTCACTGCGTTTTCCTTTTGCTTCATTCCCTGAAAATCAAATGCGCAAAGACTAAAGCCATGTCCAGTCACTAAAATCCACACACTACGTCTAATGCGCAAAGACTAAAGCCATGTCCAGTCATCTAAATCCACACACTAAGTCTACGATAATTTTGCTGCGAATCTGGATCCATTTCGGAAGGATAACGGGCGATAACGAGGCGGCGGCCATGCTTACTTGGTCGCCATCTTGAACGTGTGTACCTCTGATTGCCAATAAGAGTGTCCCGAGAACCCTGAGGACAGAAGGGGGGTTTTCCTGTCGCCAAGGCAACCCATCATTGTCGCCCGTGTCGCAAAGCCAGGATCAATCGCCAGACGTTAGTAAATGGTGGACTTTAGCCTCGGTATTTTGCGTCCTTTACTTAGTCTTGACCATTAAGCATGTATAGTTATTATTATTATTGTTACAAGTTGGTAATTCTGGTGATTTACCCCCCCCCCCACCCCTTCCTGCCTCACCGCCATCCGTCCCCCCCAACCCTCACTACTTCTATACCCCTTCCCCCCCCCTCCCCTTTACCGTTTTGGGTGATGCGTGGACACAATACACGTTATGGCGCATCCCCACTTTGTGGAAATTGTGTGCGTTAAATGACCACCGTTTTTTCCTGCTACTGCCTTGAGAGAGCAATAGACCCGGAGAGAGGGTGAGACACAAAGGGGGGAAACACGACAATCACAAAGAGAAGAAGTACTAGAAACACAGAGGGGCAAGAAAGACAGACACTAAAGAAATCAAATGAAAGGAAAAATGAACAATTCAGTCATAAAACCAAAAAGATGCGTCGGGTTGGCCAATGAGGTGATGATGATACGTCTTGTCAGTCAAAATCAATAAAACCAAACAAAAGAAAACGATAGAAAGAAGAAGCAACATGCATTGGGCAGGAAAAAGAGGACAGATAAACGAAGGACACTTTACACACTAAGAAAGTACATGATATCACAAATAACACAGACTCTCTCTCTCTCTCTCTCTCTCTCTCTCTCTCTCTCTCTCTCTCTCTCTCTCTCTCTTCTCTCTCGATCAATAGCCCATAATTAATTAAAAAAATTATCTAACTATATATCGATCACGCATGACTCATAGGCATGCACAATCGCTTTACAAGAGATGTGATCATGAAAATTGTCAAAACTGGAACTCCAATGGGCGACTGACCAGGCTGCTTTCAGCGTGGTCATTGATGAAGATTGAGAAAGGGCTCTGGACGAGAGAGTGGCCATTATTTTTTTTTTTTTTTTTTTTTGTGTAGGTAGGAAGATGGATTGAAGGGCCATGGCCAATTTTGATGGTAAGAGCGGACAAAGTCGATGTTGGCACGACAGCTTTTGGTGGAAGGAGGGGGGAGGGAGGGAGGAAGAGAGAGCTGCGTTTTTTGTACTCGTGTACCCGAGTTTGAATCCTACAAGATAAGAAGATTCTCTGTTACCACAGAAGCCGCTTTCTCTAATTGTGCTTTGGAATATAATCTACTTACATACGTCGCTTACGCGTCAATTTAAAGACCCTAACAGCAGGAACACAGAAAGAGGCTTTGTGCATTTTATTACTTTATTGTTGTCAGTTGCTTCATTACATCCTATCCTATCCCATCCCGTAACTCGGAGGTCGTAGGGGCACCACAGATGATCGTTTAACCAACCTACTCTATCTTTCTGTGTCCTCAGCAACCCTGATGGCTTCGTTCAGTGTCAAACCAGTCCATTCTCGAATGTTGTCCTCCCACGTCTTTTTCGGTCTCCCTCTTCTCCTACCTCCTTGCACGGTGCCTTGCAGGGTGGTATTTGCAAGATCTGATGATCTGGTGACGTGACCATACCATCTGAGTTTCAGTTTTTTCACCACTGTGAGCATGTCATCGTAATGTCCAATGGCATTTGTGAGGGTCTGTCGGACTTCGTCGTTGGTGATGTGCTGTGTATAGGAAATGCCCAGAAGTCTTCTGTAGCACCTCATCTCCATGCTTTGTATTCTTCGTTGTAGATCTGCTTTAAGGGTCCATGTTTCACAAGCGTATAGGAAGATGGAGATGACAAGGGAGCGCAGCAGTCTTACCTTGGAATGTATGCTGATGGTCCTGTCTTTCCAAATTGGCTTCAGCCTTGCCAGGACAGCAGTTGTTTGTGCAATCCTGGAGAGGACTTCCTGTCGGGACCCATTGTCTGATACAATGACTCCGAAATATTTGAAGCTATGCACTGTGTTGAGGGATTGGCCTTAGACTTTGATGTCCGTGTTGATGCCCTTGGTGTTGATGGTCATCATTTTGGTCTTCTCTGCACTTATTTCCATTTCATAAGCTCTGGAGGTGGTGTCAAGCCTCTGTACCAGCTGTTCAAGTTCTTGTTCCTCTCTAGCCAATCCATCAATGTCATCCGCAAAACGAAAGCTGCAGACTGCTCTACCCCCTGTGCTTACTGTGCTTTCGTGATCAGCAAGGGCATCTGACTTGACGCGCTCTAGGAAGAGGTTAAGAGTGTTGGAGAGAGTAGTCATCCTTGACGCACACCGATTGTTGTTCTGAACCAGTTTCCGATGGCGCTGTTGTGGAGGACTGCACTGGTAGCCTTGTCACACAGGCTTTTGATGACTTCAATAATTTTAGGGCTGATGTTGTACACTCTCATGGTTGCCAACAGAGCTGCATGCCAGACTCGATCAAACGCCTTCTTGAAGTCTACGAACACATGATATAGATGTTGTTGGTGCTGTAGGTATTTCTCGCAGATTATTCTGAGGTTGAAAATCTGTTCAGTGGTACTTCGCCATGCCCTGAATCCTGCTTGTTCTTCAGCTATGATTTGTTCAGCTTGGGGCTTCAACCTGTTGAGTATTATTTTCAGGAGGATCTTGCTGGGATGGCTCATGAGGCTGATGGTGCGTTAATTTTGACACTCTTAAATGTTTCCTTTCTTTGGAAGAGTGATGACAAGCGACTGGATCCACGGTGTAGGACACTACCCACTCTGCCAGATCTTGTTACAGACAATGGTGATGGCGTCAATCATCGCTTCTCCTCCTGCTTGAAGCAGTTCCGCGGGTATGTTGTCCACTCCCGCTGACTTCCCTTTCTTCAGCGACTGCACTGCTGCCTCAACTTCTTTTCGGAGAATTTGGAGGATTCCTGCTTCTTCTCTGTTCTCTGGACTTGCTAGAACTGATGGGTCTCCGTTTGGTGTGTGGTTGTAAAGGTCAGAGCAGTACTCTGTCCATCTATCCAAGACTTCTTCCTTTAAGGCATATGCCAGACTTGCTTTGGATCGTGGAGACCTTGGGCTGTTTAACACTTGTCAGCCGCTTCACAGTCTGGTAGGCCTTCTTGCTGTTGTTCTTGTTCAGACTGTTTTTTCCTTCCTGGCATCTTCTGTGGCCTCGTGGCGCAGTGGATAAGTCGCCGGTTTCCTATGCCGAAGGTCGCGGGTTCGATTCCCGCAAGGGGCGAACGTATGTGACTTAGGTACGAGACTATTGAGGTCACCGAGGGTTTTCTCCGGGCACTCCGGTTTCCTCCCTCCCTTCAAAATAATATTGGATGCAGTCAAATTAATCTTTAAAAAATACAAAACTATTTCACTTTCAGTTTCCTAATAGCGATCTCCCTGCCTTTACACCACGTGTATGCCTTGTATACTGTTGTCCTTGTTGTGTGTCTGTAATATATTTGTTGCACGTGAGCATGTATGTTGGTATAGGTCGCCGCGCTTTGAGTTTGAAATCATTCGAAGTAAAGCGCGTATTAGCATCCGGTATTATTATTATTATTATTATCCAGTTCTCCTTTGTTGAGCGCATGCCTTTTCGAATGTCATTGTTGATTTTTAGTAAGCATCAGCTTCCTGTGAGGTGTTCTTTTTATTTTTCATCTCTCTTCGTTTATCACACAGGTCCAAAAGTTCTAGTGTGATCCACGGCTTGTTCTTTGGCCGGTGCTTGCCAAGGATCTCAGTGGCGGCATTTGTCACAGCTGAGTTGAAGGTGGTGGTCATGGTGATGGCATCTACTTCACTTGCTCCCAAAATGAGCAGTGGTGCAAATTTCCCTCCAATTGTGGCGTGATATATTTCTGCCACCTCCGGGTCTGGCAGTTTGTCCAGGTCGAACTTCAGTCTAGTGCACTTTGCTGTGTTTACTCTCTTCAAGTGGAGCTGGAAAGACATCATCACGAGATCGTGGTCACTTCCGATGTCTGCTCCTGGAAAATTGCGTGTCCTGCCAATGTTGATGCTTGATCTGAAGCGCTTCTTGACCATGATGTAGTCGATATGGTTGTGATGCTCCCCGCCGGGACTGTGCCATGTCCATCGTCTGGAGTTTTTGTGGAGACTAAGTATGTTTGCCAGTATCAGATTGTTGTATCTGGCAAACTCAAAGAGTCTCAGACCCCTGTCATTTGTTTCGTTGTTGCAGTGAGGTCCATATTTGTCCTCCAGTTGTGGTGCGCATCTTGGCCAACCTTGGCATTCCATTCGCTTCATTATAGTCTATGTATGTGTAAGAACAGGCAATGACAAACATTCATTCACTAAAAGGTTGAGAAAATGCTTCATTATAATCTAAGCATTTTTCAACCTTTTAGTGGGTACAATGAATGTTTGTCATGGCCTTTTCTTCCACATTTAGGGCACTGTGTTGTAGTTCTGTCAGCAAAGCATGTCGTAATTTCTCTGTTTGAGATAATAAAATATAGTTCAATGTTGAATCTTGAGGTACAAAGTAGGGATGGAGGTAGAGAGAAAGGGAGAGAGCTGGGGAGCGGAGGAGGGGAGGTTGACTCGCCTTGGAGACGGGGATGCATGAGATGGCCCTTTATGTGGTCCAAGCCACATTGACTGATGATCAGTGGGTCAGTAATGTATGGGCCAGGGAACATAAGCAGTTCTGCATCGGAAAAAAGATTACTGCCCCTGAAAACAGGCTAAACGAAGAGTTACTGTCCTTGAGCACAGGATGAACTAAGACTTGTCTTTCCTGAAAACGTAATGAAAGAGGTAGGAAATCCCCCTTGTTGCCGGTAGTGACGTCAGGATGCGTGTATTCAGAACTGCTAGGGATGCAAAGCACTAGCAGACCCAGTGTTTGGCAATGTGTGTATTCATAACTGCTAGGGATGCAAAGATAGCATTAGCAGACCCAGTGTTTGGCAATGTGTGCTTAAAAAGGAGACTGTGTTTTCAAAACTTGTTCTGTGACCTTTTCAAATGGGTATGAGCCCTACATCAAAACTGCGGGGGGATTTTTGTTTTATTGACATAATATGATTTTGTGTGTGAATTTAAATAAATGTGTTTTTTTAACTGGGGAGTGCTGAATGAGGAGGATGGGGTTGTGTAGTTTAGGCAAAGAGATTACTATTCGCTTTTTTTTCACACATTTCTTAGATTTTCCAAATGAAAATGTAAACGTCGTGTCCGAGCACTATTGACGCCATGTTCGAGCGTTGTAAAGAGTGTCTGCTGATATAACTTTGCATCTCTCTTGCTGGCGGAACGGATGGCGTCAATAGGTTAAGTTTTGGAATAAAGATGCCAATGTAGAACCCATTTGCTGCTGACGTCTGTTTTTGCTTTAGATGGGATAGGAGGATAGGAAGGTAGTAGGATAGGAGGGTAGGAGGATAGGAGGGTAGGAGGATAGGAGGATAGGAGGATGGGAGGATAGGAGGGTAGGAGGATAGGAGGATAGGAGGGTAGGAGGGTAGGAGGATGGGAGGGTAGGAGGATAGGAGGGTTGAAGGATAGGAGGGTAGGAGGATAGGAGGGTAGGAGGATAGGATAGGAGGGTAGGAGGATAGGAGGGTAGGAGGATAGGATAGGAGGATAGGAGGATAGGATAGGAGGGTAGGAGGATAGGATAGGAGGATAGGATAGGAGGGTAGGAGGATAGGATAGGAGGGTAGGAGGATAGGATAGGAGGGTAGTAGGATAGGAGGGTAGGAGGATAGGAGGGTAGGAGGATAGTAGATAGGAGGATAGGAGGGTAGTAGATAGGAGGGTAGTAGGATAGGAGGATAGGATAGGAGGATAGGAGGATAGGAGGATAGGATAGGAGGGTAGTAGGATAGGAGGGTAGTAGGGTAGGAGGATAGGAGGGTAGGAGGGTAGGCCGCACTATTTTGATCTCTCTCTCTCTTTTTTTTCTCTCTCTCTCTTTCCCTCCAAAGACACAACAACCTTTTGTCTACTAGTCAACGTAATTTTTTTTGGTGCCGAGGCCAATTGTAGCAGTGTAGTGTCTGCTTGGGGTGAAAGGAAAGGTGATGGTAAGAGAGACATTACATTACATTACATTACATTACATTACATGATTATTGCTTTAGGTCCAGCGGGCTCTTCCGAGCCAAATCAGGACCGGACAACCCCTGATCCGCATAAAAGATCTGCCGAAACAACCCTTAGTGGTAAAACTGAAAGCTCTCCACCAGCCAGTCACTTTACAATAAAGACATCCCACGCAGGGGACGCTGAGGCTGTATTCTAATTTATCGAACCCCCATTTACAAAAACAAAATAGAATACAAACATCATTATAAAATATCAACAAAACACATATAAAATGCCTACATTGCTAGATAATAACACAGTAGAAAGGGGGTGGGGATGGGTTGATGAGGTCCGTAATATCACCTAGGTATGTTTGCTTCCATATTGTTTGGTGTTTGTGTATTTATGTTTGCTTGCTGTCTGTAAGTTTGTTGTTTCCCTGTCTAGCCCTGTCACAGTGTTTGTTGTCATAAACGAAAACCATTTTTTCTCAAGCAGTTTATTCGTGTAGATTTCATTGTTAAAAAAGAGTTATGTTGTGTGCAGATTTCACCGTTGTTCTTGATGTTGTGTGCATAGTACATCATCGGTTTTGATGTTGTGTGTCTTCTGTTCTCATCAATTCTATTTCATTTCCAATGCTAATATCTATGTGTTCATCCCAGCCTGCTCAAACATTAGCTTCATCGCTTATATTAATTTGATTAGTGTTGATAGGTTTTTATGGTTTGATTACTGCGTGAAAAAGCTTTTTTGTGTCCACTGATGTCCAGTAAAGTTAGGACTCTCCTTGCGTCCCTCTGTTGACCCAGAGAGCCCTGGAGTGACTGAGTTTCCTCCCCTTCACACCAACACCCTGCGACAACTATGGTCGTCTGACCACCTTAGTCAGCCACATGGTCGTCTGACCATCTTATTCAGCCACAGTGTCGTTTTACATTTTGAAATAAACATCTGTATTAAATGCACACATTCTGATTTAATTTCGTCTGGTGCTTGCCTAACGAACTTCAGAATTTATGCTCAGCGTTTTTCGCTGACTGGGACATTTTATATTATTTTTCTGCGTTGAGCAGAGAACTATGAATTGACAAATCCTATTTTCCTGACTCTGGGGTCTCACGTCCAAACCTGTGCACAGTTTATTATTATAGAAATGTTTTTGGTGCAATACAGTTTGGATATTCTTAATGTGTTATAGACATGTTTTGATGCAATACATTTTGGGTATTCTTCAATGTGTTATAGACATGTTTTGGGTGCAATACAGTTTGGGTATTCTTCAATGTGTTATTCTTTGGAACTTCTGTATTTTCATCGCTTGGTGTGTTTTCCAACTGCCGTTGTTTGGTGTTTTGTGCCCTTCTTGTTCATATAACTTGCTACAATAGCCACAGCTAATAAATGTGAATCCTCTAACACGTCACACTGCACAACCTCTGCGCTTCCATCTTGTATGTTTGTTCATCCCTTCCACGCTTCCATCTTGTATCTTTGTTCATCCCTTCTACGCTGTACACTGCTATCTTGGGTCGTTGTCCACACTGACTGCAAGTTTCCATTGTTAATGTCTTTTGTCGTTATCCACACTGACTGCAAGTTTCCATTGTGAATGTGTTCTGTCGTTGTCCACACTGACTGCAAGTTTCCATTGTAAATGTCTTCTGTCGTTGTCCACACTGACTGCAAGTTTCCATTGTTAATGTCTTCTGTCGTTGTCCACACTGACTGCAAGTTTGCATTGTGAATGTCTTCTGTCGTTGTCCACACTGACTGCAAGTTTCCATTGTTAATGTCTTGTGTCGTTGTCCACACTGACTGCAAGTTTCCATTGTTAATGTCTTCTGTCGTTGTCCAAACTGACTGCAAGTTTCCATTGTGAATGTCTTGTGTCGTTGTCCACACTGACTGCAAGTTTCCATTGTTAATGCCTTCAGTCGTTGTTCACACTGACTGCAAGTTTCCGTTGTTAATGTGTTCTGTCTTTGTTCACATAGAGTCCAAGTTTCCATTGTTAATGTGTTCTGTCGTTGTCCACACTGACTGCAAGTTTTCATTGTTAATGTATTCTGTCGTTGTTCACATGGACTGCAAGTTTCCATTGTTAATGTGTTCTGTCGTTGTTCACACTGACTGCAAGTTTCCATTGGTAATGTCATCTGTCGTTGTTCACACTGACTGCAGGTTTCCATTGTTAATGTCTTCTGTCGTTGTTCACACTGACTGCAAGTTTCCATTGTTAATGTCTTCTGTCGTTGTCCACACTGACTGCAAGTTTCCATTGTTAATGTGTTCTGTCGTTGTCCACACTAACTGCAAGTTTCCATTGTTAATGTGTTCTGTCGTTGTCCACACTGACTGCACGTTCCCATTGTGAATGTCATCTGTCGTTGTCCACACTGACTGCAAGTTTCCATTGTTAATGTCTTGTGTCGTTGTTCACACTCACTGCAAGTTTCCATTGTTTATGTCTTCTGTCGTTGTCCACACTGACTGCAAGTTTCCATTGTTAATGTCTTCTGTCGTTGTCCACACTGACTGCAAGTTTCCATTGTGAATGTCTTGTGTGTGTCGTTGTCCACACTGACTGCAAGTTTCCATTGTGAATGTCTTCTGTCTTTGTTCAAACTGACTGCAAGTTTCCATTGTTAATGTCATCTGTCGTTATCCACACTGACTGCAAGTTTCCCTTGTTAATGTGTTCTGTCGTTGTTCACACTGACTGCAAGTTTCCATTGTTAATGTGTTCTGTCGTTGTCCACACTGACTGCAAGTTTCCATTGTTAACGTATTCTGTCGTTGTTCACATGGACTGCAAGTTTCCATTGTGAATGTCTTCTGTCGTTGTTCACATGGACTGCAAATTTCCATTGTTAATGTCTTCTGTCTTTGATCAAACTGACCGCAAGTTTCCATTGTGAATGTCATCTGTCGTTGTCCACACTGACTGCAAGTTTCCATTGTTAATGTCTTGTGTCGTTGTTCACACTGACTGCAAGTTTCCATTGTTAATGTCATCTTTTGTTTTCGAAACTGACTGCAAGTTTCCATTGTGAATGTCATCTGTCGTTGTCCACACTGACTGCAAGTTTCCATTGTTAATGTCTTGTGTCGTTGTTCACACTGACTGCAAGTTTCCATTGTTAACGTATTCTGTCGTTGTTCACATGGACTGCAAGTTTCCATTGTGAATGTCTTCTGTCGTTGTTCACATGGACTGCAAATTTCCATTGTTAATGTCTTCTGTCGTTGTCCAAACTGACTGCAAGTTTCCATTGTGAATGTCATCTGTCGTTGTCCACACTGACTGCAAGTTTCCATTGTTAATGTCTTGTGTCGTTGTTCACACTGACTGCAAGTTTCCATTGTTAATGTCATCTTTTGTTTTCGAAACTGACTGCAAGTTTCCATTGTGAATGTCATCTGTCGTTGTCCACACTGACTGCAAGTTTCCATTGTTAATGTCTTGTGTCGTTGTTCACACTGACTACAAGTTTCAATGGTTAATGTCTTCTGTCGTTATTCACATGTACTGCAATTCATCTGTACTGTGGTAAGTAAATAAATTAATAAAATATACATTTTGACTTCAGTGTTTAAAATGTTCAAGTGCGCCTGTTTCTTATAAGAAAATTTTGACAAATTTTATTTTTTGTAGATTTAACCTTTTATTATTTTTGTGTGTGTGTTGTTGCCTCAAAACCTCTACCGGGCCCATTTGTCCCGTTCACCTTGATGTCGGTTTTGCCAAATGTTTAGACCTATGTTTTAGGCCTTGCAAAAACATTTTTTTAAGTTCATCGTACAGTGGAATGGCTACATATTAACCAATAACATGCAACAACATTGTGCTATTTGATCATACATGAGCATGAGAGGTCACGTGAAGATCAAGGTCATCCCAAGGTCACTTTTGCTGTAGTTTATTTGCAAGTACATAAGTCTATTTGCAGCCGGAGGTCAAAGTCATTTCAAGGTCAAGACCATAGAAAGATCAAAGTCGATATTACTTTGCATTGTAATGCCATCGTTTCATTTTTGTGTGTTTGTGTGTGGGCAGTTATTTTGATGTTTAATGTTGCAAGTCCCATAAGGAGCATGTGGGCAGTCATTTTGATGTTCAGTGTTGCAAGTCCCATAAGGAGCATGTGGGCAGTCATTTTGATGTTCAATGTTGCAAGTCCCATAAGGAGCATGTGGGCAGTCATTTTGATGTTCAGTGTTGCAAGTCCAGTTCAGTTTAAGAAAGAACAGTATAAACAGTGGATTAAAAACAAAACAGAGGAAAACTTTATTAACATGAAAAGAGCAAAATGTCAGTGTAACAAAATTATTGCTAAAGCAAAGAAAAGTCACTGGATAGAATTTTGCAAAAAAGAGGTTCTAGAATCTAAAGATATTTATAAAGTATGGAAAAAAGTCAAGGATATAAAGAAGGTTTACAAGTTACAGAGTTATCCTGTTAAACTAGAAAATAATTTGTTTCCTTCTTCTTTAGATAAAGCTGAGGAATTCACTAGATCTTTTTCTGAAAATAACTTGTCTAGTAATTTAAGTCAAAGTAATTTAAAATATAGATTAGACAACCAAAGCAAAGATCAGTATGAAGACCCAATTCCAGATGAAAATTTATATATTAATAGTCCTATCACTTTTGATGAAATGATAGACGCTTTGAATTCTTTTAAAACTAATAATTCAGCAGTTGGGATTGACGGTATTTCTTATCAGATGTTAAGTCACTTACCCTTAAATTGGAAGAAGCTATTGCACTCACTTATCCAAAAATGTTGGGAAAGTGGAGCTGTACCAGTAGTCTGGAAGCAGTCTGTAATAATTCCTATCCTCAAACAGGGTAAACCTTCTACATCTGTTAACAGTTATAGACCTATTGCTTTAACTTCACATGTGGGTAAACTTATGGAAAAAATAATTAATCAGAGAGTTTTATTTTATTGTGATAAAAATAATGTAATTTCTGTTAATCAAGCAGGATTTCGCAAGGGCCGAAGCACTGCTGATCATCTTGTTAAAATTTCTAGTCATATTAAAAAGCAGTTTTCCAAAAGAAAAAGTTTGCTTGCTACATTTTTTGACTTAAAGAAAGCATACGATACTGTGTGGCATTCTAGACTACTGTATAAACTAAAATCAGTAGGGCTTAGTGGACATATTTATATGTATATAAAAAGTTTATTACACCTCTTTTATTTACTTTTTTAATACATGACCTACCTAAGGTTTTATCGAGAAATACCCATGTGGTGCAATATGCTGACGACATAGCAATGTGGATGAATGTTAAATTAAGAAAGCATACAAATAAAAGAAGTACTATTTATGTTGAAAAAATATATCAAACTGAACTAAATAATTTATCTACATATATGACAGAAAATGGTCTGGAATTATCCGGGGAAAAAAAACTAGGTTTTTTTTTTTTTTTTTTTTTTTTAAATCAGTTTATGGTCCCCTCTCTTCCCGTTAAGGATTTTCAGAGAGGAGACCTTGATTAAAAAAAAAAAAAAAAACTAGTTTAATGTTATTTTTCTCCGTTGTTAAATAACAAAAAAACCTAGTTTAATGTTATTTAACAACGGAGAAAATCCAAAATGTTTACCAGAATTAAAACTTGAGAACGAAAGGCTTGCTTATAAACAAATTATAAAATTTTGGGGTATCTATTTCACACCAAAATTAAATTGGAGATATCATATAGAATATTTAATCAATAAAGCAAGACAAAGATTAAATTTATTGAAAATAATAAATGTACAAGCTTGGAGTCAGGATACGAATACTTTATTACATCTAGCAACTTCTCTAGTTCGATCGAAATTGATATACGGACAAGAGGTGTATTTTTCAGCGCCAAAATCACTCTTAAATAAATTGCAGAGTATAGATAGTAAAGCAATAAAATTGGCTCTTGGCGTACCAGTGCATACGAATACGCAACGTTGTTATAATGAAGCAGGCAAACTTTCTTTATCAGATCATCGTAAATTAGCTGCTTCAAAATATGTTCTTAGAAGTTTATGTATTGACAATTCTGTAACAAATGAAGTGTTATTATCTTCTAAAAACGAATTCCCCAAAAGATCAAAATATATTCCATACATTCAGACTATTCATGATTATACAGAAGCAGTGATGATAAATTGTGATATTATTATTAGTAATGTAAAATCTGTTCCTGTTTCACCCAAAATACCCCCTTAGGAACACTTACGGGCTCAGTTCGATATAGATTACACAGATTTAAATAAAAATGAAGAAATAAATATGTTAGCTAATAGTGTAAAGAAACGTTTAAATTCTATTTACTTCAATAAATTAAAAATTTATACAGATGGTTCCCTACTTGAAACTTCTGATGCCGGTGCTGCATATGTTATTCCTGATCTTAATATTGAAAAGTCTTTTTATTTAGGGAGAAAATTTTCAATCTTTACTGCAGAATTGTATGCTATTATTATGGCTTTGAATTGTGTTCTTACATTAAAATTAGATTTGTTCGGCATAGTGTTATGTGTAGACTCAAAGTCTGTTTTGTATGCGCTACAAAACTGGAATTGTTCAGTTAGAAGAGAAATGATTTTTGAAATCAAATATCTTTTACACTGTTTATTAATTAAAAATGTTACAGTTGATTTTCTGTGGGTTCCCTCTCATTGTGGAATAAAAGGTAATGAATTAGATGATAAACTAGCTAAAGATGGTGCAAGTAAGCCTACTGAAATTAATCATAACATGAGCCTCTCCTACTATGAATTGATATCAATAGTGGACAATTATTTTCTTAAAAATGTACACAATAATATTTTGTCTAACTCCAGACATTTAACAAAAATTGTCTACAAGTTAAAATTAAATTCATGGAAAACTAAATTTTCTAAAGATGTCAAATGTGTATGCTCAAATGCTCTGACTGTAGAACATTTGATATTACAATGCCCATGTCTAAAAAAATTATTCATAGAAAATAATATTAATACTGTTATCACACAGTACAATGATGTAAAAAAATTATTAGCTGATAATGAATTGATGCTGACAATCGCATCTATTATATCGTGTACACAGATAGAAAACATTTTATAATTATTTTATTCGATGTATTTTAGATGTTAAGATGATGGTGCTTCATTAGGTTACTTTGTTTAATCAGTATAAGTTCTTATGGGTTTGTTGTTGCTGCTTTATTATTTTTCTTCAATTTTGTTTTCTTTTTATCATTATTATTTATGATTTATTTATTTATTGGTATTCCCTTTTTCCACCTTATCATCTATATTATTTTGGCTCTTTGTTTTATAGTCTAAAATCACATAATTTGTGAACAGACTTTAAATAAATTGATTGAATTGAATTGATTGAATTGTTGCAAGTCCCATAAGGAGCATGCGAGTCATATGGGCTTTGCACTTCTAGTCTTTTTTATTTGTTTGTTTTCGTTTCTTTTTTTTTCTTTTTCGTTACTTTATTATTATTATTTAATTATTTATTTATTTATTTATTTTATTTATTTTTTTTAGTGGAGGGTGGGGGGGTGGGGGTGGGGGTTGCTGCAAACTTGCGTACTGTTTTCCTTGTTCAATACTGTGCCCAGTTTTTTGACAATTAGACCTTTATGTACATGTCACTTTGACAATTAGACCTTTATTTACTTGTCACTTTGATAATTAGATTTTTTTAACTTATTACTGTTACAAGCCCCAAGGGCAAGATGTAAAAAAGCACACCCAGTGCTTAATCTTTTACCCTTGTTAAATAAAATTGTTATCTTATCTTATCAACCAAGCCCAGACCAACCTCGCAACAATACCATTATGTACCTTTTTTTCTTTGATTTATTTTTTCTTTGACATCAATACAATTGTATACAATATTCATTTCCAATGTCAATCCGTTATGTATGTCAAAGTATTTTATATAAACATACATATATAAATATAACAGTACAATACAGATTAGCCAAATAGGTTACAATAATTAATTATAGTGGAATTGAAAAGATAAAGAAGCCCCACATTACCATTGTACCTTCAAGTGTTTAGCACAGAAAACTAATTGCAAACATCACACTCGTGGGAAAAAAATATGAATCTTGAAACAGAATATAATCAATCCGCGTACACTTAGTCTCTCATTTACTGTAAGTGGGACAAACTTAAACTGAATTTTAAAAAAAATTGTAACCGCACACTACAAAACAACCAATTAAAAAAAATTACATGAATAAAAGTAAAACAAAAAAAAAGAAAACAAGAAAGAAATTATTTTTAAAAAGAAAAAAAAGTGGGAGGGAAAAAATGTTAGTAGAGGGATAGACTGGCGTTGACTTAATGCATTTACAACAAAAGGTAATAACAACCACTTTCGTAAAGATGCACTGCAGCGTTCAATGTACAACGAGAGAAAATAAAACGGTTTAATCTTTTCTTTCTTTTTTCTCTAACTTATACAAACTACTTCTATTATGCAACAAGATTACATAAACAAAGGTGTATATGGTTGCCATTCATTGTACACTTTGTGTGTGTGTGTATTCATTAATAAATATGATGCCTGTCTCTCTATTTCATACCGAGTTTTCAAAAAAGACTTAAACACAGCAAACGTTGGAATACAGCTGTTCAACTTGCACTTATAGATAAAAAAAACTTGGCAAGAACAATTATCCTATCAAAAATCACGTCTGACATAAAATGATCACCACAACCAAACAGTACAATGTTTTCGTTTAAATGCATTGTAGAGAACGGCAGTTGGGTAGAGAGAGGCATAGGCCTAGTGGTATGGAAGGAGTATGAAATAAACTTTATTATGATTGGATGAAATAGTATGATTGATCCAATCAATGACTAGCAGTGAAATGACGTGGTGTTTGAGCGGGAATGTTGTTAGTTTAGGCACTCCTATTCTGTGTTTTGAGGAGGGCAGTGGTGTAATTGTATTACGTAGCAGACACATTGTAGTGGACTTGTTCAACAAGGTTTTCTATCATGGCGGATTAGAAGCATGGTTTGATCGTCCGAACTGCATGTGGTTCTCTCGTATTGCTGCATGAAGCAGGTATTTGTAAAACAATTTTTTGATGTGCCATTGTAATGTTTTGAAGGAAGAATTGTAATATTTTGAACGAAATAAGGATGTGAACGAACTAGTGAGCTGTTTGCTGGTTTGTACTGGTTGAAGATTTGTCAATGAGAAAAGGTATGTGCGATGGTGGTTGTTGATAGAGAGAAATATTATTATTGTTTATTGTGAATTTTGAACGAAGGTGTATGGATAGTATATTGTGACGGAAGTGGAGAAATATTGGAAAATGGTGAGCAGAAGGAGAAATTACTATTCACAAGGTAACAGAAGAAAGAGGAGGAGAGGAATGATATTTAGTTTAAATAAGTAGTCTCAGACAATGTTGTTATTGTATGTTCAGCCGCTGAGCTGGGGCTGTCAAGGAAGACAACCCAGATGTTGATGTTGATGCTAATGACGATGATGGAGTGAAGGCTGTTGCTGATGCACTGTATACCGACGTATGGTATGGTGACATCTTGTATGCTGATAATGGATGCTGATGCATGAGGTCGACTGGAAGACAGCGACTACAACTTGTTAATTTTCAGCCAAATCATCGTGGTGTGAGTACCTATATATATTTAGAGAAAGTGTGATATACACATCGACACATGTGTGTATAACTTGGATGACAGTCTTGAAAGCTGGTATCACAGATAGTCGGTACTCTGGATTGAAGAAGTGTGATGGTGACATGTGTCGCCAATATTGATCAAGTGAAAGACGATTGACAGAGTGGACTTATGTGATTGACTATGCGGACTGGAGTGATAAGAGTATTGTGCATTGTGTCATGGAAGGGGAGATTTCTAAAGTATAATTGAGTGACAGTGCGAAACGAACATTGGAATTATATTGATGTTGGAGGTGATGTTGGAGAAGGGGAGATTATATGTGTTAAACTGATGTGGGGTTGTAAGACAGACAACCGAAGTGTGTAATAGTGGTGATAGTTGGAGGTGAGGAGGTTAAACAATGTTTATAATTAATTTATTTGTGTAATTGTGACTTGGAATGAGTTGTGGTGAAGTGCGGTTGGTGTGAATAATTTTGTAAGTCAAGTGATTGGAAGTGATACGTTCTGACTCCTGGATAATAATTCATGTGCTTAAAGTTAGTTAATATTTAATAGAATAGGGAGAGCGTGGAAATCATATATAAAGGAGTGGTTTTGTTTTGTGAGTGATTGATGAGTGTCTGAGAGCAAAGTAAACAGAGAGAGCATGCACCATACAGAGTAAGTCAGACACACACTCACTTCGCAAACACAATAGTCATTACATTTCTTTAATTGTTTAATAATTCCACATATATAAGTATAAGTTAAGAAAACCCGTGCGTTACATGCATATTAATAACATTCTGACAACTATTCCTTACTGCAAGTTCAAACTGATTCCAGAATGCCTGGATGTGTGCACACTGCCAGAACAAATGTTGTATACTTTCTCGCTCGATTGTACAAAAAGAACATAATGAATCCGTTCGAACACCCATACTTGACAGAATAGTGTTTGTGGCGATAATCCTATGCACTATTCGTAGCTGGAACCATTTAAGTTTAACATCAGGTATATTTTGGATTTTCTTAAAAACTATTTTCCAATTACAATGTTTACCATATTTCTGTTCCCATGTCTTACAGCAGTTAGGTTGTATTTCGTTTGATGTCAGGAGATCGTAGTAAACTCGTGCACCTTTTTGAACTGAATTCAGAATAGTCCATAGTTTATTTAATTCTAAAAAGTTATTATTAACGATCGGTATCTCAAAAGAGTTAATATACTTTTTTACAGCCTGCACACAACCAGTGTACGTAACAAAATCGGTTTGAACATTATATCTATGTACAAACTCTTGAAAAGATAAACAAGATCCATTTTCCTTTAATAAATGTCCAATACAAAACACACCATTATGTACCTACTTTTCAAATATTAACACCGTTTCGCCTCGTTTTGAGTTTTGAATCAACAACATTCCTTCAACGTGTTCGCCTTTGGTGTTCCCGGGTGATAGGATACATGTCATTTTTTTCAATGACGTCACTGTAGTGTTAACTATGCATTTGGAAATATAGAACTGAAAAAACAAAGGACACATAGAACTGTTGCTATATAGTTTACATAGAACTGTAGAATATATAGGCTACATAGAACTATGGACACGTAGTCTACATAGAAATGTGGCTACATAGGCCACATAGAACTGTAGATATATTGGCTACATAGAACTATGGACACATAGACTACATAGAAATGTGGCTACATGGGATACACAGAACTGTAGATATATAGTCTACATAGAACTATGAACACATAGACTACATAGAAATGTGGCTACATAGGCTACATAGAACTGTAGATATATAGGCTACATAGAACTATGGACACATAGACTACGTAGAAATGTGGCTACTTAGGCTACATAGAACTGTAGATTTATAGGTTACGTAGAACTATGGGTGCATAGACTACATAGAACTGTGGCTACACAAGCTACGTAGAACTTTGGCTACATAGAACTCTGGCTACATAGGCTACATAGAACTGGAAACATAGGCTACATAGAACTGTGGAAACATAGGCTACAACAGAGACCGGTACCAACAACATACAGCCGTGCTTTCGTAGAGTTAGAGCTGCATGAACATAGATACATAAGAAGGTGGGATTGTGGAAACATGGAAATAGAGCCGTGGAAATAATAACTAAAGGTTTAGAAACACAGAGCTTTGGTACATAACGATAAACCCATACTGTTGAAAGTTTAGAAAGCTGTGGAATCTTATGCCCCAGTTTTAAATTCCAATATATTCTCCCTGCCAGGGCGTAGTTTCCATAAATCGATCTCGACCTCTGCAGCATTGTCCCATTTCTCTGCACGATTGCAGGAATCCATTTCTTTTGCAGGAAGGGAGCAGGAAACAGGAAGCACTACGAGCCTTTTTCGATACACCAAGTGCCCACATAATCTACACCCATTTTTCTTCCTGCTAGGACTTGAATGGGTTAACTCACTCTTTGTTTTTTCTTCTCTTGTGACGGAACAATGGCTTAGTTCTGCCTGTTTTCTCTTGCCAACTTGCACTTCAAAATGTTATACTTTTATTACTTGCATTATTCTTTTTATTCTTTGTTGATGTGTTTGTTTTTAAATTTATTTTATAATTATTCTTTTCTTCCATCCTCTTTTTTTATTGTGGTTTGTCTTGTCCAGGGAGGTGATAAAACAGTAATATACTCCAAACATCTTTTTGTATTTCTAGCTAACCTTCTCTTTTATGACCTTCGTTTGTCTTCTTTTATTCTCTCTTTCTTTCTTTCTTTCTTTCTTTCTTTCTTTCTTTCTTTCTTTCTTTCTTTCTTTCTTTCTTTCTTTAGCTGTGTTACTTATATTGCCATATGCTCTGCTAGTAAGTTGTAGAAGAAACGCGCAGCATGGAGGATTTCATTTTGTGGCTGTTGGCAGCGTCTTCGTCATCTTCAATCACAAACGTTCTCTGCTCTCATCCAGTCCATATTGCTTCCAATTTATTATTTTTAAGTGCTCATTGCATCGAACCCCATTTGGTCGAATCTTTTGGTTAGTTCTAAGGAAACAAGGGAACGCACCAGCCTGAATTTCAGCTGTTCGAAAACGTAATGTTTGTTACTCTGTCTTTGTCCGTCTGTCTTTCTCTCACTCACTCTCTCTCTCTATCTCTCACTCTCTCTCACACTCTCTCTCAATCTCTTTCTCTTTTTATCAATCTCTCTCTTTCTCTCTCTCACTCTCTCTCTCTTTCTTCTCCCCTTATTTTTTCTTTTCTCACCTCTCACGCCTTCGCCATATTTTTTTTCCTATTCTCTACCCCTTCCTTCCTCTGGTAGCCACGTGTCGTTCCACCATTAGTTCATCTCAACACAGCCCCATGACTTGTAGCCACGTGTCGTTCCACCATTAGTTCATCTCAATACAGCCCTATGACTTGTAGCCATATGTCGCTTCACCATCAGTTCATCTCAATACAGCCCTATGACTTGTAGCCATATGTCGTTCCACCATCAATTCATCTCAATACAGCCCTATGACTTGTAGCCACGTGTCGTTCCACCATCAGTTCATGTCAACACAGCCCTATGACTTGTAGCCATATGTCGCTTCACCATCAGTTCATGTCAACACAGCCCCATGACTTGTAGCCATATGTCGCTTCACCATCAGTTCATCTCAATACAGCCCTATGACTTGTAGCCATATGTCGCTTCACCATCAGTTCATGTCAACACAACCCAATGACTTGTAGCCATATGTCGCTTCACCATCAGTTCATGTCAACACAGCCCCATGACTTGTAGCCATATGTCGCTTCACCATCAGTTCATGTCAACACAACCCAATGGCCTGTCAGGAGCGAGGCCTAAAAACAGCCCACGTGACAGATAACTATGTACCCATCATTAGCTTTCACATCGGGACGAAGGAAAAATCAATCATTAACAGTGAATAAATTCAAACAAATACATCACACCGGAAAGCCAAAATTCCAGCAATTTTAGAGTTAACGATTTGGACGAAAATTGCTTGGATCGAAATCGAAACATCTGTCACAATAAGAAATGTAGACATAGATAAAATATACCAAGACGGGCAAAGAAAACCATTGGCAAGATCAGGGTGAGGGAGTGGGCTGAGATCACCAGGAAACCAGACCACAAAAAACAAAACAGCAGCATTGGAGGGAACGACCTGGACGGAATAATTTTTCTACAGAAACACATTTATCTTTGTCAAGGTCAATCCGTTTCCCTTAATTCAAACAATGGGTTTTTGTCTCCCTTGAAAATTAACTTCCCTTTTGATCACGTGACGTGCTTCCCTTTTATTGGAAAGTTGTGGATTGTTCCCTTTTTTGGGGTGAAACAAAGCAAACTGTTTATTTTATTGTGCTTTTTTGTGTTGGGTGTGTGTTTGTGCGTGCGTGTGTTTGTGTGAGGGTGTGTGTGTTTGGGTATGTGCTTGTGAGTGTGTTTGTAAGTGCGTGTTTATGTGTGTAAGTGTGTGTGTGTGTTGGTGTTGGTGTGTGTCCTTGTTGACACAGTATTATCTGGACCAAACAGTGAACATTACATAACTTGTATTCACATGCCTACTTGTTTTGACGTCAGGACAATGATCCGTTAGGGTTAGGGTTGGGTTAGGGTTAGAGTTAGGGTTAGTGTTTGGGTTAGGGTTCGAACACTGCAAGGTACTTAAAAATGGGAACGAAATATGACCCATTGTCAACACAATGTATGTGGCGGTTTCGGGAAAGTCATGATAATACTGTGTGACTTCGGCTGTGTGTGTGTGTGTGTTTGTGTGTGTGTGTCGGGTGTGTGTGTGGGCATGTAGAAAGGACGTTCTGATGACACACACATGAAACTTCACATGGTTTCTTTTGACTTTTTTGGAAGGCCGCACTATTTTGACGTCTCTCTCTCTCTCTCTCTCTCTCTCTCTCTCTCTCTCTCTCTCTCTCTCTCTCTCTCTCTCTCTCTCTCTCTCTCTCTCTCTCTCTCTGAGCCTCTGTCTTTAGATTATGTTTGATATAAACTCTCAGCCACCTGTTCATATAGTTTTTGCATCATAATAATAATAATAATAATAATAATAATAAGAAGAAGAAGAAGAAGAAGAAGAAGAAGAAGAAGAAGAAGAAGAAGAAGAAGAAGAAGAAGAAGAAGAAGAACAATAAAATACATAGATTTATGTGGCGAACATATTTCTCACACAGAGTGATTGAAAGCGCACACATAGGCCTGTGCCGTTAACCTGAGGTAGACAGCAGCTAATTTCTCCCACACATCCACCTCTCTCTCATCGTTTCAATGCGTGTGGGGTGGGTGGGGGAGGGGTGTCGGTGTGTGTGTGTGTTTTGACGCAATATTTCATTTTGCACTTATCGGGAGACATGTTGGTGTAACAGATGGTGATGTTTCTTTAGTAATTACAAAAAGTGAAAGATGAAAACAAACATTGCAACACAGAGACGAGTAAGGACGGGTGGCCGCGGATAAATAAAGGAAGAAGACAAAGAGAGGGTAGGAGAATACAAAGAGATGGTAGGAGAAGACAAAGAGAGGGTAGGAGAATACAAAGAAAGGGTAGGAGAATACAAAGAGAGGGTAAGAGAATACAAAGAGAGGGTAGGAGAATACAAAGAGAGGGTAGGAGAATACAAAGAGAGGGTAAGAGAAGACAAAGAGAGGGTAAGAGAAGACAAAGAGAGGGTAGGAGAATACAAAGAGAGGGAGACAAAATTAGATATCTTTGGGCAGGGTAAGGCAAAGCACAGACGAGCTGACAATGGAAGAGAAGACCGAGATGAACCAGAGAAGAGGCAGGTACACTAGATAGAGTGATTGAGAGAAGAGAGACAGGAGAGGCAGGTACACTAGACAGAGTGATTGAGAGAAGATAGACAGGAGAGGCAGGTACACTAGACAGAGTGATTGAGATAAGATAGACAGGAGAAGCAGGTATACTAGACAGAGTGATTGAGAGAAGATAGACAGGAGAGGCAGGTATACTAGACAGAGTTATT